>VCRD01000135.1:190702-200875 GCA_006783055.1 Trinorchestia longiramus | reverse complement strand
AGTACTTGGGGCTTCCTTATCCAATATTTGTCGAGATGATTTTTGAAGGTGCTCACAGTGCTAGCAGAAACAATATTTTCGGGCAGCTGATTCCAGGTTTCGGTAATTTAAACTGGAAAGAGTTTAAAGCCTGGGATGCCTTGAAATTTTTTATTGTTAGTTTTTGGCCTTTATTTCTGGTTTGCCTGTTATCGATTCTGTCAAAAAGCCTTTCTAGGTAATATCATTAAAGCCATTGAGATATTTACAGGTCTTGATGAGTTTAGTAGTAGTAGTATTAAATGCCTATACTAAAGTACGGCTGACGAGAAAGTACGGGATTTCGCTGTCGTTGCCAGTCGTATCAGCACTCCTACAACCAGTAAAAATACCACAGCAGGGACCGTATATAATGACGGCGCCTAACTTCGCCTCAGCTCATAGTGCAAAAATAGTTCACAGTCGAGCATTAACCCTTTCACCGCCTTGTGCACCTCGACGAAAAAATGTTCTTGGTCTTCTGTTTGAGTATTGAATTTAATGAAGAGTGTGGGCAGGGGATCAAGAGTTTCTATGCTAATTTAACAATGCATGCAAAAAAGAGGTCATTTTGAGAGAACCACACAAAAGACTAACACTAGTGCTCAAAATTTGCATGGAAACTGCATGTTATGCGTAAGATGCCGCGCCAGTGGAGCTTCTGATAAAATGAGTTTTTGCTCATGGGAAGACCCTGGCTTTGGGTATGCGCGTGAAGCTGAAGAGACAACTTTGTGTTCAGTTTAGTGGCGTTTTCTAGTACGCAAGATTTTCTATCCTGAAAACCCAAGCATAGTTGGAACTAAAGCCTAGCTTTTCTTAATTCAAACATTTCTAAGCAGTTTTTTTGAGAGCACACAAAACATCAAACAATTTTCTGATTCAAAGACTTAGGGTTGGCAATATAAAATATTTATGTTAAAACTGAGCATCGTTGTTTGATCTTTGTGGTCGTTTAGGCGCAAAAACTGCTCGTATCTATGATACGTAGTTTCGAGGTGCGTGCTACAGAGCTGCCAATTTGTCGGATGTCGTAACTCTGAAGTAGTTTCAGACAAATGAAATTGTGAGCGGTTTTCTGGCAGTTAATTAAGCATTGCAGAGACCAACTGCTTTTGATTTCATGGGAGAAACACAATTAATCCCGTTGTTTACAAAGTTGTTCCGAACACAGCAATTTTTTCTTTCTGCTCATGCTGGTATTACTTTTCTTCCCAAAATACAGAAGTTGAAATCTCTACCTCAAAAGGGCTTCGTTTTTATCAATGCAATGCAGAGCTTAGAATAGCGCTGCCTTGAGGTACATCTGGTGATGTAGGAGGGATGAATTATGTACAAGTTTCATAGATTAAATAAAAACATAAATTCTAGAAAATAAGAAGGCGTGAAAGTAGGTATAGAAAGGCAAAATTTAATCAAATGGCTATTTTTGCACGTGCAGATTGAAAGTGTCAAATAATAATTAGATTCATAAATAAATAAGTAAGGAAGTTGACAGTTACGGGAGTACGCCAAAATGCATGGAAGTGCAGTTAATTATACAACATTTTCAAATTAAATGTTAACTTTTGTTCGCACTGAAGTATAATTTTTAGACATAATGTGGGGTAAACAGTGAAAATGTTAGAAATATCGAAAATTCTAATCAATATTAAAATTCTAAGTGCACATGATCAAATACTGAACTTATTATGAATGTATGTACATGCATAACCCAAGAGATTAATATATGAATGAATTATTGACGACATAGAATATATTTTCTCATAGCTTGTATGGACATTGAAATTGCCCGTGTACTTAATATTTTTCATCATTATCACTCAAGGAACTGGATTTCAATTAATAGCATGAGAGTTCATGTACTTATTAACTATTAATATTCTCCATTATCTATGACGAACCAACTTACTAAAATAGGCAAACAAACTAACAATTTTTAGTCAATTTCCACGTAGCTGACGTAGTCGTGGACCACAACTGCTGCCACTCGAGTGGCGGGTCACTCCGCAATAGACGGCGGCTGCCAGCTTCTGCGACATCAATTTAAACTTGAAAAGTTAGTGAACTAAAGCAAGCATTACTGCCAGTATTGAGGGCTTAGCTTTGTGTGCTGCCTCTAACTTGTTCATCCGCATCCCCTATACGCAGAGGGGGCGCCTTGTAAACTAATCCGGCCCGCGCTATAAAGACTTCGGGAGTGTGAGGTTTACAATCCAATTCCTTGTCAAATGACGGTCACCATCCTCGTATCTGAGGAAGATAGACCACACTAAACCAGTATACAGTCGATGTATCTGCACATTAATCTTGGAAACTGGCCAAGAAAAAGTTTCAGCCGCATTCGAACTTTCAAACCGCTGACATGACACAAAAAATAGCAATACTTTTATAGTGCCATAAACATTTGATAACGTATTGCATCAACTCCTGCAAAATTGTTACTGTAATCTATAACTAGAATGTAGAGTAGAGCAGCAGCTGGGTATCTTACGGCGGAACCGACTGGCTAGCTGATGGGATATTCTCAAAAACCTGCATAGTCGTACACTCATTACACTCAAGTGCCGGAGTGATAATACACAGGATGCAAAGTACTGTCTAAGGACTTGTCATTTCGTAATAGTTGTTTTTATTTAGCAACACACGAAGGAAAATCAAAGCAAATGCTTCATTACCCTCCGAGAAAACACGTACCAACTGCAAACATCGTGAACTGGCGGCGCCTGCAGCTTGTACACATGTAAGTGTAAAATACATCTGTGTAATCTATGTTGAAAACAATATCTAACAATAGAAGACACGGGAAATAATCATTTCTAGTTTTGTAAAACGAGTAGCATTACATACCACTTAAAGATTACAAAGCTATCTGCCGTACAGAATTATGGCAATTCAAAAATGTTCGTACTTGCGATTCCGACTCAGGAAAATCTTTAAAACTCACAAGGTAGGACAAGCTAAATTTTCTCATAGAATTACCATAATAATTGTTTCACGTCTCTCAAACTCTTTTCCAATTTCTTCTGAACAGGAGAGAATACGAGGAGATTATATTACAATCCGCTAACATGAGTAACTTTCGTTGGCCATCGGCAAGTAATTTTTTACTTCAGGAAATAATTAGGTCCAGATGAATGGAAGACTGGTTTCACTTCAGATTAGCTGAAAGAATCCCTTCGTTAACGAGTGGTCTGAACGTTTAGCATTTCTGCTTGCAATGTAAACCCTTCTTCCAGGAAACAAATGTCGGTAATGAGATTGGATCAGCTTCAGTTAGAAGCTTTATTTTGAGCATGCACATACAACTTTAGGTAAATCTGATACCTGTCGTAATCTTCACTTCTGACCAGTACCTCTGATCTGAACTTATCCAACAAGCCCTTTGGAGTGCAGTCTAGTCTCAACACCCAACATGCCTAGCCCCACAATAGCTCGAGCTTCAGGGGCAATTCAGAAGACTGTCTGCACACTGAAGGCACTCCTCCCAAAGTCAATCTTCAGTGCGGCATGTAACTCCTTATCATAACTGCCCTACCAAGGTTCAAGGGTGAAATGTACTTCAAGACTAGGACCACTGAAGAGGAGAAAAATTTGTCGGATTTTGCCTCTTGATTTGCTCGAGTCAACACTCACAATTGCGGCAGCAAGCGCTCCCCCTACAAGAAAAAGTGGTTAACTTTTGTTATTTGTAGGTTTCTTGGCCTGTCGTGCGGTCGCTTCAACATCTAATACTGTTTCCACCAACAGAATGCACGACAATTTAATGAAGCAGGTAACTGTTCAAACATAGGAGCAAGATGAGGTTCCATTCAATACACAGAGACTTCAAAACTGTCGAATAGAAATGAACATTTATGTCTCCTTAACAACATGTGTTGGAATATTTTCAACTTTAACCCTTTCCACTCTGATGGGACTCAGAAGTCCCGCCTCAAATTCGTGATATATTGTACTCAAATGCTTCAAAGGTGTTGAATGTGATGTTACGTGCTTTTAGATTAATTAACTACAGTTATTGGAGGAAATTGCTCTATTCAAACTGTTGTTCCCGAATTTCAAAATTCCACGAAAATATAAAATGCTTGGAGGCTACTGTAGTAGCCGTCAGGACCGAAAGGGTTAAAGGAGACGTAATATTCTCGAATAACACTGAACCATTCATTAACTGCTCGTTATGGAAAGAAATGTTCTGCCTTTTGATCGGAGTGTCTGACGAAAATGCTTCATGCTAACTCACTCAAAGATGTATCTCACTCAAAGATGTCAGATTCAAATGTACAAAATAGCTGCAGTCGGTTCTCTATTTCACGGAATACTAGAACTTAAAATTAATGACGATATTCGGGAGACCGATACATAAATTATCGTATGTAGAAAAATTGGCCTGCAGTAACTAGAAAGTAAGAGAAAATGTGGAACATTAATTTCTATGCGAGAACGACAGGCATGAAGGCACGCGTGCTTGGTTATGACGCACATGCGGTGGCAGGTAACACATAATTATAACTGGATTACTCAATTATAACTGGAACAGCGGCAATAATTTGAACTACCACGCAGCCATATGAAAAATATTATGCGCTTCATCACGCCTGCAATCGCGCCCCGAAGCTGATTTCAAATTACAAGCTCACGGTGAAAAAAGTTTGCTTCCTATAGCTCTGTATCGGGGCTAAGGTATTTTGAGTTGGAAAGGGAGCGATTTCCTGCAGAAAATATTTTGTTTAAGTTTTAACGTAGATTTAACGAAAATTTATCTCATTATATTAACTGTACGGACTCCTAATTCCGACAGTGTAGTGAATTACAACTCTCATAGTATTAACAGCACTTACTCCCAACACTAACAATGTAAAGAATTACTAAATATTAACAGTATTCATCCCAGTCAACCCAAATAATATCAGGTTAGTTCGTAGGTCGAACAAATCAGATTTTTAAAGTTTTTCTATCACAATTTCACACAACGGAACAGTAGGTATTATATACCATGTATCACATAAACCTGTAAACCTGCAAAGGCCGAAGGGGCAAATTATTAAAGGAAATTATAAAAATCCAGAAATGTTACGTTAAAAAGTAAAGACTCATACCAGGTTTCCCGCACAAAGTTCTTGCAAATTTTTGTTAGGTGTTGAATTGAACTATCAAAGAACGAATGCATTATTACGTACATTCTAAGCATATTCATTGCAAATCAAGTTTTACTTCTCACTCAAGGATTTAGACCGTAACCTTATGCCTTATGATCACAAGAACACACACGCCTCCAGAATAACGGGATTTGCAGGGCGATGTATCAGCTGCAAAACTACGTTTGGCAGTTCTACGAGTTTCTGCATCAAGTAAATTTTTTGAAAAATGCTTTATTTAATTAAGTTGAACCTTAATTTGACAGATTAGAGATATTTCAATGGCTGCGACGCCTTATTGAAAGCGACAATAAGGCGTCGCTAAATAAACTGGCCGTTGCTAGGGGGAGACTAGACTAGGGAGAGAACGTGTTTTATTTGGCGGCATTTAATTTTCTTCAATTAAAGTAAACATATTTTCCTTCATTTAACTCACTAGACTTGTTTCTTAGTCAGTACACACCTAAATCAAAGCAAAATATAACAGCAATGAGAACTCAAGGAATGGGTACATATTACGAGGACTGTACGTCAGAATACCTCAAGGTTCAATACTGCAATTCTGTAGACACTGAGCATGTCCAATAACTATCTTAAAAATCTGTAGTGTTAATTCAAAAATTAATTGGAAAAACTTTGTGAACATTGAACCGTTTAAAATTACACAATAATTGTTCGCCACGGGTTGGCGTAATAATACTCTTATCAAATGATAGTGAATGAAATATTATGCGAAGAAACATCTAAAACAGGCATGTCAAACATACGGCCCGCGGGCCGTATGTTCACTTGATTATAATATGTAGGGTAGGCTACAAATGTAGGCTGAATGATAAAGCATAGTACTGAAAAACAAAGCTAAATAGTTGGAGTTGACATTCTTTTACTGATCCGGCCCACCTGAGAACAGAAAGTCTGGATCCGGCCCCAGAGCCAAACTGAGTTTGACATGCCTGATCTAAAACCTACCAGCAGCCCAACATCAGGTCGATGTAAAAGTAACATCAAGCGTAATTCACAATTCACTAAGTTTCGCTCTATCTATACATGAACACAAAAATTCACCGCGGATTTTTAAGGTTCAGTAGGTCTGGTAAGACTCGTGGTCTAGTCATCTCTCCAGCTGTCACAATTAACAGGGTTCTAGTTCATCTGGAACATGGATTTGAATCATGACTATGTAGTTCCTGGTCGAAAATTATCTCATTCCGTAACAGCGTAACTCAAGGTCGTTAATATTGTGCCTTAACTATGCAGACGAATAAAAAGTGATGTATGTCAATGGTCATCATCTAATTTACTGAAAAATGAAGAAGTTTCAGTAACTTGGCTATGAAGTGAGACTGTACTGTTTAAATCAGGAAGCTTATCATTTTATTTTCAGGCAGACTAAAAGGAAGACCACATTTTTTAACTTAGAGATTACTCGCGAGTTCGAGCAAAAATAGCGAATTACTGAACGAGAAAATTAAATCTTTATTGTGGACGAAAAATTAATTTGATCGTCATCCCAGAGAGCACAAAAACAGAACAGTATAATGTATTTTCGACCCGAAAAAATTTATAAATTCCAAAACCCACTCAATGTTCTTCACCAATTTCTAGTGTAACAGGTGGTGTACGAGCGTAATGATTAAGCTTAATATTGGGCACAACGTGTCAGTTTGATCACGCTCTTGCATCATGTGTCATACTCGATGGCTACCTATTATTTAGGCGCAATCTAGTCTGCACCAAGAATAGATGGACTAGGGTTCATCATGTCGAGTCCGCAACGTTTACACTGGCACAGAACAGTTGCCTGACTTGACACTAAAGCATGGCTGTACCAAAAACGTCTGAGACAGCAATACTCTTATTCTATTTGTCTTCTTGATTGAGCCCATACGTTAAGACTCCTTCCCTTTGGAATATTGTCCCACCAAAATGAGCGGTAAACATTCTTGTGTATTAATTTATTTACCGATAGAAGTAGAAGTTATACTAGGTTTTTGAAGTTTATATAGTACATCTACTATTTTTCAAATGAAGTTACTAACACAGCAAAACTCGGCCAAGACTCAGTTCAAATCACACCTCAAAGGCCCAAAATTTCGATATGAAAGTCGGCCCAGCCACTGCATAAAGCAACAGCGTAAGCATTTCGATGGCACGAAATAGTGAAGCGAGAAGAAAAATACATTAAAAGGGACAGCACTCGAGGGGAATGCAAATACTTATGAACGAAACAGAAGTGAGACAAGAAAGGTAATACCTACAAAGTGAACAGACGACAGCCTCAAGCAACATGCATTGTTAAATTTGCTGTGAGCAGCTAGTGACAAGAGACAAACGTCAATTCCGCAAGGTACGCTAACAAGGGCAAACACCATCGGCAAACACGACAGAAAGGACCACAATAATTCCATACATTTCACTGAATGACAATTCCCCTCAGCATACCCACTAGGGAGAGGCGTCTACCGCAGACAACGGGGATATTATTTTTCCATGGCATAAAATATTAGAATCGCTGTGCGAGTGGCTGCACACAAGCTTCATTTCCATAGAATTCATGAGTCGAGTGATTTTCAAGCTCGAATCAAGTTCGAGAACATACGACGTTTTACGGTGAGCTGCAGGATGAAACGATCTGGTTAATAGTTCCGAGCACTTCTTGGCATAATAGAGAGGAAGATTTACCCAAGGCAGCCAGCACCGGTGTCGTTTTATGACTTTATCTGCATCTCTACTGAATGCGAAGGGCTACTAGTGCGACCCCGAAGTCATTCAGTTCGTAAGGCAAGCGGCAGAATTTGCAGGTAAACTACAACAATCATCCAAGTTAATTGGCTCACCAGTTAATTGGGTCTGTAGGTTATTTGGACAAAAAATATAGCGACAGAGTACAATCTTCACAGCTCAATATCTTCGCTTAATAGGAGCCGATTCTAAACGGGCAAACCGTGCTGTGCATTGGTTTCGTAACAAAAAAAGTATTTCGAATAGAATGAGGCTATAGGAACGAACAATCTAGCCTATTCTTGGGTCGGATAATCATTTCGATAATTATTCGGTTACCCAAGTCCCATGCCGTGATTCTAGCTGCGCCAACCATGGTGGCAGCGGGATTCGAACCCGGGTCTTCCCGCTCGCAAGCGGATTAGTTCACCAGTCGACCAAGCTGGAGGTAACCAGTCGATCAAGCTGGTGGTAAAAAGATGAAGTGTTAACACTAATTGTTGAAGCATACATTTTATTTAAGATATTTTTCAGGTACACTTTCTACGAATGTTCCCCAGGAAAAATTCTTTGGAAAATTTTGTAATTTGTTTACCATCTGCAGTAGAAATAACAAAAATTCTAGATTGCCCGGTTCATCCCCTGAAACGCGATTTAAAGCGTGGTGTATCCCTCACACAATCTGAATGCTTCGAACGTAACATTCATTGTGATGTTTTAGAGCAAATAACTGATGTGCCAACTTGTCGAATAACATGTGCGTGTGAAATGAGCTTGTTTTTGGTATTATGGAATATAAAAAAGATCCCTAGTATTCAGCAATCATGCCAGGATAATTTGTACGGTCGTAATTGAGAAAAGAAGGTAATCTCTGTTGGTTTTTGTGTAACAGACAAGCTTTGACATGATTTTGCAAGATGGTTTCTTGAGGTTGGATACAAATAGTTTTTTATATTTTTCAAATCATCATAAAACACGAGTCAATTCAAATAAACTTAAAAGAAAAAGATTGACACAATTACTTTGCCTTAGTTAATTTTTAATTGGTCCCCAAGTACCGCCCGCAGAGCTTAACTGCAAAAAACTGAAGATATCAAGTGCACAAACGACAGCCCTGAATGCACTATTAGGTAAACGATGTTCTCATGTGAAGACAAATTGAACTCAACCAACTCAATTGAACTTATTCTAGAAAACCTCGAGCCCTCACGACAGAAGTTGAAGAACAATCTCAATGAAGAGCAGTAATGAATGACTTAATGAAATCATCTACTGTAGTTTGTTTTGAGATTTCTACGGCCCATTCGGGAAAACTGTGAGCAGCAGCGCGAGAAAATGAACTTTCCATCGAACTTTAAAATCAAGCTTTTACAGTAGAAAACTCCGTGCTCGAGTTCATCTTGTGCATATATGAGTTGCAGAACTTGTTCCCATGAACGATAGAGAAGAGCAGAGAAGTCAAAAGTGCATACGGCGGCCCTGACGCAAAATTTCTCCTAAAAGAGCTGTGCTTCTCAAGTTGGATGGGAGGAGAAGCAAAGCAGCAGCTCTGGGTGCTATAATTATACCCCTATGGCTGACCTGCTTGTTGCTGCTTCTCGCTCGCTTTCTGCGCCTTCTCTCGCTCAGCCAAGTATAAGGTCAATGATAAATAATCAAAAAGTGGCTGCACTGCAGAAATCGTTGGAATTTCTGCATCTCAGATACCACACAAAAAGAAAATTTTGCTACTCCGTTCTTCCTTCCAAAACTGTGTTGTACTCCGCTTTGAGTGACAAGTTACAGATTTGTGTAACTCAGGTGCAACACAACAAAGAAATTTTACTGTTCCGTTCTTTCTTCTTAGTTCACCAATGACCGCGTATTCAACACCGTGCTGCAATATGTTACTGGATTCATGAATGGTGAATCCAGTAACTTAGTTCATAGAAGATGTATGACTTTATTCAGAGATGGTGCGTTACCGTAGATCATACACTAGATGGTGTGTTATATGCTTAATACAAAGTGTGCAATTGAATTCATACCAGTGTCAATTCACGATTTACGTACCAGTGAATTCGTGACCTGTATGTTATTTTATTCATGATTGGGATACGTTTCTAACACTTAACAAAGCACTTCACTAAATGTAATGCCACAGCAACCACACGTCTAGGAAATTTCTGGTGTTAAGGCCAGAAAATAGGCAACAAACACGAGTTTAGCTATCCTTGTGGCTGTGAACAGCAGGCAGGCACACCTAACAGCAGGCAAGCACACCTAACAGCAGGCAAGCACATTAACAGCAGGCAAGCAC
>VCRD01000135.1:161146-180135 GCA_006783055.1 Trinorchestia longiramus | reverse complement strand
TTCAGTACGTAACAATAAGAACAGACTGTTAGTGCTACTGCGTTTTTCTAAGATATGGATCTGATGATAATCTGATACAATAGCTTGAAAATGATTATTCACGAAATTTAATTTTATTTTAAAAAAATATTTTTTAATTGCTGAACGTTAACTTGCGCTCGTAAAAAATATTCTAAAATGATACCATATATCATATGAAGAATTTGTAACCTCCGTGATGGGCAGGTCAGCTACGGTCGGGCAGCTCTAGTGTCCGTTGAGCTGATGTTGGTTATTCGTTACCGTCGAGATTACCTCTGGCAAATCGCTTTTGACCTTCAAAACAGAAGTGTATCGTTTGCTGATGGTTTTCTGACCACTAAATCCAACACATCGAGATCGAGGTCCAGATAATTGCCACGAGTTACAGCACAGACCTGCTCATGAGGCTCAAGTTCAAACAAACGTTGAAGCCCAGTCTTTACCCATTCCCATGTTAACGCAAACTTCAGTATATTCTAGCAAATGTTCGCAGATTATACCATAATCGACGGAAGTCATTTTTCATTTGACGTATGAGTTGGACTAAACGGTACGGCCAGTGGCTCGAAAACGGAGGCTAGCCCAAGTACACCCGGGTACAAAACATTTTACGAAGATAAAGTTACTACAGATATTCTTTTGGATTTATTTTTGTGCATCGTGAAGATAAAAACGGAGCATAGCAAAAACTTTAAAAAATTGGATTATTCGAAATTTATGATCACGAGTCCTGGAATGAATCGTGAAACAGCCAAAAAAAATTCCTTGCCCTGTAACACTAGTAATACAAAGTTTGATGTTGTAATAACACCATCACTACCACGAAGGAACCTTCAGTAATATATAATTACACGTTCAATAACACTTAAGGATGGATGAGTCGCATGTAGAGTAAAAACCTAAACATTGAAATTTTAAAGTAACAATAGCATCGGATACATCACATGTTATCATAGCACAGAAATGTAGTTGCTCGAACAATTTTTAGATGCAAAAATATTCACAGTAATCAAGTGGATCGCAGGCTCACTAAGTATGCAGTTGTAACTCGAGCGATGTACTTACCTGCCGTAAATTCTATTAGGCAATATACTACTGAAATTTACCTCGGTATCTTTGGCAGTCTTTGGAGCTGTCAATACCTTGTGTTTATCTCAGAAAATATTCAGAGACGCTCAGTTGGTTGTTAACCTACTTATTGATCTGGGTCTAAAATAATCCGTGCATTCAGCTTAAATCGATCTGCAAACATTTCTAAAGGTCAACGTGCTTGCAAAAACGTACGAAAATGTTACCTTATTTGATTCATTGGGTGCAGTGGAATCAAAAAGTATGCTTCAAAGACCAAACTATATTTCGAATTCATTAACTGCACTTTGAAAACAAATCAGTACAAGGAATATTATTTTGCTGCCTTGGTTTAACCGCCGCAGTACCAGGAATAAGGGTGCAACGTTTCGGTCAATGGCAAGCATTAATATGGAAAATTAACAATGAATTTTTCTTATATAAAATTGTAATTCTTGAAGAAACGACCGTTTTATAACTAATATTGAAGTACATGTTATATTTAGGCAAAGAATTACTATGAATTGTGAGCGACCGGAAAAATTTGGAGCCATAGATTCACTCAAAAAAATCGGTTTAGAACTATTCAGCTTTCGTGTACACAGAGTATTATTACAAAGTTTGCAAACGCAAACATTAACACTGAAAATTAATAAATGCAAGTAGTCTTTCATAATGACATGTTAATTTGTGAAAAGAAAATACTTTTGTATTGAGCTTATCTGTTAGTGTAAATGCTCATAAATAAAAACCTTAATACTTAAATAATGTTGCTTGATACTTATTGCGCAATACTTAAAATAATAAAGAACAAATACTTTTCAGCACAATATTTGACCGTTAAAATTTTCGATTCTATCCAAAAGAAAACGAAACACTTCTGGAGCCCCCATATCAGAAGGTAATTTCAACGAAGCTCCGTGAGAAAGGAAAAATAGCCAACCCATTTCACAGTGTTACGTATAAGAAGAGAGGTAACAACAGAACTCGTTCAATTGCTCCCAATTACTACAACTACCAGTCATCTTTTGAACATTTAATTAACATTGGTTACCCTAGGAATATAATAATAATTTAAGCATTTAATGTCGTTTATTATTGTTGTACTTCACTTCAATTCATATCCCTTATTGTCGTAAACTTTAACGCTACTGGATGAACACTGTTTCCCTAACATAAAACAGTATTTACCCGCGTTTTGTTTTGTGATTTTAAATCCCCTGTTTCCTACTCCTGGTTGTATGTACATCACAACAGTTGTAGACACCTTTCATCCCTTGCTGCCGTTTTATGCGTCGCACATCACGATATATAATTCTTAATTTATGAAAAATCATCAATTTTGACTGTCATTTCCTTCATTTATAATGAAATTCGGCTTCAGTTTAATTCGATCTAATAATTAACACGCACATATGAGTGAAAGAGAAAATAGAACAGGAACAACAATAGTAGTTTCTCGCTGCAGCCAAAACCACAACAGATTCTTTCATAAAGTTTTGTCTACAGATTCGTCTGCCGTTAAAACGTCCATGTAGTTTACGGAGTCTCCGAGGGGCGCTGACGCAACATGGAGTCCTTCAAAAATAAAGCTCAGATCTCCTAGCGAGTGGGAATTCCTCAAGATAAGCATGAAGAATAGACAACGGCGACTCATTTCTATGAGGTAAGGTATCACACATCAGAATTTAATTATATTACGTGAGAAAAAATCATTTATACAAACATGGAGGCTTGAGATTTATTTGAAATATGCGTAACTATCGAGCACAGAAGTAGCATTAAAGTTGTTATAGTATTAAAGGTTATCCTGACGTGTACACATGCTCATGCCCTTAACATTGCTGATACATGAAAAAAAAACTTTAAATGTCGCACTGGTCGTTCTAGAAATCAGCTGTTCAAATTTATCATGGATTCAGATATATTTTTGTCCGTTATTCCAGTGCCGAAAAACGCTTCAAAATCAGTGAAAGTTTGAGCACAGGAGAAGAGACGGAACTAACGTCTATTCGTTGTGTTGTAAATTGTCAAATCTAGCCTCCCTCGACGACGTTATCGTAATTTAACACGCATTCAAAAGCAGATGGAGACTAAAGCCATTGATGCACGACAATATCCTTCAATTGAAGCAGGGGAGCAATAAATGGACCCTGATAAGATGACCAGTTGGCTTTGAAGTTTCTTTGAAGTCTGATTCTTATAGAGAAGGTCCTGGGTCACTTTCTGCATGACCTGCAACATGATGTACATCCAAGTCCAAAGATCGTTCATGGTGTAAGCGCTGATAGAAAAGGAAATTTACAAAGTGATGAGTTCTTTGCGGATAGTGTACTTCTCACTGTTGCTTTACAATAACCGTGCATAAGCTACGAGCGGCAATTGAAAACATAAACAACACTATTCAGAAACTGTGACACACACTAAAGCCATTTGGGTTTTATTTTAAAGGTACTGAAATTACATACACCTAAATTAGACAATGTTGATTTTTCATCAATGAAGGGAAAATTATCCCCGGAACGGCATAGGCTCCCAAAAATTGAATCGTGTTGCTCTATTGGTAATCCTTCCATTCTATTATAACACGAATCAATACCGCGAAAATGATTATGCACAAAAAAATTAAAAAAATATAATTTGAAGCTATATTCTGAACCAACAGATTGTGACATTTATTTTCCTATATCTACAGAGCAATGAACAGTTGAAGCCCTTCTTTCTTTTAATAAGAGGGAGAGAAGAGACTGTAGGAAAGGCTTATAAATTCAAAGGCCTCGCATTCAAAATTATTTTATGTTTCAGCATTCTAAGTGATCAATCAAGAACAAAATACTTCAATGTATTACCATTCTGTCACATGATTTTTAGTAGAGATTTAGTTAAGTCTAAGCTTATGAACTCCCAGCGTGTAGCACATTTACCGACAAGTGTACCGTAACTCGTATCTCACGCGCTTTTCCACAAAATCTTTCCAAAAAACAATCTCTCCTCTTAGAAGTCAAAATTAAGTGACGGGAGTTATAGTTAGGGATAGAGAGCAAGCGTCAATTGCAATCTATGTCTAATGCAAAGCCCTTTGCCCCAGCATACTGTTGAAGGATTTTTAGTGAGTAACTTGAATGTCAAGTGTTATATTAGGCATTACTCGCACGTGATGCTTAAATTCTGTAGGAATACTTTATTCAGACCCACGATACACTTTGTCGTGTTTTCACTTACTAATACTATCAAACCAATTGTACGGCCCCTAAATACACTGCTGGTCAAAATGATAAGACCACACCTGATTTCGGCGTTTTGAGTACATCCCTTTACTTTGGCGGAAAAATTCCTCTTAACACATATCAAAGGTGAGGGTAAAAAAATTGTAACAGAAAAGATTTTCAGAAAATGTTGTACCCAACATTTTATTCGCAAGGAAATGATAAGCATCTCATTATGCCTGGTCATAATTATAAGACCAAGATTGAAACACGGCTTTCTTTGGATAAATATAAACAAATCAGACAGTTGCACGGAAGAGCTCATATGATGAGGATGTACGTGGCTAATTACTTACACTCTCAATTAATTTCTATATGGCTAGAGGACAAGTTTAAACAGATTATGAGCGGGGTAAAATTGTGGAACTCGAAAAAAACGTGGCATAGAGCAATTGCAAGTGAACTAAATAAGAGTAGAACTGTCGTCACAAACTTCTTGAAAAAATCTTACTGAATATGGAACGAAAAAATCCACCGGTCGCCCCAACAACATCCCTCTGCTACTCTTGATAGACGAATAAGCAGGGAGGTTAAGAAGAACACAAACATAACTTCAAGGCAAATAAAGGCCAAAACTGATGCAGATAGTAGTTCTCGTACAATTCGCCGACATTTAAATAAAAAGGGTTTTAACAGATTAAAACTATTGCAAAAGCCCCGTCTGCTTCTTCGCCAAAAAGCCTCCCGCATGCAATTTGCTGCAGAGTACCAAACATGGGATGTAGAAAAATGGAAGAAAGTTATGTTTTCTGACGAGAAGAAGTTGAACCTCGATGGCCCTGATGGGTGTCATCACTACTGGCATGACAAATCTGTTCCAAATGAAACTTATTCAACAAGGCATAGCGGAGGAAGATCATTGATGGTGTAAGGAGTTTTTTGCTTTAATGGGACGCTTGAGTTACAGCTTGTGGAAAGTTGCCAAATGTCTGCCGGGTACGTCGCCACGCTTGAACGTGCTTCTATCCTCTCTGAGTGTCCTAGGATGTGTGGAGAAAACTGGATTTTCCAACAAGACAATGCAGCAGTCCACAAAGCTCGCCATTGGTAAAAGTTCTTTGATGTCAATAATATCCAACTCTTGAATCATCCACCTTATTCTCCAGATCTCAACCCGATCGAAAATCTTTGTAGATGGATGGCCAAAGAAGTTTATAAAGATAGATTAGAATTTGAGACCAAAGAGGGTCTTCGTAAGGCTGTGTTCGATACTTGGGGCAAAGTCCCAGTGGACCTCGTACAAAAACTTGTACCAGCATGCCCAAGCGAATTTTTCAACTAATCGATAATACTGGAAGATACACTACTTATTAAAATGTTTTTGTAACGTTCTATGTATATCTATTCATAAATTTGTTTGGTCTTATAATTTTGACCAGCTGCATTTAGCTAAAGCTTCATTTCTGTTCTTTTTCCGTGATAAAATGTTGAGAGATCTACTTGTTTGCTTATCCATCATTCATCTAACCTATATTAGAACTGTGCACAACAATTTTATTTCAAATTGTTCAAAATATGATTCAAATTTTGGTACTCCGTAACTGGTCTAATCATTTTGACCAGCCGTGTATGAGTGTAGTTTAATGTGAAATTAATGCACCGTCATGATTTTCCCACATTTAGTCAAGTATTTATGCTAAAATATTGTATGCTGGGAGTAAAATAGAGGATAGGACTATGCTGCATAAGGAAACCATTTTTTCCCATTTCTTCTGCCAAAATTCTTAGGACAATCCAATGCACCAACACGTCTAACAAGCTACGAAATATTGTACTTTCCACCCTGTACAAAAACAGTTAGCGCCATGTCAATGAACTAAAAAAATTACCCAGAAACTGTAACACCACCCGGAGACATTCGTGCATGGAGTGCCTCAGCAATGCCTGAGGTGGTAATATCCATCTAGACCATATTAATGCACTCACTTAAAAGACACACGATCTTCCTCACGTGTGGCTGAAAGAAATTAGAAATTCACCACAACTTCCAGTAAGTAGCTGGTTATCACAAACTAGCATAAAACTCATTCGTAGCTTCGTTCCTTGTTTACGAGTAATTGTTTTTAAAGGCTTTGTGTCGTTACAACTGGACTTCTGAAGTTCAATTTAGTGTTGATGATGTACTTATAAAAATTTCAATTTATTTGTACAGTTTAATAAACTATACAAAAAATTAATTTAGAATCACTTATACTGAATCAAAATACATAAAAAAACTGCATTCGACAACTACATCAAATGATAAAGTGAAGCCTTTTTAAAAGTGCGTCCAAGGCTTCACTCTTTTCTAGAGCGCCTCCATATCCTGTAAAATAAAATTTACAAAACAGATCACCAGCGAACATTCTGTCTGAAGATGCAGCGTGATCCCAGGCTGCTGCTCAGGGTTGTATGTAGATCATTTCAATGTAACATTCTCGGTACACAAGAGTTGCGTATCCTCTTAACACGTTGGGTGCGATACGACCCACCGGTGGGTCACTTAGGTTAGGTTCTGTAATTTTTTCTAAATCTTTTAGTGACTAAGTGTACAGAGTAAAGATTTTCACCGGCTAGGTGATCGCAGGAAACGTGTTTAGAATATTCTCTGTCCATAAAAGGTAATTCAAGCGACTAGGTATTGGTAACCGAGAGGAGTCAAGGGGACATGAAGATTTCTCTTATAATTTTGAGCGCGGTGAGGGGCGCACTGAACCCCCAAGTTGGAATAAAATATAGAATATTCGCATAGAAAATAGAAAACAATACAATGTGACAACAGGGACGAGCAGATTGGTCCATTCTGGTGTAGCTACCAAGGACTACTATATGTTTATAGTAGTCCTTGGTAGCTACCCAAGTTCACGCTGTCTAAACTGAGAAACGCTGTATTTCCCTCGCATTACAGTAGCAGTTGGCGGCAGGTAAAAGAACTGAAATGTTACGGTACTAATGATGATAATTACGGGTGACATATGTGACTAGAAACGTAGTTGTTAAAAAATAGAATAATAATGTGATTAGAAACGTGGGTGTTTTGAGTAAAAAATAGAAACTGGAAAGTAGGTTCAGAACAAATAAAATGTCATGACATGACACTACAGCCCACGAACCTGAGTCACTTTTCCTTTTTTGGCAGTTAATAAAACAATTGAATTCTTTCGAAATAGGAAGAACTCAAAATATATGATGGGAAAAACTTTGCTTGAGAGCCTCAAAAAATGACGAGGCAAGTGGTAGTAGTGTTGTTACCGAAAATGATGTTTACTCTCATCAAATAGGAAGGAGTACACAAAACTGATGAATTTCGTATCATAAAAAACATATGCATACATCATTTAAATAATTGAGCATAGAAGTAGGTAATTTTCCAAGCAGTTGAGACTGCCGTTAACGCTCAACTCTCATATCCTACTGCAAAAATAAACTGTGGATTTGAATACCGTTGAACTTTCCTAGATACATATGCCAATCTAATCAATAATTCCACTATAAAATAATACACAGCTTGCTGCTGGCTTACTTTCTTGGTCTCTCTCTTTGTCACGCTCTTAGGGATTTAGATAGGAGAAAATTCGTTAGGGCATACCTGTATTGTAAGCACTGTATTGTGGGTACCAAAGACACATTCTTCAATGCGGAAACTTCTTCGCAAAGCCCGCGTTTATTAGAAAACCAAACAAAAAAAACAGTAAAAACCACGTGAATTTTCACGCGTGGATCTACTAGTTAGTAATAAAATAAACGAGAGCGTTTCGAGTTAACATCAGTAGCGTGAACACGGTTCTAGTCAATCAAAACCTCAAGAAAATTGCAACATGCAGGGATTTAAATTCCAAGTCACTACGACACATCACTTTTTTTATCAAGCAAACGCTCATACATTTGGGAAAGACATTAAAATTTTAGTTTAAAAAATGAACGAGTCTGTAGCATAAAGAAAAAAGAAACACATTTGTTCGGATACAGCTGGAAGGCCGAGCAGATGGCGCTGGTGCCAGGAACGGCAGCTGATCTCAGTATCGCACGATCGTCGGACGCAGTTTATTGTTTACGGTCGATAAGCGGCCCTCAAATCTGACTCTTAGCGAGAAAAATTAGCGATAAAGATCTCGCTAACTACGGGCTCGGTGCCCTCTGCAACTGCCCTTGCGCAGCGCAGTGCGACTGCGCGTTGCAGGCAACTGCTGCCCTAGTCCAAGATTATGGTGCGAAATCGGGTGCATGTTTTTTCCTGAGCTTTTCACTGATTCCCTGAGCACCTGAGGTTTTTCACTGATTAACAACTTATTGTTCATTATTTATAGAATGTGCAGTTGTGAAGAAAGTAACGTGTACAATTTTCCAGAGAGTTGGCGTATAATTTTACAGAGGGTATAATTTTATAGATACCAGTGAAAACGAAAACTATTTCATACAGGCTTGTAAACCGACAAAGGACATTTGAAATTCAAAACAATTTTAATTCTAAAATATGGATGCCATGACACTCTATTCGCTCTTGAATTTGAAAATGAATGCAAGTTGAAATACCTGTGTTCATATTCCACTAAATCAAATTGATTTTTTGACAAGAAGGACCATACATTGGCTAATATTTTCCTAACAGAAAATCCTCTTCATGCCCCTACACCGCGTGCATGACCGTGACGAACTCCACACTGAAAAAAGTCATGTTTCCGGGATGCGAGGTTAAGCATAATAGAGCATTTAGTTATTTTCCTTATAATACATTACCTCACAGAGAATGCCAGTTTGTGGAAGAAAACACGTAAAAATAAAAATAATAAATGCGTCTTGTAAAGCATGCTATTTATTGGCAGGAGGCTATAAAGAGTGTCCAACTTAGAGCTCATAATTTATGGAGTACACGATCGTATGACGTCCTATTCATCAAAACACATAATTTTACGAAGAAAAAATATTTTACAAAACATAAGTTTCTAAAAAGTAAATCTTCACTGATAGCGCACTTATTATAATGTGACAGTTTCACGAAATGCTTTATTTCATGAAGTATGTGCATGATTTGCTATACAACATGCTTATGCAGCGTGTATATTCCGTGGACGGTCACAATTTTGACGACTGCGTGCTTTCTCATACGAACTTGGTTCGTAATTTAGTAACTTTATTATCTTGCAGAGCGAAAAAATGTACGGTATGTACTGCCAGCCAAAAAACAGTTGCTCAGTGTAATTATTTATTAATAAGCTATCGGACGTCCTGTTGACCGAATAGCAGATTCTGTCCGAACTGACATTGATTTTACGAGCTTTTGCATCTTCTCGAGTTTTAATTTTGGGCACACTTATTACACCATTTCCCTGTGCTACATTAATGGACAATATATTTCAACGCACACCCACGGAGGAATAACCTAAGGATTGAAATACAGCTGATTCATATTAGTTTTATATTGCAGGAATTGCACGAGTTTCCTCACTTCAAACTTCTGTGCCCACCAGGCAAGTTTACGGCGACCATTTGGTCAATTTAACAATGGTTTCCCGGAATCGATATAAAGTGCCAAAGCGGAATCATAATTTTGCTTGCCCTGGCAGCATGATCTACAGCCACAAAAATTAGGCAAGAATGCTAGAGGATTGAATGCTAGTTCAGTCTCAATGAATTGAATGTCTACGAAACAAAATAAAAGCGACTGAGTCGAAACCAAAGCAATTTCCAATGGTAACTAAATAATTCACCCAGAAGAAAAACTTTCAGATTGGAAAAAATAATGAGGAAGGTTTAGATTAGACTGCAATTTATCTAGTTATAATGAAAATAGAAATAAGCTTTGAACCACCATGAGCTATTTTTGTAATTAAAATTTGATATACGCACGAATATCAGGTCAAAATAAAATTATTGAAAGTACCAAAAAAATCACCATTCGGTCAATTTAAGTTGAAGACACTTCATTTAGTTGAAGACACCATACAGAACTAAAATGACGTTAAAACTGAAATATCTAGCAAGCAGTTTTTTCTAAACAGGATTTACACCGTGGTCACTTCCTACAAGAAAATCCTAAGTGAGGTATTTTGCATTCCTAATTTCAGAATAAAATTACATGTTCTATGGCCATCCGTTCGAGGGATTAGAGCGTGGCGCTTGCTTTTAGATGAGAACAAATGAGAGATAATTACGATATGAAGGCACACACAGACATGGAAGATTGATCTGAATGCAACGAAGATATCATCGAAAGATCCAATTCATATCGTAATAACGCCGCTGCACACGATAACTTGAAGTAAATGTTCCGCTCCAGTGCACATGTAGCTACTTGGCTGTGCAAACGCAACATTTCCATGCATAGTGGCTGATATATAAACACTTTATTCTGGATCTTGGAAACTGTTCCAATACAGGACGGGAGTTGCGAATGGACCTCTTTTTTATGAATTTTATTTTACGGAGTGCATTCAAGTTATAAAACTCCAATGTTTTTTCTCAAGACTGAAAAGAGCTAAAAACATGTAGTTAGTTTTAAAATACAAGTGTAGAGATGGGAACACAGCACGGCACACAGAACTCTAGCAGCAGCGGCGAAAGTGCAGACTGTTAAAGTGGCGCACTAATAACGATCAAAGTGTAATCGTTATTTTTCTCCATTTGGGTGACGTGACACTTACTGAAATTCATCGCCAGATGAGTTAGAGATGTGGTGATGGTTTCATTAATGTGTTTAATGTGCGTTCGTGGGTGCAACAGTTCAAAGAAAAGAGAACGTCGGCCTTGCACCAGCCGGTCTGACGACAAGATCGAGCTAGTGGAGGAAGTTGTTTTGGAGGATCGCCGAATCAGTATTGAACATATCGCCTCCAAAGTTAGCATTTCTGTAGGATCTAAGCACACAATTCAACATGAAAACCTGAAAATGGGAAAAATGTCCTCCAGGTGAATGCCACGAATGCTGACGGACGACCACTAGGCTGCAAATGTGGCATGTCACCAGGTAATGTTGTTACGTGATGACGGTATGAATGAAACTTTCCTTTCACCGATTGTTACAATGGAAAGACATGGATGTCATTTTTCAATCCTGCAACGAAGCACTAGTCAGTTCAATGTAAGAACAGAAACAGACGCCGTACGCCATTTCAAGTATCAAAAACAGTCTTCACTCTCGCCGCTGCAGCTAAAATTCTGTGTGCCATACAGTGCTGCCATCTCTGCCACGCATTTACAACGAGTGCACGTATATTTTAAAACAAACTGCATGTTTCGGTTTCCAGTCGCGAGAAAAACCATCAAAAGTGTTATAACTTAAATGCACCTCATAAATTCACCTCTCGAATCAGAATATCACAATATGTCTCTTGCTACAACTAAAACGTTTGATACTCATTGAAATGCTACCCACAGTTGTACGAATATCAGTGTCATAAAAAGCATCGCAGGACTAATTTCCTAGAAACACGATCGAATAAACTTGATTATGCAAACAGAGAAAATTTTAGCAAAAATGTTAGTACCGTTATTCACCTGAAGTCCATTACTCCACTTAACAAGCACAGGCGTGTGGTTGTGAAATTTTAGACTGTAATATACAGGGTGTCCCCCCAAAAAATGTACTCTATAACTGTTCATTACTCGTATATTTTTTCTATTCGGATGTTTGTTGACATGGATGTATGTTTAACGGGTTAATTGAAAGAAAAACATTTAATTTAAGAAAATTTAAGGTTATAAAAGGAAACTTTAATATTCTCCTCCTAGTCTAGTCTACCCATAGTGATAAGCAGTCAAAGAGTTAGCGCATTTTCTTCAGGACAATCTGTACCTCTAGACTTTGGTGTCTTAAAACACGACTACCTCACAACTAAACCTAACAAACAGTTCTAAATTATTGGGATTTAAAAGCTGCGGTGTGGTGGCCCACATTTCTGAAATCCCCATCTACAACCGTGCTTGGTTATATGATACTTGCGTACAAGATTGTTTCTCTTTTATCGTAAGGCTTCGTTTCAAATTAATAAAATGTTTCGGCAGAGGTATGTAAAACAAGAGGATTGATGTATTAATACAGTTTAAGAAGTCAAGTTCTTTGCACCGTGTGCATCAGAACTTTTCTTCAAGTAAATTTAGTTCCCAGTAATAGCAACTCTACAATTTCCAAGTGCTCTAGTTTACACAGCCTGCAGTCGCGTACTTCATGGCTAAACATCTAATTTCTAATATCGAATCAGTAAATACTAAATGCTTCTGTAAACTGGTAAAGAATGATATATACATACACATCATTGCAGAATTTTAAATAGTGTCTACTTAGCTCCCATTTTCATCCTATTTATCAACATATAATAGTTTGAGTAAGATCTTGCGATCTTGTTCCTAGTTTTTCTTCTACATATTATCCAAGGAGACCGTAGGCGAACAGAAATTAACACGTTTGTTGCGATTGCCTAGCCGGTGCAAATCTTTACTTTGTACACATAATCACTAAAAGACTTGGAAAAAATTACAGAACCTAACCTCAGTGACCCACCGGTGGGTCGCATCGCAACAAACGTGTTAAAACGTTGCACGATATTTGAGAGAGACAAAAGTCTGACTTTGATTATACGAATCCTCTTTGCTTTCAGAGTAATAATTATACTCATCGAAGATTTAGTACTTACATACTATGTCTACCGAAATGAGTTACACAACTCGAGTGCTGCCACTTCATTTCTTGAATTTATCTCAAATTGAGAAAAATAATTATAGAACGAAACATTACCCAAGAAAATGATGATTTCAATTTATTGAAATGCCAAATGATTTTGCTCTTCACTTAGCAGGAAACCAGGTTACGTCCATTAATGATTAAAAAGCTCATCTAGCCTCCTATGAGCCTTTTTCTCAAGGCTGCTCTATAAAACCAGTTGAGTATTTGCAAGGAGTTACATCCTCGATCTCAAGATGTTACTTATGTGAATTGAAAAAAACAATGGCAATATCTGTACTGAATAAACAATGAAAAATATAATTTTTTCGTTTTGTATTTAAAGTTAGAGCAATTTATTTGTCAGCGTTGTTACGATGTAGACCACGCAATTCGTCGAGTGATGTGGACGATTGGATAAAAATTTTACAAAGACGTCAGTCCATAAGCAGCCGTAAGGTGGTATTTTGAACCCCCAACTTAAAAGGATTTGGCAGCAAGTTAATATTTCCCGCGAAATTTTCTTCTTATTTTAGCCATGCAGGACGGGCGATCATGAAAAGGTTTAAATTTTCAGTAATACGTATAAATTAGTGTGTATTTAGAGCTTTTGATTCTTCGTAATACTACAGCGGGGCACAGAATATCCAGCAGTTCACCACTTGCTGTCTAGCACGAAGTTCTCTGCCTGCTTAGGACCGGCTTTGTTCACCTAATATTTATACACGAACACACGATGTTTTCCGCCAAGAATAATTACTGTTGAAGTTCGAGGAGCTTGCAGTCTTGTGCGTGATTCGAAGCTTAGTCCCCGATACGAGCACGAGAGCCCGTGGAGCAGAGGGGGGAAGAGTTAACCTTTGGTCGGTTGTTTACGAGAAGTCGTGATCGGAGACCAGCTTATCTGGAGCTCCAAGCTGGATTTTGAGCAACATTTTTAAAAAAGTTCCGTCGACGGAAGTTGACAGTACGGCACTGCAACCTCGCGTCGGTCAGCTGCAAAGCTGTTGCAATCTCATCAAAAGCAGCTACACACCATTGATTTCATCCTTGAAACAGCTGTACCAAATAATATTTAATTCAATTTCAACCACAAGTATTTTGGGGAGATCTTAAGAGAATTTCTACACATGATTCAAGAACTTCAAAATTTGAGAAAAGATTTGCACCACCACCTCGTTGCAAGCAAAGCAAATTAACCAAGATCAGAGACCACGCAACCAGAACTATTGCTTATTGGGACCAGTACGCAATATGCTGCTCTTAGTAGGTATCTGGTTACAAATCAATTTTTAATTGTTAAGCTAAAACTTTTAGTCTGAACTACGTACGATAGTCTTACATCTGCCTTTTATTATGGCCATATTTAATTCAATTAATAATAGTGGGCTAAGACCAATTTCGCTGGATAAGACGAAAAAACTAGGAAACAAAATAGGCTTTGACGACAGTACTTGAAGAAAAATGACAATGTGATAAATCCTACTCACATGTCAACTTTATCACGAGCTTTAGAATTTGATAATCTCAGTGAATAGCAAAGGAAACTTCTCAAATACTACAAGATGCGGCAACATAAATTCCTTTTTTCAAAGCACTATGCTTAAAAAGAGGAAGTTATGTTGCCGCACCCTATATAAGTCCCCATGGTATGGTATCGAGATGATAAACGCTCGAATAAAAGAAACTTTCATCTTGTGAAAGAAGCTCATCAACGTTACATACCCCAAACACTGCGCCGAGTTCCTGTGATACAAACGAACAATTCTCTTCTCTTACAGGCTTTGTTTCAAGAATTTTGATGTCACTTACTTGCTACAGCATGTTCGCTTTGATTCGAAGCTTCATGTATCAAAAAGACGCGTTCTTTCAATATAGACTATAAAGATCATCCCGGTTTTTGTACGGGCAAAATAAAATTACGATTACTTCTATACCATCGTTTTTTTATAATTCACATAGATCCTTGATCCAAGCAGTGATCCGTGCGAGAGACTATGAAAATCTTGGACTCTTTTCGCTCGATTTATTGGTCAAAATGAAATTCGGAGAAGACGTGTGCTCATCAAGAACTGGTTGTTGTCGTAGTAAAACAGAGCTCTAGAAATTTACTTTATTTCTTAACCCTTAGCAAACAAAACCTTTGCTCCCTACTAGGCTACGTAAACTTAATTCCTTAGATCGAATTTCAGTAGAGAAACATTCCAAAACATTCTCAGTTGTTGTTACTAGAAATCATTTGAAACATATTACATACTTTGGAAGTAATTTGACTCATTTCATTTCAAGGACATTCGTAAGATTAATTTAGAAGAAAACTTATTATTCGTAGCCCACGGGCTGTGGTAACAACAGATAGAGTCATTTATATATTTTGTGCATTGATTGTCTTTTGAATATAAAATTTCATGGAATTAATTCTGTAAAAATGTATATTTACTGAGATACCAGGTTGCACTTGATCGTATGAGGCAAAAATACTTTTAAACTTGTACTGTAGGAGACCGGCAGAACTAGAAGCAAGGCGGTCGCTGGATGTAAGATTTTCTAAGCGTTCACGGTTCGCTAGGTTAATTACGCCTTGCTCAGCTGCAAGCATTTCATGGAACTTTAAAAATGGCATCCACCCTTGAATGAAAAATAGAAAGTGCTATACATAAACTGAGTGGAATAAATCTTAGGATAGAAGTATAGCAGCTAGTTGATAGATATTTCCATTTTTCCAGAAAAAAGATCAGGAGGTTGTGCAACATGCTTGAAACAATTTCAATAACATGTATTTCGTATGTGAAGTTCCGAATAGCCACAGCCGGTCTTGATAATATCTAGTCCAGCGTTTAGACTAAATGCAAAGGTAATTCCTTTAGGCAAAAAATTAACTCCCAATTTTCAAACAAAGTCAGTTCCAACTTTTTTGAAGACATTGGGATGACTGGGAATTCAAATTGAATAGACTTCCGACCCAGAATTTTGCTCTCCACATGCGCCACGGACGCTCAATTACGATTGATGATAATTGTTCTATGCACATGGTAGTTGAAGAGCAAGGCTTCCCAATATGGTTGTCCAGACCATCATACTTCGCGCTTCACTGCTGGAACAGTGTAATCAATGCAGACTGTTTTTTTGTTACATCCAAACGTAAATACACCCAGCAGCAAACAGAAATTCACTTCAACAAAAAACTCGAAAAAATTCGAGAACGCTAAATTTTATTTCAATTCCTTGCTTTCCGTTGACAAATCCTTGTAGGCTATGGGTTACACCTGCTATGACCACTTAAAAGAGTCAGTGAATGTTCTCTCGCTGCTGTTTGTACGTAATTTAAACTTTATCTAGTTCGTAATGAACAATTTTCGCCTTAACCCTTTAGCGACGAAAAGGACCATACGGTCCTCTTTTACGGTCTTTGGGAGAATTGTTCTAATAATTAAACAGTGAGCAATATGAGGTTGCTACTAGGTTTAAACCCGGCGGCATGTTACAGCGTCGTTCTTTTGGCTGCCTGGCTCTCAGCGTGCTTCATTGCATCAGTGTACAGACGGTCTTTGTGAGCTTAAATGTAGAAACTAGAAAAAAAAAGTGGTCGCTAAAGGGTTAACTGCGTTTTGTAGATGCTGATCTAAGCCTGCAGTCATTTTGTGAGCACTAATCATATTATTTTTCTTCACACAGCAATTTAGACTTGCTTCTGCTCCTACACTGGGGGTTTCTCCCACAGTTACTCTTTATGGTAAAAAATTTGGCATGCATCGTGAATTCTGCCCTGGTCCGCAATAAGCAGTTCTTGAAATACCAACGAGTTTAGTTGTTTTTGTGACGGGAGCTCCAGTCAAGAGAGCTCCTATAATCTGCTCTTTTTAAAAAATTATCGAGGTCACGCATATTAGCTTCATTCCTCCGACTGAAAATATGCACAAAATTCAACTCAATAACTCAAACGCCCTCTATCAGAAGAAAAAATTAATGTCTATAACATTCGGCTGCGCTTACTATCACGTGAGAAGAGTATGATAGAAGGAATAGAAATATTCCACTGTTGCTTTGTCTTATGCGTATATCCTGTACGGATTGTGCTTCACGAGCTTTGCTACTGCAGAAATTATCACGGCAAAAATTTCAGGGACAATCACACATTTTATATTTTCTTGAAATAAGGATTTTTTATCGCATTTTTCAAAAAATAGCATTAAGGGCTGTAACTCCGTTATTAATCCATCTAAAATATGACTTAAAATTAACATGCTGAGATGCCTGAATGAATAAATTTACTTTGAAACTGAAAAAAGTGCGCTACACGGAAAAGAATGAAAAATATATGCCTAAGTGCCCTTGACTACACAATATCTGCTGCACTCAGCAGTAAGCAAGTGTGCGTTGCATATGAATAAAGAGAAGGCAGAGTCTCAAGACGCCATGCACTTTCCTGGAAGACCTCGACATGCAAACACGCTAAATATAAAGAGGTCACCTGGGTACCACTTCAGTACATAATCAGTTGCTCTTTGATGACTTCAGTTAAAGTTAAACACGCACCCGCGCCGGTGCCATAGTCATTGAAGAAAAACATTCATTCGAACAGAAGACTTTGTGGGCTCCAATTACCCGCCCCGACCGTCTCAACGTGGGACGGTAAAACATTTAAGCGCTGCTACAACCCTCAATTTAAAGTGGCAGGACTTGGACCACTTCATCAAGCACACCTCGTCTGACAGACCAGCGTTCCAACAAACACGGATGCGAGGCTGTGTCAGGGTTGTGTGAGTGACGTTTTACTTGGCATCAGCGCATCTAAGACTGATCCAAGAAGCAAAGCTGCACTTCGCATTACACACAAATTGTTATTAACCAATCTCAATGAATAATAAGTTTTTGGGCATTATGCACGTCAAGTCTGCAATAAAACTTCGATTACTACGAGTATGATGGATATTTCGTTCACGGTGAATATCTGAATTACAGGTTGAATTTACCAGTGGAACCAAAAAGCCCTGCAGTGTCTTACTAGAGATTACTCGAATTGTAATGCATTAAAAGATATTAATTTTATCAAAAAAAAAAACTCTTGGCACTGTAATAACAAATACGTTGAAAGAAAAATGAAACTACATTCTCTTTAAATTTCCATACTTTAGAAGAAATAATTCTTGCCCCAAGACTTTACTACTAAAAGGATGAATAACAAAAATCAAGCTAATGAACTTGATTACTTCATTTAATTTGCGCTTTCTAGCAAGATGAATCGCGCTGGTACGAAAGTAGTTTTTCCAAATGGCATGGTATGATATTGAACTATTCCGAACAAAGTTTTGCACGTATATTACCTTGTCGGATTACGTTACAGTTTGCATAATCTTTTAAATTTCATTTCAGTTCCATGGCGCAAATGAAGGAGATGTAATACATGCGAGAAAAATAAACAAATTCGCAACAAATTTGTGCCCCCATATTGGGGTCTGTGTTAATGCACTTCATCCACCGTACGAACAGTCCCACGAGAAGCACGGGGCCGCTACTCGAAAGTAAGCGAAAGAATATTTTACCCGAATATGAGATTTAGCTTTTGATTTCAATATTTTTTGAAGGTAGAAATTTTACATGAGTAAATGATTTCTGGATCACATCTCTACCCCACAGTCGATATGAGTACAGTTGAAGAGAAGTAAAAACATAGATTTCCATCATCAAATATGGATTCTGACTTACGGTGAGTGAAGGCATGAGAGTCAAATGATGGACAATAAATGATACGATTCACGTGTAAAGTAATAGATGTGAATGCATTGCTAAAAATTATCAAACAATTTTTAAGGGCAAGGCGAAAGATTATTTAATTTGCTACCGTAAGAGAGAACACATGACAGTGGTGAACACACGACCTGAGGGAGAACACAGAAGGTTGTGATGAACACACGACCTGAGGGAGAACACAGAAGGTTGTGGTGAACACACGACCTGAGGGAGAACACAGAAGGTTGTGGTGAACACACGACCTGAGG
>VCRD01000135.1:111570-159984 GCA_006783055.1 Trinorchestia longiramus | reverse complement strand
AAAAATATATAAAATATATATATATATATATATATATATATATATATATATATATATATATATATATGTATATATATATATATTTAACTCAAACTGTATGAATCTTTAGGCCAGTATACTAATTACAAAATGAGTCACATTGTAAAATTGAACCCTTAACATTATTTAGTTGACGTTTAGTGTTATTGTGTTGACGATCACAGGTGATATTCACAAAGAGAAGAGAAGCGCATCCTCGAGGGTTGCCACCAGCACACCTCATGTAGCGGCTGATCTTACATCAGTATGTAGTAGTCATAAATCTTTCAATTTTTTAGACGAAAAAACTTGCATTTCTAGACAGGAACTGAATTAATACTCTGAATACTAATAATTTCATTACTTGAATGTTTGTACATTATTATAGACTCATATCGTGAACGTATTACGGAATAAATACAAAATCTGAGGAAACGAAGCTACAAAATGAGGGGACAAGAAGGTGTCAAAGCTTATTTATTTCTTTATGATGCTTCACTTCTCACATCACTTGTCACTCATCATTTGGTGATGCAGCATTTCTCCACTAATAGCACTTCTCTACTGATAGTAGTTCTTCACTGACAGCATTTTCTCAATGACTACTTTTTTACCAGCACTTCCCCAAGGACAGTACTCTTTTTGACTACTAACAACATTTTTTATAAGTTAGTCTCTAGTAAAACAATACTAGACTTCGCACACAATATGAGTCTCAGCAGTAGGATCGCCTTTATTGCTGCTTTCGTCTGCTCAGAAACACAGAAGTGAAGCCTCTGACGAGTCCTGCATACACGAGCATTACTCGAATGTGAAGCACGAGAGAATTATTTTATCGATTAGTGCAATGACCAAGATTCAAGAACCTCAAGTATGACTGTTAGTCAGTTCATAAAGATAAAAATTCCAATAAGTTACTATGTTGTAGAAGTGATAGAGCATTCGGGAATTGCGATGATTTACTTTCAGTCACACCTGAGGTATGATAATGATAATGAGGCCAATGTCAAAAAGAGATCCGCTGTCCAGCGCTAGCTTAAATGTTCACTGTCTTATTCAGATAAGTCAATTCTACTGTATGTGTACATTGTACATGTTAAATTCATACAATATAACAAATAGTGTGTGTACACTGCACTCCTTGCATTCATACAAGGTAACACTTCAGCGCTGTCATGATTGCTGATTTTAAATCATGTTCAAGTCAAGCGTTTTATTTTCAATAGAATCACGGCAATAGTCCAAGCAGGACGGCTGCTGGAAAGATCGCAGTTTAGGCAACGAAGAAATGGCCAGAAACTTTTCAAAAAATTGCCACACTAAGTGAACATACAGACAAATATTTTTCTCAGGAAGCAACTAAAGGATCGAAAAATCGCAATTGATTTCAGGATCTGCCTGAAAGTACGTACAAGTTCTAGAAGATTGATATCTGGCTGGATCAAACACGGGATGTACAGCTCCATCATGTACAATTGGCAACGGACATCACTACACTTAATTAAAGACGTTGCTATCACGCAGTAGATTTCAGCCGCACTCGGCGCTGTACATGAACTAAGATTCAAAGATTTTCATCGATTCTAGTGAAGCTGTTTTTTCGAGCCAGATGCTTCATCAAGTTTCACGTTAATAACTGTACACGGAAACGGTAAATTCTCTCGGGTGTAAAAACGCTTTTCTCCTCAGTTTATGAAAACGAAAAGCGTAGTTACTTCGTAAAACAAGTGATGGACATCCTAGCATAACCAATGCTGCATTTGCCAATTAAAGTTTCACTAAAAACTTCAACGTTGCATTAATGAACTCAATTGTTTGTTCAAATTCTACACTGCGTACAGGAAATTCAGATGTTTTCGCCTGCAGCGCAGAGGAAACCTCATCGAGCTCAAGGAAAAGAAAATATGTCAGCTCTCGCACTTCAGCGTCGTATTTCAAAATTAATTTAAAATAAATGCAGGCAAGAGTTGTGCTAGCGAGACAGATGTCTGGCAAGTGAAGTGTACGAGAAATTTTGAAGTAAAATAAAAGGAGTACAGCATTATTTGCGAAGTAATCTCAATTAACTCATTCATTAAACATTAATGTCACATAGGCTTCACTTGTCTCAACGTTTGAAAAAAAATATTTGTGGTTTAGGAGCTTCTATAAGTTTGCGAAATATCTTCTTGTTTTCGTTTTAAAACCGCGCTCGACTAGAAATACGCACCAGCGATACACCGGTAATCTCCTACAAAAAGATTGTAATGAGAAAGTAAGCTTACTTGAGATCTGTAGCCTACAACAAATTGTCTTCACTAGTCCTAAATCTGTAATTGGTAGCTGAAGGTACATATTCTGAGGAACACCAGGTCTCATCGGGAAGCTAACTATGATCGACACTGTTCATGTTCATTGCCTGTGAAATACTTTTAAAAATTGTCATTCTTCTTACTAACAACATCCAGCTAGAAAATTGCAACGTAATGAACTAGAACAGTTTCGAAAGAGTAAACACTTAGGATTGGGAAAATTAGCACCTCGATGAGGGAAGTTCTGAATTCTACCCTAAGATCTGAGGGTAGAGGAATTTCGACGGCTTTAGAAGACAATCCATTCCATGCCACCTCCCTGTGGGAGTTGTGTTCAGTAATTCATCTCTCTAAGCCTCAACCTTGGTTCTGTCATCGATGGAGTCGTCATCTGGACATGGTGAAGCAGTGAAAGCAATATCTAACGCTAGCCACACGGGGAGATGAATCAAGGGAACAAACCATGCTACTATTCTTTTCAAAAAGATTGACGAGAAATTTTTAAGTTTAATTATAAAAAATTGAGATAAATTGTGAATTTAGTTACACTGAAAGGGACAGCAAACGTCGGATGAATTTACACAGAAATCGACTGCCATCACCGGGCGAATGTATACGAAAATCAACCGCTGACGTCAAGGGTGCATGAACTGCAGCTTTTAAGAGTTTATCACATAACTGGAGCAGAGCAACCAAAGAGGGTGCAGCTCGTCCACTTGACTTTTTATGGCGAGGTGAGCCATCAAAATCAATGGATGGTCAAAGCTCATCCAATTTCGGCTGATAACCTTTCTGGAACCTCAGGCTCCCCTGAAAAATGGACCCTGCGACAGAATGCACAGGTTCTACTTAAGAAGCTCGTAAATGTCGCCCTCAATTCAAGGCGCACAAATGCCCTAGAATTACCGATCCGAAAACAAACTTACTCAAGCATCAATCTATTACTTGCGAACATAAACACCAGGCTTAGTATTTTTGTTAATAGCTCAGGGATGAGCGCCAATAAATAGCTTTCATTTCTAACAATAACAGGTAAATTGATGTTCCTTTTTTAAGCTACCATAAAGCCAGTTAGGCAACACTGCTTATACATGAAATAAATATTTATATGCAGGACAGTGATATATAGAAGCTTGTTGAGCATTGCTAAAACTACTAAAGAATGGACGAGCTACCATGAATTCATTACAGTTAAACAAATACTTCTTTCGCTGCCAATCACTCATTCGACTGTGTTTCATTCTGTCCAGAGAAAACTCAATTTTCTGTCCAAAAAAGACGAGTGAAATTCATGGACTTTGTTTTAAAGAATCCCACGCCTAGGCGGAGTCCAGCTCCTAGTAATTAGGGAGGTTGTGCAGCCACTAACTTTCAATTATTTAAAGGCTCCAGATTTTTCGCGTTCATCACGCCCTATACCTAACAAACATGGTACTTAATCTCCTAAAAAATTAAATTACACAAGAACACCAATGATTATTTTGAGGCTCTCGTGCGTGCACCAACATGCCATGCGCGCTATAATTAAACGATAGGTGCGGAAACTGGATTGTGTTCAAAAGTAACGATCTAAATATATTTTGTCTGTACCATGTTCGTTTGCCATCCACGGACGAGATAAGTCGATCGTTAAAAGATAATGCACAGGTTTGGAAGTTTTTTCTCTTGCCTTCATTACTCGACTAATGACGCTATGTTTCCTTGCATAGTACATACATGTAACTTTGTAGTTCAGGTTCTGCTTCTTTAGAATACTTAGCAGAATTCTTATCAAATCAGAAGAATTTCAGGTTTAGGGGTTTCCAGAAAGGATTCTACAATGGCTAAGCAGCCAATTTAGAATGAAGTACTGTAACTATTACTTTAATAACGGTAAAACATGCACTGATTTTACTGAGTCTCTATGGCGTATGCAGGCAGCAAAACGCTTGTGCCACAACATCCATTACGAGTACTCGATCCAGAACTTAATTGTGAATTACGTCACTGTCTTGCAAAAATAACAGAAATTCATATCATTTATGTACTTTTATCAGAGCTGTGGAGTTATCACCCGAGTTAGAGATTCTAGAATAGAGATTCCTAAATCATGTGTAGAACAACACTGTCCTCGCAGCTGAGTGTATCAACTCCAGCACGTCACCAGCAACAGACCAGAGTGTAAGCTATTAATTATGAATTAATTATTTGGCATAACAACAATACATTGCATCCAGCTGAAGCATCTCCCGATTTTCAGCTCGAAAGAGTAAAACGTGTCGTTGGCCATCATTTATTTAAACATATTTGCTAAGTTCTTCAAAATTTAAAAACTTTTCAAGTTAAAGACAACATAAACTTGAAAGCACCGACAGTGATCAAACACTAAGAACATGACAATAACCAGAGATGAAGATTGCTTTAGTGAGGGTAAAGTATAAATTTAAATTACAATGCAGATTTAATAAATTTTACTTGTCCTCTTTCTGATGTTCAATTATATTTTTGTCCACTTTAGGGCTTTGATTCACGCCTCGGTATAGAGCGTTAATTATTAACCTATCAAACTTGAACTCAAACAATCATCAAACAATGGCCCCTACAAATAAGTTCCGTTGCTCGAACATTTCAAGCAGCAAGCTGTCCAGATCTTAAACGCTTTCCTGAGATCTTCAGAATGTTATAGCGAATTAAATATCGATCCAAGTAATTACGGGGCAATCTAGATCTAGGGCACCTCTAGTAATAGTACCTTCTGTAACTCCACACAACAAACAAAATTTCTGCTTCAGCGATGCCGGTGGTAAACGAAATTAATTTAAGAGAAAATTTGTCAGAAATAGAGCTCTGGAAATTGTACTGACATCACCAGGCACATCCGACACAGAATACAGACGCTGAAAGCTGCTGAGGAAATTTGATGTTGTTGCCCCAGCACAGAGAAATTTTTCGATTTCGAACGCCTATTGAAGGCTCGCTGGTTTTCTGGGAATGAAATTGAAAATACTACATGAATAATTATGTACGAAATTTCCTATTAGTTTTAAGTACATACCACGAGAGTGACCCTATTAGATGTGCACCACGTAGTATGACACAGTTTTGCCCGAAAATTTTGATACACCTGACGACATGAAACCCACTCTTATGTGTGCTGAATCGCTCCGGTCCTATCAGATAAATCATACAAAATTAATCATGCAGCATGAGTTACGCAGTATGAATAGTACGAATGAATTTCACTGAGTCCCACGATATGAATCATATAAAAATTATTCCACAAAATGAACCGAATGAAATTAATCATATACAATGATTCATCCCAAGTTATTTACGCAAAAATTATTCTTACGAAATTATTCATGGGAATTAATTACACGTGCCACTAATCACTGAACATTCAAGTCTGAGTATTTGATTTTATTGCTGCTCGTAGTTTGCACTGCAACGTAGGAGGATAAAATCGGCACAAACAATAGATCCCATATGAGTGAGAGAAAATAGAGGCCTGCATGCGACCACCGTCTATTTAATTCGTGTTGATCCATCATATCAATATTTCGAGGATTTTTAAAGTAATATAATACCTAAATAAGACCAACATTTCCAAAATATTGCAAATAATACAATCAATATTTATATATTAATTTTTCGGTCGGCCTAATGTATCTGGGAAAGAATGTCCTCTGTACTCTTACTATCCCCTAGAAGTCTAAAATAGAGCGAGAAATCCCACTCATAATCTTTTGTTGCATTTTTCACTGATGGAAAAATTTGTTCATCATGAACAACAAACACCAAGCGTTTCTCGTTCAAATATACGAGAACAGAAGGCGCTGCAAACTACGTATCAAGTTTGCAAACTGCTCTTGTAAGTTAAAACTATACACGCTACCACATGGACTAGCCAACGTCCGATTCCTATGGACTTAAAATATTTCCGTCATACCTCAGCAAGACTAGCTGTAGCTCTAATATTTATCAGCACGTTGTGAAACTATCAGGCAACATTTGCACCAGAAGTAGGTAGGGTTGTAGCAGCGATATTTCAGCGCTTTTGCTGGATAGTTTCTCAGAAAAACAGAAAAATTTTGTAGTAATTGAAGTTCACTCCGAGTTTAAACTCGTTTATGATTCCTTGGTTCGACAAGAGACGTTGTTCAGCAAGGCTGCTACTACACGACGCGCGTTCTTTCAGTGCAAATGATAAATTGCGACAAGCTCCACGGAGCCTAATCCCTCCTTCTAGTATCCCACCAACTATAAATTGCAACTGCACTTCCCACACACGCTGGCATCTCGACAGCTCCATCGGAATTATTTTCTTACAACAACATAAGAGCAAAAGATTTCACCAAAGCAGTTAGCAGCGAAGTCGTCTGTCAAGTGCTGGCAGAAAGCCACGCTCAGCTGTCAGGAATTTGAAGAGTAATTGTGTTCTGTAAGTATCACTGATACAGCTGGAATTAGGAAACACTGAGTCATGCAGTTCTAGTCGTAAAATTATACAGGGTGCAACAGTTTCAATTAAGTTAGTTTACGGATACAAAAATTATGCTGGATGTAACAGCGACTGTTCAGTTCCAAGTGAGTTACAAATAACTGGTAAAACCACACGTAAAAAAATTCACGCGTTTCTCTCTGAATTTTTTCGTTTGATTTGCCATTGAACGCAGGCTTTCCAAAAGATTTTCCACATTGAAGGATGTGCCTTTGGGATCCACGATACAATTCTTACAATACATGTATACACTACCGAATTTCCTCGTGTCTAAATCCTTAAGAGGGTGACAGAAAGACGGACCTAGCAAGCAAGCAAGAAACTATGTACTATTATATAGTGAAATTATACTGAGTGGAATATAAGCTGAACAGGTACAATTTGTGTGAAGTATATTACGGGCACGAAGACATCCTGAATGAGAATAGCAAAATGTTAGCGAAGAAATTTTTTTTCATTCCTAATCCTGATTTGTCAATCCAGTGCCAAGTGTTTTAGTACTTCTTTAACACGTTGACTCCGATTGCCTGATTGGTATAAAACTTCACTTTGTACGCATAGTCGCTAGAAGAATCTGAAAAAATTACAGAACCTAACCTAAGTGGTACACATACGTACCACTTCGGAGTCAACGTGTTAAAAGTTCGCGTACAACGTAACTTGCAGCGTATAAGATCTGAAGTAGAATACTGTGTGATCCACAAAAAAACTTGGATTCTGAAGAGTTGTTAGTCACAGGTCATCTTGTGTGGCAGTTTTGGACCTCCGCGGGGTACTTAAGAATGTAAGATCTCTTTAGGTCACCGAATTTAAAGGTTTGGACCGGATTTCGATACGACGATAAACTTCAAATGTCCATCAACAAAGTGCTTTGCTCTGGCTGATCGAAGAGGTGGAGATCAAAGTTCTAGGGCACGGTAAATATATTCTAGAGGTGTGGTGCAGGCAGTGATCACCACTCTTCCAATGACGCTGCGTTAAACACAAGACTGATCTCGTCTTAAGTAAGCCATCAACTTTACGACTTCATTCCCATAAATTGTACCCACAAAATTCCACAGATTCCGTTCGCCAAGTTTTCGGTATTCTAAGAAATTCTAATCAATTTTGCGTGTACATATTTTCAATATTTTCAAAAATTCTAATAAATTTTCTTTCCATAACTTTTTCTCCCATATTCTGACAAATATTGTTCTCCCCAATGAATATAAATTTTGTAGCCACAAATTTTCAGAAGTTGCAATTACTGAAGTATCTTTGCACCAGCTCCTCATAAACCATCAGCCAGCACGACACCTCCCTGCACCGTGTGTAAGTCGACCAGCTACTACACACTCTTCTGATGTTATCTGCTCCTATAAGTATGATACTGAAGCTCTCAGTACTGGCATACATTGTCAAAGCTGAACCACAGAAGCCTTTTCTTATGAGAATGATGACCTTAAACTCATTCTCCTGGAATATTATTTTTTATGAACGTTGAAATGCTAATCATGAGTGGCTGTTGACCTCTGCGTTAGAAATTTAAAATCAATTGCTCAATAAATATATCAAAATTCATTAGAAAAGGTTACTATTCAAACAAATGCGTGTAGAAATAAGCACCAGTAAATCATATTTCAGAACTTCGCTAGCATAATTACAATTTAATCCAAACTTTGAAATAATTCTCGAAATAACCACTTTCTACTTTCACAATTGAAGCATGCAGTCAGAGCAGAAGTTTGTTTCATTCACATCATTACATCTAGTTGTATCATTAAAATACACATCATTACAGTACACATCATTACAGTGCACATCATTACAGTGCACGTCATTACAGTACACGTCATTACAGTGCACATCATTACAGTGCACATCATTACAGTGCACGTCATTACAATGCACGTCATTACAGTGCACATCATTACAGTGCACATCATCACAGTACACATTTCAGAGACTCAATTTAGAGTTGAAATTCACGCTTGCCCGTATTTAAAGCATTGTCATGACGTCCATGCAGCACAGGTTCGGCATAAGATGTCAGAAGTTCTACAGCAAAAACTACATCCAAAGTTTTGTAATAGAAGTGGTATTATGTTAAGATTTTCCAGCTAAATTTGCCTTGAAGTCAAAAGTTATACAGCAGAAGTTACCGTTAAGTCAAAAGTTATGCTGCAGGAGTAACCTGGATGTCAAAAGTTTCGCAGCAAGAGTTTCCGTGAAGTTAAAAATTTTACAGCAAGACTGACCTTGAAGTCAAAAGTTTTACAGCAAGAGTTACCTTGAAGTCAAAAGTTTTGCAGCAAGAGTTACCTTGAAGTCAAAAGTTTCTCAGTAAGAGTTACCTTGAAGTCAAATACCTAGCATTCCACGCGTCATGCCTAGACCTCAGAAGCTGGTCAGGATCTGCGCGAGTGTCCGGCGTAAGACGCCTCGGAAACCAGCGTCAGACCCGCGAGCACACACACGCGTAGTCTGGAGTTCTGAGCTCCATGACATTGACGTCATAATGTTGCATGGAACGACAACGGTAACGACGCTGCTTGGTACGTACTATTCTACACGTAAGCGCACGTGTGTGTACTATACGGGAGCGTACGTACATCAGCACGTACAGTATTCCGGTTAAAATAGCATTCATCCTCAGTTTGACGAACAGCGATAGTTTCCCCACATTCTCAAAAATTGTTCCCTACATCCTCAAAAGTTGTTCTCCGCATCCTCAAATCTTTTTTCCTATTCTTAAAATTGCTTCCTTTTCTCAGAAACTGTTCTCTACTCTCAAAAGTTGTTCCTTACACTCAAAATTGGGTCCTTACGTATTATCGGGAGGACCTTTGATTTTTACTTTTTATTTTTTTTCACAGGGTTTGTTGGTTAGGTTAGGTTAGGTTAGGTTAGGTTAGGTTAGGTTAGGTGTAATGTAATGTTATTTTATTGTTTTAACCGTTTCAATAAATAATTTACTTTAATTTTTGAGTCGTTTTTTTAAAGGTCCTCCCGATAATACGTAAGCACCCAAAATTGTTTCTTATGTCAAAAAATTGTCTACATAATCTCAAAAATTACTCAAGCTACCCGAGGCATTGTAAGACACCTCCCTCCCTGGTGAGGTTGACTGCTTTACAGCGAGCGAACAAACACTACAGCAAGTCACCATGGCTGCAGCTGCACATCTGAACAGTTACCAACAGTACATGTCTTCATTACTGTTGCTTCTCCCCTCCCCCCGTTGAAACTTAGAGAAATGTAGGCCTCTATAATTAGTAAAGTGACCGGGTCTGCCCCTCAGACGATGGGAATTTACACTACATGCAGAACTTCTAAACATGACAAATAAGTTGAACAAATTTAAAGAAAACTGGTGGTCATTTTTATCGATGAGAAAGGTTGGAATAGATCAATTTACTGCACTGGGCTAAGCAAATTGAGATATTCATCTGCAATTTCCACGCAACTGGCAAATTCGAACGATAGTTGAGCTAACAACAATTAAGCGAGCCCCAGCTTTCGAACCAAATCAAACGTTTCAACCACGTGTTTGTACGTAGTTGTCCCATTGTGGATTTTCCATCAAGTTTTGGGTAGCATACGAGGCAAGGTATAAAAAAATCACACGATTAGTACTGAGGGATTAATAATGAAACCCAATTAAAGAGTTCAGACACGTCAACACTTTAAGGGCGTTAAAACAAATGATTACCGGTCACTCAATGCTATAAGCAAAATACATATTTGAGCTGCACTCCCCGCTTCAAAACTACAATTTGACAGAAGGTGAACAAAGGAAGACAAGCAAAGGCAATACCATGTCGTTGCAATTCCATCATGAATGGAAACGATAACAATTCCCTAAAAAATTATTTTGTCATGGAAACCCGTAATTATAGTTCCAAAAGGTCTAATATATCAATTTTCTCCAATGATTTCAAAATGCAAAAGCAGCTCAAAATAAAGTAAGATTTTCCTAGTTACTAAATATAGGGTGCAGCAACATAACTTCCTTTTAACAAAGTATTTTGCTTTATAAAACAGGAAGTTATGTTGCCTCAACCTGCACTAGACAATAATAACTCACCTGTAGAAGATTCTACGAAGCATCAGCTGGCCGAGTCTTCATAACGTCACCAAAACCTGTCAACGATGGCCCATTTGTATCCAATTCCTGTTCAGCCGAAATGTCACAATGTCTTCACTCGTCCTAAGCGGAAAAGTTCACTCTTCTGGTAGCACTGTCGTCGCTGCATACCATAGCTGAACCACTAGTCCCTCGTATGACATTCGGATCAAAACTTGCAGGAATAGTCGCAATGTCCACTGGGAAGTATGTTTGGGGTGGCATTTAATTTTAATATCTCTAATAGATCTCTCACCTACGCCAAGCCTCTGACTTTAAAAACTGAGTTGCATACACGATGAGAATAGCACCGAAGTTATTGCAAGCTCGTCCAGTTACGGAGGGATCTATTGAAGTGAATGTGACAATAAACTTGCACGGAACTTGATAACTCACTGCTTATCCAAACCACTTTTCAAATCCAAATATTCGTTCCTCATAAGGCGTGGACTGCCAAGGATTATAGTCCCCGGAGGAAAACAGATCTTCAAACTTCGTTGCTCCAGATGGGCGCGTGAACCGGCGCCCCACAGACGTTTACAACACACGAAACTTTGCACATTATCTATGACGACACGTACGAACGTTGAATAACTTACCAAAATCGCAGCATAGCAAGAGCTTTACGTAGTTTTCCTTCAACAGAAGATAGTTCGATCACTGAAATGCTTTGAATTCGTCACGGAAACTATGCATGTATGTCTTCATTTTTTTTCGAGGTTCAGGAAACAAGTTCATCTTCATGGATAAACTGAAACTTGCTATCAAATTTTTCTCCCGCATCATGGTACGCCGATGAAAAATTAACAAAGCCAAAATGTTTATCAAATTTCGCGTAAGCACATTTTCAAAACCACTGGCCACCATCAAATAAATAAAAAAATTACAATTAATAACTACGATGAACACTATTCACAAAGTCGATAGTCCTCAGATATAGAATTTCACTGTTGTATGAGAGAGAATAGAGGTAATTTTTCCAAATTTATCACACACTTTCAATAAATTTGATCTTAACCCGACTCACTTACTTAAATCATTCATAAATAGCATTGACTATCGGAAAAACTTGACACACGCCTAGCCCAAAATCACACCTCGAGTTACATAATCACACTCAGCACCACAACAAGTTGCACACACCACTGGCTGCATCAACCAAAACAATGGTCACGTCAGAGGCTTCAGAATCTAAATGTTCACCTCACAAGCACCCTTGAAAATTTCCAATGGTGAAGTGTATCTTGCAACATTCCGCTTTATCTTGATATTTTTTTGGCCAGCATGAATGAACTTCGGTCTAATTCCAGTAACTAAGAAAGAAACATCAGTAATAATGGAAAATTCAGTGGTAACTCACATTTTCATCTCAGTTTAATTTTAGAACAATTCCAATTGACATTTCATGGACATTCAGAAACATGAAAATTCTAAAAATAAATTTTAGCATCGATCTGTAATTTCAAGTTAGACTTATCATACATCTTAAATAATTTCCCGTCTTATCATATGGTCATTTGGCGACTATGATTTTTTTGAAAAATTCTACCCCTTGTTCCCCAAGAAAGTAGAGCTCTTAGATTCGAAATCATATGACTTCTAAAGCTTGTTCTTAATGCCCATAAGCTAAATAAAAGAGTTTATTTGATCCATTCAGTGAGTGTTGACTAACTGCCAACACTGAGAATGAAATACATCGTTCTTATGTGTGCGTCTGCAAAGGTCTTCTAAAATAAAATAGACTTTTACCTATTAGGCCAGACTATCACTGAATATTTGACTAATTTCAAAACACTCATTGCCCTGGGACTGTTCAATTCAATTTCATCATCTGAACTAAAAGAGCAATTGCTTGATGTTTGACAAGCGTGTGCAACTCGCAAATTTATTTGTTACACTTTAGTATTCCCAGAAGATTTTATGCCTAGAGTATCTAGACTTATTTAAATTTCTCAATTCAATTCAGCCCTCTTATGATTCCCTCGCCGTGAAAATTGATGACTCAATCCTATACCTACTTGTACAATTAATAACCCTATTTTATTTATATTCGTTATTTGAGAACAGATGAGTCAATTTTCTACAAGCTCTGAAAAGGCGAGGACTCGACTTTTCATTACTTGTGTGAAAATAATTGCTAAGTTCTTAACAATGAGTGGCACTTGATGACGGGAAGCAGCAAAGCCGGCGGCATCTAGTCGTGTAATTTAGACCCATAAAGCTTGTAAATGGCTTTTTTTGCGAAGGTCCCGTGCGTCTCCACTGTCACAAAAGCTTCATGGGAGACGCGGCTGTGAGCGCCGCAGACCAGCCATTCATCCAACCCTCACTTGGCGGGTGCCGTGTTGGCACTTGAACACATACGCGAATCTCAGGAAACTCTTAAGTTACTCGAGCTAGGACACGCAAGCATCTAAAACTAAAGTTCAAGTTGCTGAGCAATCGAATGTTTCGCCTGGGCGAATGCAAACACAAATCTGTCATGCGCATTAGGCAAATTTAATTGAAATTGAATAAAAGGTGTTTGAGGTTCACGACTCTCCTGTACTGATTAAACAAACATTAGCGGTTGAACTTTCAGTCAATGATCTGCAAGATTTTCATATACGAAAACTTCCAGAATCGTATTTTTGTAGAGTAGAAACTGGTTGTGTATCAATCATTTATCATTATTATTCAACTTCTATAAGTTAGCAATAGGAATTCGAACAGCAACCCTGCCTCTCAAGACGAAGTGATGTACAGTCTTGATGGTGACGCGATGCTAAGGCTTCAAAACAACGTATCTTCAAGCAGTTCAAGATCTCTCTTGAGTTCACGTGCCAGAAATCAATCTGCGTGTGCATGTCAGCTCTCAAGTCTAATGAATTGTTTACATTGTGCGTGACGCTCTCCAAAACATGGTTCTCACTGTCGAAGTTTAGACTACCACCCAATACATTTTTTGCTCGGAGGAAAACTTATCGGAAATTAACATAGTCCATAACGTTAGATTTATACTAAACTGATTAACATTTCATGATAAGAAAAAACCGTGACAAAGTTTTTGAGTGTTTTTGATTTTTTGATGAGTCTTAAAATATCTAATAACGTCGTAGTCCTTCCTAAGGTAGTTATATTTCAAAGCTTGTAATTTTTCGTAATAAGAAACGTTTTTTAAGGCACATTGAATAATTTATTTACTATAAAATCTTGATTCAGACGCTAGACAAATGCCCAAACCACGCAATAAAACGTTCACGTTCTGCGTTGAAATTCTGAACTCTGCAGCATGCTGAGTCTTGCAGTTCCTGTTGAATTCTGTTGTAAACTCTTTCAAACTCTGAAATAGCATGCGCTGTCATTTTGTTCATTAATCTAGGAGAATTCATTTTACCATTTCCCACTCGCCATTTTATTACCACCCTTTTCATTACCTCGATTTTCATTACCACCAGCTCCAGAGGATCATTTTCATTACTTTTTCATGCCTTCTACAGGGCACAACCGCTAGAATTTGACATCAGTTCCCGCAGTGTTTCCATCATTGTAAGCTCTGACGCGGCGTGTGACGGGCGTGCATTTAACATCTGAACGAACCTTCATAACAACGTTTCAATAATTGATACAAAAAATCAGACGTTTACATGTATACTTGCATCTCTCTTGCAACTTTTTCCAGCTATTTCCGAAAGTATTGCATAGCGGCATTTAGTTTTCTAACTACTCGTGTACTAAATGTTACAACTATAGTCGCCCTTTAATACGAAGCAAAAACAAGGTCAGTTTGGTATCTTAGATACCCATCACAACAGCGAAATTACTTGCCATTAAGAATATTGATCTCCTACTGCAAATGCTGCAAGTTGTTAAGTTCATGAAAATGCAGTAAAATTACCATATTAAATCATTAGGCTCACCGCAGAAGTTTCTTAATAATCCTATAAAAACCAGAGTTACGAGATTTTAATAGGGCAATATTGTAAGTCCAAATGTTCGTAAAACAATGACGAATGGACAGTTTGATAAGCTTTGTAGAGGAATAGACATTCCTACAGAACTTACATAACGTGCATACACGTTCATCATTTAGGTTACCTACATTAATTTATTTGCGCATTTCATACTCCGAATCTCACAGTAATGAATTTTTAAATCAATATTATATACCGAACTCGGCGTAGACTTCATTAGATGGTGCTAAAGAAGTGAAGGCTAGCACTTTTCGGAGATAAATTCTTAGCTAATTACTGCGTTTCTGACCGCGGACAAAGTTTTAATAAAAATCATTAATGAATGATCAACCAAATTACCTAAGTGCCATAGCATTATCTTTTTTTTAAACTTGAGCATTATATTAAGAGAGTGCATCGTAAGCGGTGGTTAATTTTTATGAAACCTTTGCAATACATAATAATTAAGATAACTTGACATTTCAAATCCATGTTTTTTTAAATCATTGGATTTCGATCAGTTACTATGCAGGGCTAAGGCATCTAGGATAAATCGTTTGAAGATATGTAGAATACTATTTAAATGCATAAAATTAACGTTCTGTTCGTTATTGCGTACATGGATCAAATTCCTTGGTATTTTAGATACCATTATATAATATTGAAATTCCGGTTGCCTTTCTTTTGGCCCCCTCCCCTGTGGAGGGTGACCCAAAAAAGTCTCTCCTATTATTTTGTAACCCATTTTTCAGGTTCAAATTGAGATAATAAATTTCCATTTATTTCCACACTCCATTCCATCCATTTCCACACATTTTTCATTATAATGGAAAAGATCACCAATAGAAATGAGAAAAAAATATTGGTTTACTTCAATTTAAATGAACTGTGGCAATAAATGTTTTATGAAGAGTGTTCGCTCTCATCAGCGAAGAATAAAGAAAAGATTTTAATTTTATACTATTGATTAAAAAATTAATTTAACTTCATAAAATAATTTTATCGATATTTTCAGTTTTAGTTTTCTTTAACATATCGACCGTTGTGCTGAACACATACATGTATGTCTACCAGAATTATAGCTGCATCTACAACTCTTCTAATAATCCCTGGGTCGTATCATAAGGCATTAAACTCATTCTCAACTCGCTGAGGCAGGATTTCCAACGATGGAGGTTAATTTTTAAAAACTTTATGCCTCCCAAAGCCTCGTAAAAAAGCGTCTGGTGTAGGATTTGGCTTCTGGGTGGTCATTTAGCAGTAAACTCAAGTGCCATAATGCACTAACTAAATACTTCTAGCAGTTTGTTCATTACAATAGCCAGTCGATGGGCTGGCTCTCCATCTTGCATGAACTAAACATGCCTGAAACGATAACCATGAGCCAGTTCAACTGAAGAAAAAACTAAATCATGAAGTAAATGTTCGTAAGTAGACTTCTCATGCGTTTCCACCGTAGAAAAAAAGTCAGAGAACCGTTCCATTACCACAGAATCCAGCTCAAACTGAAAGCTTCTCTCTTCGTATACTTGACTCAAATATATTTTCTTCTGGCCGATAGAATAGACCTTCACCTCATCATTTAGTATTCACAGTTCCTCCCACACTGAATGCAGCTTCATCAGTCACTCTTAATCATTCTCTGAATCTAGATCCATGTCGAGAAAACTAATTGTAGAATGCTATTCACCAAGTGTGCTCTGCATTTCAGGTTTAATTAAGAAGTAAAAATATTAATAAACACCTCTGATTCACCTGTTTCTACTGATCTGCATAAACTACCAGTTTCTTTTGCGCTGTATCCGTAATACCGATTCGGATACAATTGAGATCGTTGTACATTCAGAATTTCCTTAAGTGTGTACAGTTGCATAAAGACAACTTTATCTCCTTACAAAATGAATGTTTTTCATTAACCTATACGGAATTTTCATTGTGTATCTCATCTACCGATAACATGGCCCTGATAGTACCCGTTGCAATTACTTGGTTTAAAAGTGGTAAAATTAAGGATCTATGACACAAAATACATATTTTAGCTTCACCCGTAGTACTATCATAATCTGAATATTTTTCATGAATATATGCAGAACTTTCATTCTGTACTGTATTTACCGATTACATGACCGTGTAAGAAAAGAAAGCTAATAACGGAAAAATGGAGTACTTTATAGTGATCCACCACATTTGGTATCTACAATACAATGCTTGTAATACATACATGCCAATTCTGATTTCAGTTCAATATTTTTTTTCAGTAATAGATAAAAAGTAATGGGACGGACTCACACGGATACACAAAGAGAGAAAGAGAGATGAAGATACATTGTCGATTGTATATGTAGATTATAAGCATTGTACTGTGAATACCAAAGGCACCGGATTACTTTAAAATATGCCATTTTTCCAGCTATTCGTCTTCTTCTCGTACACGGCCATGTTTTTGGTAGATAAGATACAGAATGGAAATTCTGTATACTGTATATTCATGAAAAATATTCTGGTTCTGATAGTACTAAGGGTACAACTGAAAAATGTGTTTTATTTAATAGACTAGGCAGTTCTCGTGGAAATTTCATGGGTTTAGAGAGATAAAATTAGAGATTTTTTGATCCACATTTGTGTTATAAGTTTCATTAAATTCGACTAATTTGAAATTAGTATAAAAGCTAATGCATTAAAAATTTACGAGGAATATTGTGTTTTGAAAGAATATTTGTCATGAATACATAAGGAATTTCTAATCGGTTTCTTATCTACTGATGATATGGTTTAGATAGTACGCGTAGAAATTCCACGGTTTAAAAGTGATAAAATGAAGGATCCATGAAATAAAATACATTTTTCAATTTAACTCGTGGTACTATAAGAACCTGAGTATTTTTAATGCATGTAAACTAAACTTCCAGTCTGTATCTTATCCACCGATAACATGGCTGTATAGGAGAAGAAGGCTAATAACGGGGAAAAATTACGTATTTTATAGTAATCCAACGACTTTGGTATTCACAATACAATGCTTATAATACAAGTATACCCGTTCTGATTTCAGTTCCATAATTTTGTCTCAATAATAGATTGGAATAAATGAAACAGACCCACACAGATATAGCGAGATAGAGAGAGACAGAGATGGAGATACACTGTGTATCATACAAGTAGATAACTCTTATTTTGACAAATGCTGAGTCTTATTTTAGCCTGAAAAATACCTACTTCCCTCTTGTGGCACTCACCCTGACACAATTGGTCCTGTGAAGAACCCTGAACACAACACCCTACCTAAGCAACAAAATGCGTGGTATCACTCAACGATGACCAGCTCAAACTAAGTTAAGTATGTAGGTATTAATATATTTTTTAAATAGTTTGAAAAAATTAATCCTGAGTCATGCTGAGTATACTATATATATATATATATATATATATATATATATATATATATATATATATATATATATATATATATATTATATATATAGTTATAATTAATGAATTATAACATTCACCATTCTAAAAAATGTAAGCGTAGCGCATTGCGATGTCCAAGCAAGCCTGTTTCAGTAAAGACTACAGTGAACGACCTCGTAACTAACAAAAACTCAAACTATTAACGAATTTATGATCATTTTAGGTTAAAATTTCGAACGCTATTAGATGAAAATGCTTTTATTTTTAGGTGCAGCTCGATAAGCCTAGGCCTTAAATTATCAGATGAGAAGTTAAGCTGCCCATAAACCTTGTTTTAATACGCAAATCATTCATGAACCACAGGAGCTTTTGATGACGGACGACCAACAGCTGCTCCAGTTCTTAGTTGAGTAAACATCTGTCGGTTGGTGCAGATTGTCTTGTGTTCATTTTCACTTATAGCCAATTTAGCATAAAAACAAAAAAAGTTAGATCAAAATTTAGCTTTTTCGAGTTTGAAGTTCAAGAAATTTCTGTGAGAGTTTCTCGTTGATTAAGTTCTACCATTAACTTGGATGTCCTCGGCAAACGGCGTACATGAATCTAGAAAGAAGGTTCACTGAACGAGCTTTGATCTCGGAGTTCAAGATGACTTTGATGGATCAAGTTTTTGCCCCCCACCGAAGGCAATACATCTTCGACTTCTGGACGTTCAACACGCGATGATGAGATCTACTTCAAGACAAGTTAACGAAAAAATAATCTACCCTACATTTTTCTCCCACATAAATAGGAACGCCACAACTTGAATTATTCAAAATAAAAAATTATTATCATAATACTATTAGAAATACTAACTAACATTTTTTTGCATCCTAGTAACAAACAGTTTTCTCAGTGAGCATAGAATAGCAGTTGCTCAGTAAAAATCAAATGATGGTGACCATAAGACTTCCCGTACACAATAACACAAAATGTTGCTATGACCACTAAAACTTTTCATTGTTTTTCTCTAAAAATAATCGAGCGCAGCAGGATAATTTCTGAGAATTTAAGTTCGATATATTCATGACGCATAACAAATACTTAAGTTTCAAATCATTTCATTATATTTCCAGAACAATTATTTCCTAAAAGTGTAGCCGTATGCTTTTGCATTTAATATCACCTTGAGTCTGGACCTATCAAAACGTAAAATAAATTGTTACAGATCTTGTAATTTGAATATTCAGTTCCAGCAGAATATTTAAACCAGGAAATTTACCAGTACAGAAACGGCATTCACATGCCCCAGCAACCAACGATTACCCAAAGTCGAAGTCTCTTTTCTAAAATATAGATAATAATTATTGCTTCCAGCCCTAGTGCACCAGCTTGATGAATGTGTCTTGAGAGAGGAAAAATATTCACAGGCGTTACAGAAGCATGAAAAAAACAGCATAACCTAAAATGTTACCTGGAAGACGCACTGTAATTTGTGCCTATTTTGCATGCTATGAAAAAAATGTGTTTAAGTCCCCTCTAATGAGTTGTAAAAGTATGTACCGTAACAAGAAGGTGTTACAATCATTGTCACTTTTCAGCTAGCAATAGATAATTAAAAGAAAAATAACAAAGATCTGGGCATTCATAACTAATGAAATGGAGACACAGATTTCAAATCAATTGAAACTTCGCGCATGCGTCTGAAGAAGTTTATGTGTTTTGCTTATTAGAAAGAAAAGGCAGTCTTATTCAAGGTTAGGTAGCGTTTCCTCTGCGGTGGTATGATGGGAGCATCATTTTTCTTCTCGTGTTCCCCGTGCAGTGTGTGTAGAGGAACAGCAAGAAAACCAACATGCTTTCCGAATTTCTTGTACCACTATCTCATTTTTTCTAGTTCACCAATACCATTGCAAGAACCAAGCTCGTCTGTACGAGTATATGGGTGAGAATAATAATGGAACTAAGTGAGGGCAACACCTGCCCAAGTGTTCTGCCATCGTTGACAATGACATCCTCGTCTATGTCGTGTACGACCTAATCCCAGTCTTTTACGACTGAAAGTGTGAAACTCTCACTCCTTTGTCCAAGCCTCCTTTTAAAGCACGATGCTGTTTAACCTCACAAACGAAGTCAACACAGCACAAAAAACGCAAGCAGGTAAAGCCAATTTTACCGACGGAATGATCTTCAGATTCCGCAAAAGTACGAAATTGCAGCGATGCTTGATGAAAAACACTCGTATTTTTTTGCGTTTGAGCACTAGGATAAAAAATATTGTCCAAGTGGAACCATTTCAACCGTTTTTCGATATTCTTAGAACTACCAACAATGTTGTAGAGTGATCGGATGGATTAAAGACTCAAATCTGACAACACTGCAAAACTGCACAGTGCTCTTAAGGGTTTCAGAGGCAAGTGATGCTACATATTCTTTCACAAGGTTGTTGGTCGCACAACTACTTGCAAAATATCTTCTGAAAAGTTGACTAGCCCATTATCAAGCCTTCACCAGCAACAACGAGAATAGAGCCCGAGGCTCTAACTCCGTTCAGAAGGTAAACAAGAATTCAGCACCACCCAGCATGACATTTTAAACCCACTCTTAAAGCTGGTTTGCATCTGCATTCTTAGTGAGTTCTTTAAAGCTCGTTAGTACTCAATTTCAATGTTCTAAAATTGACATCACTCATTTGTGACACATATTTCGATATGGATACGTAATATTAAGGAAGCTTTTAGCTTCTTTCTATACGCTGCTGAGATTATGCTTTTGGATGGTGTACACATTTCTACATTTGTAATTCCTAAGTATGCACAAAAAATGAAAACATCATTATAGTGTAACGCTTGTACGGCACAGACGAGGAACATGCATGAATTTTTCGCACGCGTGAACAAAATTAATGACACAGGATTATATCCCGTCGAGTTAGGCATGTTTCAACAGAAACAAATATACAGTATTTGTCATGGAGCCGCAGTGGCCATCCAGACTATAAATATATGCAGTCACAGTAACGGTGATTGTTAAAAATTATGGAAAAGTCAACGAAAATTTACGCAAAAAAGCAAAAGTCTAGGTACATCCAGAGTTGAAGTTAGACCGCAGTTGTCTGATGAGAAACAAGGAATTCGGGAAATCTTTTTTGCCCAACTGTTTATTGCTGTACACAATATACAGGCTGAAGTAATAGTATTTACAGCATACACTGCCAGTGGAAACTACCAGGTGACTGAGTCTTGCGTGTTTTGTTGCACGGTGAGAGAAAACCATACGTCTTTAAAATAAACGCTAGCTTCAAAATACGAGAATTAATCTTTCTACGATGATTGGCATAACCACAACTGACTCAGATGTCCACGCCAAGACATTGACCAAAGCCAGTGAGTATCACTAGTTGATTAAGATACAATAATACTAGCCTTAGAACGCAAAAGGTTCGTCGTTTCCTCGTAATGACAGACGATGTCTTCCATCTTTTTATTATTGAACAGGAAAATTGGGTTGATTACCTCTCGTTGAAAATCTTGGAGCTAAGCGTCAGATTGTTCAATTTAATTATTCTTAGAAGGATTGGACTGAAGGAACAAGCCAGAATGACTTTATCAAGCGAATCGAATTGACCACATTAAGCCAAGTAAAATGACTAAATTAAATTTTAAAATCCCAGTCAGACAAAATGATGGCAGTGTACTATTTCTGAGCGAACTTTGTACACCCAGCGTTACAAGACAAATTGAGAGTAATGAAGTAAATACAGCAGCACAAAGCAATCGAGTTTACATTGCAAAGTGTAGGAATTTCCAAGTGCTCATCAGAGTAAGGAGAAATTCTCTGTGGTGTGGGAGTCACCTTCACTAATGCAACACGTTATGCACGCAATGATGCAATCAGTCCACACTCATCACAATAACGTTTTCGAAATCCAGTTTCAAATAGTCGAGTATTTTAAACGTCAATACGGCATCCAACTGAATTAGAAAAATAGCCAAAGTGAAAAAGTTTCAAAACATTTACTTTCAGAAGTTTCTCAGAAGAAAGCAACCAGAATTATTAGCTACCACCACTGCACGATACAAGCGGTCGTTAGGTTGTGCCACGCACTATCTGGTATCCTCAGATACTAAACAGATATAAAGATACATAAAGATACAAAATAGATCCTCAAAATTCGTTACCTATGTTCGTGAAGTATCCTCAGAATTCGTTATTTATGTTCCTGTATTTTCACTGGAACTCATTCCCGAATTAGTTATTTATAGCGAGAAGCAAAATTGAAACTCGTTATTTATGGACATGTAGTCTGAATGTAATGCATTGTTTAGCCTTGGATGCTACTTAATTAAAAGTCACAAACTGGCATAAAACCTCAGCATAAATCACCAAATGTGACCGAGCCCGTCTCAATTTTATTACGACTTAACAAATATTCTCCATAAATGAGTATACCCACAGCTAGAGTTACCGCTCCTTAAATGAAAAGAATAATGTTTGTAATCTAAAATACATTTGTAAGTTTCTAAATTTAGCCAGACTTACAATTACTGCGCATGCATGTTTAGTATTCATGACTGTAAATTGCAATAAACTGCAATAATCAAAAACACAGAATAGCTTTTCTCAAACCACGCTAAGCTGAGAAATTTCCCTTGGTCATTGTTTTTTTGTTTGCTAAACCTCAAGTCAAAGTAATCACATGCACTACACACACACATTGTTTTAACTTCAGCTATGGTTATTGAGAACCTGTAGTTTGCGTAGAATGATTTCGGCACAAACATTAAGGCTAAAATGTGCCCGAGTGACGTCAATCTTTTTTGTGCACTCTACGCAGGTAAACTCTCACAGAATTGAATTCACATTGCTGCTAGTCGGGACACTTCCCTGCTCTTGGCTCTTACGTCAATGGAAATTTTTTACATATTTACTAGGACAATCATAGGACAGTGCGAGTCCAGTACCCTTTCAAGCAAAGGTGAGAGACGAGATGCTGGATGCTCGTTCATCGCAAAGGACACATAAAACGAGTTGAACTTTGATGGTCAACTAGTGTAATTTGACTAGTTACAGTAAACTATTTTCACTGTGAACAGGCCAGTTTTCATTTAATAGTTTATCAGGTTGATGAGCATAAGCAAGGTATCTTACAGTCAATTTTAGCATGAAAGTTTGGTTTACGTCGCAGCAAGAATCTCTAAAAAAAATGCACGGGTCGTTTGTGGGATGAGTAGCTCCTTTAAATAATGAAGGATAAAGCAAGTACTGAGAGATAATATATGCAAATTTATTCAAAAAATGAAAACCTTTCATGTTATGATACGAGAGAATTCTTTTATCCTATTTAACATACGAGGGCTTTTTTTCAAAATCCGATCGTGCTTCTAAGTTAACACGAAATACGCAGGAGCCAGATCAGCACGTCGTGCGATTGCACAGCTCCCTAACCAAAACCTTTACCGATGTCGGCTCCAGTACGTTTATTATAGCTGAGGTACGGGCAATTAAACATGGCCGCTACAATCAATGGTCACCCCAAATGTGAGTTACGATATGTAATCTGTTTTCTGCAAGCAGAAAGAGGTAGTGCTGCTGAAATCCATCGCAGAATGAGCACAGTGTACGGGGATAACTTTATGAGCGAAAGTAGTGTACGGAAATAGTGTACAAATATAAAGAATGAAGCAGAGTGCCTGTTGGTCCGCACTCGTTTTGCCCGTCAAAACGTATCTCCCACCACTGGCAGCTAGCTTTTTTGAAGAAGACATCAAGAAGCTTCTGTCACGATATGACAAATGCCTCAATCAGTTTGGCAATTATATCGAGAAATAGGTAAGATCTCGCAGTACTTTCGGTAATAAAATTATTATGTTATGTATACTGTTGTTTTATAGCCCATCGGAGGTTGAAAAGATATACAACCCTCCAATGGAATTGTATCTTTGATACACGCACAAGGTTATTTCGATCACAACGAAGAATATTTTCTGGTTCCTACAATTAATCGACTAAGACTAACACGCTCATCCCAACTCATACAACACTTCTCCATCATCAGGAGTAGATAAGCCCTGCAATGCACACGTCTTCCTTGTTTTTATCAAATCCTTCGCACTGGTCAGTGATCTGTGCTACCTTCAACAGCCAGCAGGTTTCCACGCGGGGCAGCTGCAACGCAACGCCTCGAGAAATTGAAAAAAAATGCTATTTATACACGGCGTATTGTCAAGACCTTAGATGCATAGGAGATAGTTGAACAGATTTTTTAAAACTACGAATATTTTGATATAATTGTTAAACTTAATATTTTGATGGATTTACTGAAATTATGAATATGATGATGGATTTATCGAGATCACGAATATGAGGATAGATTTATCGAAGATAAGAATATTCTGATTGATTCATCAGATCTAAAAAAATTTAATGAATTCAGTCAGATTAAAAATATTGCTACATACAGCGTCACCAGTGATGCATCACGATGCAGACGTGAGGCAAAATGAAAAGTAAAAGTAATTAAGAACGTCAATAATGACCAAAATTTCTGAATACAGAGTACGACAACATAACCTCATTTTTTCAAAGGACGTTCCTTTCAAAAAAAGGAAGTTATGTTGTAGCACCCTGTACTAAGGTTGCATCATTAGCGCTGGAAGGTTAGGAAAGTCAAATTTGAGATACATCAAAAATAAAGACAAACACATATATGTTTGTTGCTGTAACCTAGAATAAAATTTTATAACGTTGTTTAACGAGAGTCCCACACACACACACACACACACACACACACACACACACACACACACACACACATCTAAATCTTTTAGTAGGTTGCAAAACATTTGATTTGTTAACAATAGGGTCTTGATTCAAATGAGGCCGGTGGGTAGCTTCGAACTTGAACATTCAATTTTGAAAGCTTCATTCATAATTTATTCTGGAAAATTTTTTAAATTGTAAATTTTCAAATGAATGAAGAAAGTTTTAGACTTTTGATCACTGACACTCCATCACACTGTACAATCAGAGACCAAAGCATGTGGTGTAATTATACAGGACGTGGCAAAACGGTCGACTCATTTGTAGGTATCATACAAGCAAAATAGGGCAAAGAGCGAAAAATGTGTTTTTATTTATGAAATATACATATAATGCAATTTTACTTCATTTTATTTTCAGTTGTGACTGTAACTTTGAGAAGCTACCACCAAGTTCGGAAACCTTCAAATGCACAAGACCATTTTGCTGCACCCTGCATGAGCAGTGAGTGAACTCGCTCGAGAACACAATATAAAACCATTGATGGTGAGCGTAGTACACGAGTGAGGTACATTCGAACTTAAAATAACCTGTTGCCAAGAAAAAATCTCGTCCTCAATCGGGTTTGTCCGCTACTGGAACCGACAGCGTCTCTCTGAACGTGATCTGGACTATACGAGTAAACATACATTGCATGTAGTGTTAAACATGTCCACACATTCCATGTAATGTTACACATGACCACACATTCCATGTAGTCTAGGACATGACCACACATTACATGTAGTCTAGGACATGACCACACATTCCATGTAGTCTAGGACATGACCACACATTACATGTAGTCTAGGACATGACCACACATTACATGTAGTCTAGGACCTGACCACACATTACATGTAGTCTAGGACATGACCACACATTACATGTAGTCTAGGACATGACCACACATTCCATGTAGTCTAGGACATGACCACACATTACATGTAGTCGAGGAAATGACCACACATTACATGTAGTCTAGGACATGACCACACATTACATGTAGTCTAGGACATGACCACACATTACATGTAGTCTAGGACATGACCTACGATAGTAAATGACCACTCCAGAAAGGACGGCCAAGCCGTCCAAGGTCGAGCGCTCTTCGCTGCGTACGCAACAAGCAACAGTTGTGCCAATGAGCCTCGGTTAGAGCTAGGGCCGCAAAAGATGATACTCTTACAATTGTGGAGCAAAAAGTTTAGAACTGAAGGCTGAGTCAAATATTCCAAAAAGAAGACGAGCCACCATGTTTGGAATGAACCTTCGGAGCTTCTTCCAAGGTCGGCCAACGAAGAGGCTTTATGCGATAGCCTTGAGACACCACACAAATAAATTGTCCGTTGAATTCAAGTTTTCATAATTCACTTCACCGACACTCAAGTTTCTCCGACATAGATCAACGTTTCATCTGAAAATACCACATGATTCTCAATGCTATTTTTCGTGCAACTGCTAAAGAAGTTCCATCAAAACTATATTACTTCCTGAAAAGTACAACTTTTTTGAAATACTGGAAAACTGAAAGTGCAGTGTCATTTCAGTCTTGGGTCTTAGTTTTTATATTCACTTGGCAGCATGTTACGAGTTCATGCTACAGAGAACCGATGTGATCAGACATGCGACGATTTTTGCCATTTTGAGACAAGTCCCAGGGCTTTCAGGATGCTTGTGAGAGAAAACGAAGAAGCGAAAGGAAGACATGATGAAGCAAGCATTCGAGATCAGCGGCGGACTGCTAGAGGTGGTAGGTTGAGAGCGAAAGTAATTGGCTGCTGTTTGCTACAAGATCTTGTGCTCTTGTTGTATCTCCAAATAAAATAGGGATTCTTAACTAAATTAATAAAGTTGAAATTAAACTAAACTTGTGCATCATTCTACGTATTTGATTCGTTGTTGTCCTCGAGAATAATTTATTAGCAACTTGGTTCTGGGCTAAAAAAAATTTCAACTAAACAATTGAAAAAACAGAATCAGCTATAGAGGATTCCTCGTGAAAAATAAATCACGAAATAATTTCTGAAAGCAACCGTTTGATAAATACGATAAGTAATACGACAAGTAATACGACAAGTAATACAAGGACAAATTAGACGTGATTTTATCTCAAAATTTGTTTTGATCAAACGACTCTTTCGACTTGAAACTACAGATGTCTAATTATCTGCCGCAGGCCTCACACAACCTTCGGAGACTTGCCACAACTCGCTGGAGCTACCGTATCTTGTGGGAGCTCCAGTTACAGAGTGACATTTGACAAAAATTATTTAAGTAAAAATTTACGCTAACTTACCGTAAATTTTAAGTAGCGTGAGATTTAATGATATCATTCATTTGCACCCTGCGTCTAGCAGTTAATTGGCACTACGAGTCTCGTCGTTATTTTGACCACGAGTCATGTAGTTATAGGGTACAGCAAGCTACGTCATTGTGTACCACAAACCACATAATTTGTGTATACCACGAGTTATATTACTCTGTACCGCGCGTTACATAGCGTGTTCTACGAGTTATGTACTTTCTACATAGTTTGAATCATGTTATGATTATGTACTACGAATCATATACTAATTTTGTACTTAGAGTTATGCAATAGTTGTGTATCGAGAGTCATGTGACCATTGTGTACCACGAGACATGTAGTAGTTGCGTATCGTGAATCATGTAATTATTAAGTAAACACATACGACATAGAGTAAGATTGTTACCCCTCCTTCTTTTATCCTTCTTTACTCCTATGAATGATTAAGGAGTGTGTGCAGGATTGAGGTGCGTATGCGTCACAAATGCGTCTGTGCGTAATTAAAGTATCTGTGCGTGATTGATTCATTGACTTAAGGTGACCTGGGATTTGGGTAGTAACCCAAGAACGTATCACCCTGCTTATTTCTGCTGTCAATTTTTATTCTATTCAATTCTACTACTAAGATCTCACGTTCAAATTCCAGTTACGAATACCAAATTTCTCACAATATTTTAGAGAAAACATGCTTTTGTCTTGTATGATATGGTACGAAGATTTTAATCGTTCATACAATCATCTATTCTGCGCATTTACATGTTATTGGCACAAACTAATCGTTTTAAGAGTGTATTGTAATTTTCCCATTAAGAATGTTGGGTTTGTAAGGGCATTCAATATTCTAAACTACTCAATTGAACTCCTAAAATAAGCAGTCTATGTAATGCATTTAATGTACGGGCCTGGCTTCTGCTAAAATAAAATGACCTACGCAGAGATACAAAAAATTTATTTCATTCAAGTGGCCTAAAAAGTGTATTAATTCTTAGCAAGTTTGTTAGTACATCCTGCTACAGCATGAAGAGCGACAGCTCAAGCATAAATAAAAAATTTGGCGATGTTAGACGAAAAATTAAACATAAATGAAAACATTCACGTGAGGTACCAAATCATTGTCTGGTGGCTTGAAAGTGAAAGAAAGGAAAAGAACATAACGTAAAACACACGTAATTTCAAAACTAAACCCTAACCCAGAACACTCATTCAAGCATTGAGTTTAAGTTTTCAATTATACCACTAAACAATGCCCTTTCAGAACACACTCAATGGAATGCTACAATAGGCTACATATAATAAAGTCTTTCATGGTATTTTTAAATCAGGGACTTTATTTCAGGGTCATACGTGTGTTCCGTAAACTATCGTGTCTAGCCAACGACGATGGACGTTTTTGAGTTTCATGCCTTTCTTCACCTCGTTTTTTAGTGTTCTACAATTGTTTTTTTTAACTTGAATCCACTCCTCATAAAAACTGCAGTCTATGGCGAATGTAAATTACCAGTAGCTGCAGGTTCAATTAAGTTATGCGTGCCCAGCCATTCAAACCCATTTTTAAGCAAATATTATCCACAAAAATGCTAGATAAGCATTATGCTCGAAAAACACATCATATGATAAATTTCGAAAGTTAACAACTTATGACAATAGACATTTACAGAGGCTAGCATTCGAAAGCTCCAAGTCTTGGGTACTTCTGTCGCATTTTACGGTCGTTAAAAGCTCCCCTGTTTAACATTCGGACGCTGCCTTGAATTGCTGATGCGTTTCGGTCTTGATTTCGACACCGCTTGTGCCTCTGAAACTCTCTTAACGCTTCCAATAAAATCATCGAAGTGGAAAATTTCGCTTCCAGTCGCCTATGATCATCGAAGGTGGTTGCAAAATTACTAATCGGTTAACTTGCTTCGAATTTTGAGGAGATTTGAAAAGTGCGCATCTGTCATTATCAGCAGAGTGAAGGAAGAGCAATTCCACCAGAGCGTGAAAACGAAGTACGATTTCATCACTTTATGCCAAAAATCTTGGTCTGCTTATCCATCAGTCAACGATTACTGACGCATAGTATGATCGAGGAGCAGAAAAGCATAGAATTTAATTTCGAGAATTGGAGAGTCTATGCTAAACCTTCCCCCGTTGATTGTTACAGAAAAATCTGTGCATTGTGATTGTAGAAGCCGAACTGTTGCGCCACATGGTTAATCTACTACGGTCGGAAGTTTAAAAGTTTAAACACAATATTAATTAATATATTAAAATTAATGAAATTTAATAAAATTTTTAAATGATTATTAAAATTAAAAATTAATATTTATAGCCAAGTTCACCAACATCCATTTTCGAGGAAATTTGAAACTTCACAGCCTTCTCCAATTAAGATAAATACATTTTCTTTTTATCAAAAAATATAGTTTGATTGTTTATTGAACTACGCACTAGGCACTAATAATAGGTTAAGGGGAAATTAGTCGCACAATTGCCAACAAAATTTGAACTTTTTAAAATAAGTTTACAGAGGGTTCAAGTAATATCTATTACCCTTATCTTGATATCAATAAGCGCTGATGCATTGCTTTATGAATCTGAACAACATTATCTGTTCAAACTAACTAACAGGACGCTGTTCTACCGAATAAGGTAAATTAATTTGCTAGAGGGAATTTTTTTATTGAACTAGACTGAAACAACTTGCGAATCAGTACAAATTATTGAATCAATCAGCTCATACGTATGAATGTCATTCGTATAACAGACCATCAAGCTTTTAAGAGCATAAACCAATGAATGTCTTGAATAAAATTCATACCAGAGACGCTGCCGGCATAATCGCCGGAGGTTAAATCTTGTAGAGACCTTCGATCGAGGCAGAGCATATGCGACGTTACAAAGATGCTGTAGTTCTGCTAGTACCCAGTCACCATTCGTTGTAATAGGGATTTCCAGTTAACATGAAAATACCCGTAAGTTAACAGAAATATACGTCCGTAATGCGGCGCAGAAGTTAACCTAGGAAGTGGATGTCCCGAAAAACGTGGGTTTAAAACGATTTTTCAGTATTTTTAGTTTTCTGTCGCACACGGACAAGCTGGAAATTATTTATTTTTAATTAACGGCAAAGAAGCTAAGCTGGAAAGTCTATGTGACAAAAAAAGTAGTTTTAAAATGATTTTTCGGTATTTTTGGTTTCCAGTAGCATACGGACAAGGTGGATATGATAGAGTCTTAAAATGTTGTCTAGATCGACCTAAACTTCAGCTAAAAACTAGGGTTGTCCAACCAGGACCACTAGAGTAGCCACACATAGTAACTCATGATGTAATTTTCAGTCAATTTCAGCTTGTTACTCTAACTTCTCAAGTCAGTTCCAGCGACGATCCGATATTCAAAACATATGAATGTGCTTCGTTACGAAATTTTTCAGTACGAGTGTCTTGAGGCTGAATCTCACTCTGACACCAGAATTCGAATTATCAGAGCAAGAAATTTTTTTGTGTCGATTGCTTACGTGCGAACAGCCCTGCATCTCAAGTGGCTTTATCGCAACGATGCAAATATCTATTTACAAGTTCTTTAAAGCGCGCATCTCATTCCTCTTTAGAGGCTGATGGAAAAACATTGAAAATTAATGCAGATTAGATATTTGAGACAAAAACTGACCCTAATTTTACGTGGAATACATGGATCCGAAAAAAAATCGAAACAGAAGCAATGAGTGTGAGGGGGAACAGTCTACTGCAGTGATGAATCAAAGCAACTAGGCAGAGTGTATTCATTGGTAAATACAATAGGTAAGTAGAGTTATATGAATAGTTAACATAATACGCAAGTAAATAGATCAGTTGATTTGCAAATAGAATTAATGCGTGACGTTACTTAATTAGTAAACTAAAAAAAAACGAATAAAATAATGGAGAAACATTTCAGATAGCAGTTAAAATAACCAGAAAGAATTTTCAAGGAGTCGTAAAATAAATTTGTGAAGGCTACGCACGTTGGGTCATGAGTTCAGTGGTGTACCAGTATAACCAGTCTTGCAAGCTCACAATAATACTCTCTGAACGAACGAGTTGTAGGTATATACCCTCAGTACACAGGACTTGGGCAGGAAAACTGGTTCTAAGCTCATAATATTTTGGAACTTCTATAGTTGGGCCATGTACAGGTACACAACACTTGTAGCTACCCTATTATTGGCAGCATAGGACGTAAACGACGAAAGTGACGTAAATGACGGAAGCGACGTACTCGGCATATACGACGTGAACGACGTGAACGACGTAAATAATGGAAATTACGTAAACGACGTAACTAAGAAAAATTACGTGAACGACATAAATGACATGAATAACGAAAACGACGTAAACGAAAAAAATTTCCAGAAATCGAGTTTTCATTTGTTCAGCAGTCGAAAAGTCGTCTTAATTTAGCATTATCGGAAGTTCAACCTTCACTTGGAATCTTTTAAAATTGAAAAAATTGCTCGTGAACTTATTCTTAAATTTTAGTTTTTAATTGACGCTTTTTACACTCAAGTTACACTTTACCCGATTATGAATTTTCTGTGCTCTTTTGATTGACTTTGTAGTAAAGAACCCAATACTCGAACTGTAGTCGAACCAAAATGTCAGTAGGATATACTTGATAAATTATTCAATCAATCAAAGAAAATCTTATCTTAAACCTGTCACGCATGAAAATTTCTTATTAAGGAATGACGCTAAAATTAAAGCTCGAGAAAAGATTTGCGTTAAAATACTGAAATATGATAATTAGAGCTTTTTGTATGATGAAACCTGAGCAGGACTGACACCAAAGCTCATTTCATTCCCTAAATTTTAGCTTAGGAATCTTTTTCTTGTTGAACATGTTTTGTTTTATTGTATTTCATTTTATTTTAAAGTAAAATGAACGTGTAAGTTATACAAATTTTAAAATATGTTAAGTGCAACCTGCAAAACATTCGAGTATCTGTTACAATACGCAGCAGCTCCTATTCGGAAGGTTACAAAAATAACCCTGACTAGACACAAGACGGAAGATATTCGAATGGTAATTAAACACCGCGATGGCGATCGTTCACTTCATACCAAGTGCATATGAAAGTTATTTTAAAGTTTCATCTAAGCACTAAACCCTTCATTAAACTTGCATCACGACTTAATACTCCTACGTTTTAAGTCAATTCGTTTTTCTCCAGCTTGCAATGCTTACGTAAGGATGTTTACATTCATCGCCTGCACATCAGGGATTTAATGCTGAAAATGTTAGTACCAAGCTGAAAATGTTGGTTTCAGACATTTTTTGCTGGCAAGTCGAACACGTCTACCTTCCGATACGTGCTTACTTGTGGTTGTACGTGCACGTATGTGCAACATACGTACGTTACTCAAGTGCACGTGTTTCAAAGCAGATACACGTCCTTGTGTGTGGTCGCTCAGGTGGAAAGATAGAGCGAGAAGCAGCACTCGGAGGAACACGTTCACAACGGCACATTATCTCCCAAAGAGGACGGAATGCTTTAGATATTCTTATACATTTACTAATCTTCGAGGAACTGCTGAGCTGATGGCAACATTGCTCATAATTATACATGAAAGCCTTCGCTTGGGTTGTGTTGTTAGTCTAGACAGGAATGCAGATACCTTCATAAAGACTTGCACTTTCAAGTCCGCCAACTATATGTGCTTCTATAATTTACGAACAGCGAAAAACTTCATTTATTCTGGGAACTGATCACTTTATTAACAGCGAACTATATGGATAAAATATACTTCAGTTTCTCAGTTGCTTTGTCAACTTACAAAAGCCATTTATCATACAAGTAAATGACTTTACTCGGAGGTGTTCATATTAAATGAAATATTTGACGATCTTTCGCGTCATCAGTGTCATGATAAATGACTATTTCTTCAGAACTCACATGCACTGCAAATTTAATAGGTTTGTGAGCAGAGTATATGAAACTATCTCATTGCTTCAATAAACGCGTACTGTATTCTAACCAACTGCACGTAAACCAAATACAACCTGAAATTTCCTGTTCACGACGAGCTTCATTTTGGAGGATTTATTTGGTACATACCAGATATTTATTCACCTGCTTATAATTTTTCGGTTAGGTAAGAAAGAATTGTGCTATTGAAATACTTGAGTGGTATTTCAATTCAGTCTGTCATGACATGACAATAAATTTGTGGTCTACTGCAGAAATTTATCTAACGGTCGAAGAATTATTTGAACCAACACCTTTTTCCCCATGTAAGATAGCTCTAATCATAATACTTCACACCTAAAATTAAACTAGATTCTCTCGTCGATAGCTGATGTCCTGTCTTTGATCCAGGTTCACTGTTTTTATTATTATTTTCTTCCACAGTATCGCTTACTGCCCTATGTTATGAAAACCATGACTTCTACGCACATAACGGGCGTGTATTTATGTTCTTTGAAGTATCTTAATGTAAATTGTTATCCCTTTATGTTTGCTTTATGTACCATGCAACATGTATGTGCATTGAGTTCAATGGTTTATAGAGGAGGATCCCACATTGCATTTTGTACGATGTCCATGCATGACGAGTAATGATTTTGAACTACGAGCTTCTTTAGCTTGGTAACAAACACACAAATGATTTTTAACTAAGAGCTTCCTACACTTGTTAGCAAACACATAAACGATTTTCTTGAGAAAATTCAAGTGACAGTTGTGTATCTCGCAACGTTCACGCTCGACAGGCATAGTATGAAATACCATCGTATTCTCCGCGTAGTTACACTCAAACTTGGTTATTTTCCGTCATTATTTGCATTTCTCACAACTTTTAGTGCTTTTTAGAGCATTTATTCATTTTTGTAAGTATTGCCCAGTTATTTTTGTTATTTTCATTGACGTTTTCCGGCACATATGAATTCTTTTAATTTCAAATCATGGCTTAAATTACGACAAATTAAGAGGCTAGAGTGTAAGTGGATAGCCCTCTTATGAGATGGTCTATAGCAAAAGAAAAAGAAAATTTTCGGTGCGTGTGTGTGCAAGACTGTGTGAGTGTATGCGTATGTGTGTATGTGTGTGATCAAAAGAACAATCAATGTTCTTGAACGGCGGGCATTCAACTTTATACAACTAAGAAAAAAGTCCTATATTTAGCATAACTCTTTCCTCCACACGCTTGAATAATTCATTTAACTTCGCATGATTGTACATCATGCATCAAACATGTATAGCAACAACACACTCTCAACATACTTCAACAACACATTCAAGTGCATGTGAGTGTACACTATGCTTAATATAAATAACAACATCCTGCTTATCAAATTTACTAGACACAGTGTGAACGTCACAGTGTGTTGCTTGAACACTGCAGTTTGACCACAGCGTCCCGAACAGGCCCAAGTGCCCTAGGTTTGTTGGATTTAGTTAGCATTCGGCCTTGAAGGCTTTACTTTATGCCCTGCCGTTGGAGGGGCATCTTATCCTTCGTAGACTTATTATCCTCTATTTTTTAGACCGCCTTTGTGTTCTGAGGATAAACCAGATCTCGTCTGCCAAGGACGAAAGTTTTTTTGGCGTCCGCTACCACAAGCTTTAAAATCGCGAGGTGCAGAACAGCGGACTGAACAACATGCAGAACAACAAACACAAGAGCACGCAGAACAACGGACTGAACAACATGCAGAACAACAAACACAAGAGCACGCAAAACAACGGACTGAACAACACACAGAACAACAAACACAAGAGCACGCAGAACAACGGACTGAACAACATGCAGAACAACAAACACAAGAACACGCAGAACAACGGACTGAACAACATGCAGAACAACAAACACAAGAGCACACAGAACAGCGGACTGAACAACATGCAGAACAACAAACACAAGAGCACGCAGAACAACGGACTGAACAACATGCAGAACAACAAACACAAGAGCACACAGAACAGCGGACTGAACAACATGCAGAACAACAAACACAAGAGCACGCAGAACAACGGACTGAACAACATGCAGAACAACAAACACAAGAACACGCAGAACAACAGACAGAATATTATGCAAAATAACAAACAACACACTGAACAACAAATACAATACCATGCAGAACAACAGACAAAAGAACACCTAGAACAGCAAACACGAAAACTTGCAGAACAACGGACAGAACAATATCTAGAACAACGGACAGAACAACACGCAAAATAACAAAAACAACAACATACAGAACAACGGACGTAATAAATAGGAAACAACTTAATTGCAAAAACGAACAATACAATTGACAGAACAGCAGATAAAATAATTAATTGTATCACAACAAACAGGACAATGGAAGAAACAATGAACTGCTAGACAACGAAAAGAACAACCACAGAACAACGGATAACAAAAAAGACTGACTGAATACCTGTTTAACAAAGGTCAGTACAACTCCAGAACAAGATTGAACAAGTGCAAAAGAATGTAAAAAAAACATCTAAGTATCAGCTAGTACACTAAGCAACAACGGAGAAGAGAAGTGCACAATCATGGATATAACATAAATGGGAACATCGATCATCTCATCGAATTTGTTTTATTGGCAAATTTTCAACTTCTTACGAGGTTTTTTGTCATCTTTAGAAATGATAGCGTTTGCGTATCAAAATGCACCTTTTTAGTTACTGAATGTCAATACAAAAAATGTTTACTAGTTTTTACCTAATGAATAATCGAATGTATTCGGAATCCCACAATCCCAATACCAATTTCTTTCATTATAACTTTGGCTTGTATTGCTCATACCGTCGTCTGGCCTGTCTAACTTCAATGTTAGATTCCTGTTAATTTCTGCGCACATTAATTATTTTTTATAGAATCAGGCCAGCTACGACTGCCACTCTTACTTTATTTAATTTTATTTTATTGACCAGGTGAATTAGAACAATGGATGTGAAAATATTCTTCAAAAGTGATCGTTCCGGTTGTGGTATTTTAATAGTATTTGCGTAGTAGTACGCGTTGTTCTCAGACTAAGGAAAACATCAACTAATTTATACGACAAGTAAAAATATGGCATAGATCTCAAAACTTACACTTCGCACAAATATTTTATATGAACATAAAGTTTAATGTTTGCTATAATGTATGCAAAAGTCGGTATCTGGCCAATACGGCATATGATATCATTACTATACACTACTATGCTATACTATATGAAATATTAATATGTAATTACTAGAGACACTGATATAGCAATTACTGTATCCCTTTTGTAGATTGCTCTCCGCATAAATAAGTGAACATCATTGTGTGATCATATTATAGTCATGACTCACCTCTTCGTACAGCTCAAGTAGAGCACCTGTGACTCGCTGCCTGTCGTACAACTTCCCATTTCTCTCACCGAGCTTCAAGCGATCACAGCGGCACAATGCGCCAAACATTCAAGTCACTAAATTTAGTTCTATAATTTTAAGGAAAATAGAAAGTATCAGATTGAACTTATTTGCTTCGGAAACTTTAGTTGACAGATTGAATCCGCAAGATCACTTGTGTCCACATGAATCCTAGCGTGTGTTTGCCGACATCTTTTAGTTAATTGTAACATAAATTGTGTTGAGTGAGTGTTTGCCTAGCACCAGTGTTCGATGTCAGTCACCATCACACATACAATAACAAGTAAGATTACTTTGAAGAAGTTAAGATTTAATTGACACTTGACAAGTTCCATTACGGTGCGTGTACCAGTCATAATTCAGTCCATAATTGGAGACTAATACTGCAGTACATCAGTCATAAATTGAGGTATGTTTGACCAACAATAATACAAGATCCAGTACTTACATGTTACGATTTAATGCACATTTGAAAAGTAATACTGCATAACAACAATGATGAATTAAGGTTTATATACAAGTTGATTGCATTAGGCGAGTAACTATTCGCTGTACATTAAACAAGTAATTGCAGTGCACCACTTACAATTCAGTTCACATATCAGGCGAAATTTGCCATTAAAGTTTCAAGGAGCCATGCGCAGTGACGGCAAAATTTCATCGCGAGAAAATTCCACTCAGATCTTCCCGGTAGTTTGGACTGTCGAGCAAAAACTACCGTAGACCATCTCTAATCTCGAGTACTATGCAGGCTGCATCATTATTTGATGCGAGGGAAGACCTACAAAACATCTATAACAATTAGACGGACCGCAAAAAAGAGCGTGTCTCAGGCGGAGATCTGCCGAATATCCAGCGCTAGCGGCCTTGATGCCTTGAGTTCATGAAGTCACATCATTACCAGTCGAGGTAAAAACTAGATCAAGCAGCCTCCGTGACTTCAAATAAATAAAAGCAGTTCGTTGTAAGAACCCTCATCAGCGGCGTATCATATCTATAGATCATCTCAACCATGTTCCGTGCGGCTAAGTCCGACAACTACTGGAAATAAAGTGTCACTTGACGCACTTCAGGTATCTATTCTTTTCTGGCCGAGAACCAGACTCTCTGATATGGGGATCTTTTTTCAGTCAAGTTTCATGATTTGAACTCCTTTGTTCCACCACAGGATCGAGAGTGACCACGACGACTTGAAATGACACTGCAACATTCGCTCTTGGGAACAACTCAGCTTTCATTGATTCGACCAGAAGCTCGAAAACATTGCAGTTTGTACACTTTAGAGCGTTCAATTTCTCCTAAACTATTTGCATTCATGTCAAATTATCATTTATATATGTATACAAACACAAGTGTTACTAAATATTTATATAAGTATATTAAAATTCTACGATATAATAATACGTAGTTTGTTGCTTGCTTGCTTGTTTGGTCTGTCTCTCTGTCACGCTCTAAAGGATTTAGATAAGAGAAAATTCGTCTACTGAATAACATAATGAGGTACCATGAAATTTCATCCCTAAATTACGACTGCAAATATAGTTGTTGGAATCGAAAGTCGAAATACTGCATGCTGAAATGAATTGTTTATTTTGTGCCACAATACAAATTTTATTGTGGATACCAAAGGCACATCCTTCAATGTCGAAACTCCTTCGCAAAGCTCGCGTCCACTTGCAAATCCAACGAAAATATTCAGTAGAAAACACGGGAATTTTCACGTGTGGATCTGCTAGCAATAAAATATGCTGTAAACAAATAAAACAAAAATAAACTCTACAGAGGCACAGATTTTTACAGATATCTGTTTTTAAAATACTCATATTCTCTTAAGTTGCCTACAAAGTTTTTACACTCACATTCCACAAATCAACTAACACGATCAACAAAAACGTTTCCTCTTTGCCTCCGTAAAATAAAAGTAATAACTTGTGGACGACGCTTTGCTTTAGAGCTTCGGAAACCTTGTCTTGTGAAGCAAGTAAATACAATCAACCTCGGTAACCAAGATACCAAGAAGTGGTCAGTTAGCTCACGAGAGAAATAATCTCCAGGAAATGAATCCTGCTGGCCACCTGATCACGCTGTTAGCCTGTCTCACATTTCAGTTCAATTGAATTTGATGCATCAACGATAGGAATCTGTGCATGTCTGAACCCATATACACGAAGGCTTAATTATCCCCAGGCATTATTTGAACATGCAGTGCTTGTAAATTAGTAAATTGGAAGAACATTGTAACGTTTATTCTCTATTTGTCGCATTGAAGTGCTCACCTATAGATGAAGAAGCTGAGCTTGCATTTGTGTGTTAGCCTCAGGGTTTCTCTACCCTTAAAATATCTAGATCACAAGTAAAAAACATGTACGTAATCATAATAAATATAAATTAAAACAAACTCATGGGTTAGAGGGCTACAATGAGACGAAGTAATTTCAGTGTTTGTTTAAATCGTACCCTACTGAAAATGAAGTGGCTCGTTGAGGAGGATAAATAGAGGATGACAATAATACCTTACATTGGCATATATTAATTCAAAATTAAAGCAATTATCAGCACAAAAAGTGTCAATACAACCTTGCACAACTGTTTATCACAATGTCATCGGGTATCACCGACGCATGGCGGCCTTCGCGAGTAATCCTAGTTTTTGGAAGCATTTTGCTGCCTGATGCTGGACTAGACACTGCACACGAGACGCTGACTTATTCATCACATGAACATCATAATCCATATCGTAAGCTCTTAAATTCTGGGGACATGTGAAATCCTGGAACAACGCGAGTACGTAGTTACGAAAATTGTGAAATCCTGGGAACAACGCGAGTAAGTAGTTACGGAAATTGTGAAATCCTGGGAACAACGCGAGTAAGTAGTTACGGAAATTGTGAAATCCTGGGAACAACGCGAGTAAGTAGTTACGAAAATTGTGAAATCCTGGGAACAACGCGAGTAAGTAGTTACGGAAATTGTGAAATCCTGGGAACAACGCGAGTAAGTAGTTACGGAAATTGTGAAATCCTGGGGACAACGCGAGTAAGTAGCTACGGAAATTGTGAAATCCTGGGGACATCGTAAGTAGTTACGGAAATTGTGAAATCCAGGGAACAACGCGAGTAAGTAGTTACGGAAATTGTGAACTCCTGGGGACATCGCGAGTAAGTAGTTATGGAAAGTGTGAAATCCTGGGGATATCGTGAGTAAGTAGTTACGGAAATTGTGAAATCCTGGGGACATCGCAAGTAAGTAGTTACGGAAATTGTGAAATCCTGGGGACATCGCGAGTAAGTAGTTACGGAAATTGTGAAATCCTGGGGACATCGCGAGTAAGTAGTTACGGAAGTTGTGAAATCCTGGGGACGTAGCGAATAAATAATCAGAGAAATTCACGAAGTGAAACATACCTTTGAAAGTATTTAACAAATTTCCTACAACTGCCTAACTGGTACAAATCTTTACTTGTACATATATTCACTGGAAGGCTGTGTAAAATTTACACCTAATTTAAATTTGTTCGGAAAGCTTAAAAACCATTTTCAATATTCAAATAAAAAATGTCTAAAAAAAATACCTAGTAAAAGGTTCTATAAGAATTTTAATTGCGATCATTGGAGCCCCAATGGGCTCAGCACGAAAATATTAGAGAAATGAAGAGTAATCTATAATTATCTCCAGGAAGAATGTAGAATTTTAATTTCCATGTATTTTTATTGAGTTTATTTCCATCAAGTTTTTTCCCATGTTGAATTAGTAAGGTAAGACTAATTCTGAATAAAATATTATACGGACATAATAGTTTTCAATGGGTTACCGTAGTTCTTCACGGTTGAACTGATCCTTTAATGGCTTATATTGCTTAATGGCGAACATTGCAACTGATCAAGTCATATGAGTTGTCTAGATAAATTAATGGATTTAATTAGTTTACTGAGTTGAAGAATACTAACAGTACTTAATATTTCTTCATAAATGGGTTACGATGCACCACTACACAGAAACATCGATCTATATTCAAATTCAATGAAGACTAATGGTTGAAATTAGACGTTTCTGTTCTCTTGATGGTTAAACATTTCCTTCAACGGTTATATGTGATACCCAAGCAATTGAGTTGAAATTAAAATGAATAATCTTCAAATATATTTCATGAACACTTAAATTATTCTTCAATTCATAAAATTCATCTTTTAAGAGTTTCAACCTTCTTGTAAAGCACAGAATTTGTTTCGTTTCCGGCAGTCAATATTTTAAATCATCCATTGGTTCATTCGTAGTTTACGCTAGTAAACTTATATTATTACCACTACTACGATTACACAACAAAGGGGTTTTCAGCAGCTTGAATTCATCTCCCCAGAACAACGAAGAATGCGAAAATAACTAATCGAGACCTATAAATACTTTAACTGATGTATGTAACTGTTACCCTGGAAGGGTTTTACGACAAGTACGATACCCTGCGAGCCAGAAATAGCTGACAAAAACTAATAATAAGAAACTTTCAAGGTTTTCCACTCCCCACACTTCTCTCTAGTTGAAATTGCCGGAATCTAGAACCAGCTGCCTTAAAATATCATACCTGCTGGAACCGGGATATTCAAAAATCGTCTTGACAAATATTGGATAAGAAGCGTCCTGTATAATGAAGTACTTATTCAAGGTATGACTTGGACTGCGGCTTAATTTCAGACGGCATAAAACTTTGGTAGCAATGCAAGAACACAGTTCGTTTCTGTTGCCATATTCTATTTCTATAAATAAACGCTGAACAAAGTATTCACATGACACGTCACTCAATCTCTATTGATGAAGAATTATTTCATAATAATTTTATTAGCGTTAAAGTTCAAATTAATTCTCATGTTACACTTTGTCGACGAACATTTCAAATGTTATGGAACGTTGAGTTATGGTAGCTGCAGTGGCTTTTGAAGTAAAAGAACAGTTGTTAAAGGCAAAATAAATTCTAAAATATCGAAGAATAAACAAAGTCTATGGAATACGAGACAGAACATGACACGGTTCCTTTTATGTTATTTTCACCTAAAAAAAATTTATTGTTGAATTAGGGAACTGACACATACTAAAGAAAAACTACACGCATACAGTAAGTGGTCTACATCTAGCAGAGCCTGCGCATGAGTGCGATCTCATTCTGTCTTTGAACACTGCGCAGACACCTAAATTCCAGTGCCTTTTTTGTAAAAACCAATATACCATTTATATTCTCTTAACTAAAGACTCAGATGCCTCGTTGCGCAGCACACCATTATTAAAGTTGATCACCAAAACTTTGACACTCATATTTAGATGTAAACAACAAAGTTGATAAACTTTTGATCAACTTTGGTAAATTAGGTTTAAGGCTCAAAGGTTTAAAATATTTCAAGCTTCACCGGAATACAAAACTATGCTCCGGTAAGTATAACTGAAGGTTTTGGAATCCCTTCAAAGATCAATTTAGAAAATTAACATTTACTACACACGGCACACAAATGAGTGGACAACAAAACGATATTTTTTCAAGCAATATGGTTTCTGTAAGAATAAGAAACCTATATCCTTACAAAAATTTCTGAAGTTGAACTAACAGAGACGAAATAAAACGCGAATGCAAAATTTCTATTCCCTGAGATCCCAAATTTTGATTACTAAGCTTTTTAATAGCAATAGATCTAAATTTGAATATATTGCTCGCTAACAACAGCAAATTCATGGAATATATTTATGTTTACGTGTAAATACATAAGGACATCAAGAAGAATTTCGCTCATGTGCTGCCACGGCCCAAATAACAGTCACGAGAACCAAGGGAACATAGAACTGGGCCCTAATTAAGGCCTTGAATTATGTTCTATAAAACATTAGACTTCCATACTCCTTTTATGAGAGCCGTCTTATCACCTGGCTGGATTATAAAAGTACATTTTATTCTTTGGATTGAACAAAGGAAGAACAAACCTTTTGTTGATTCTCTACCACACTTTCAAACAAATGCGGCAATAAGTTACACACACTTCGTTAAGTTTGTGTGCTAGAAATATAAAAATTTCTGCGTCTTTTATGACTAACAGAGTAAAAATTCTAAAACTCTAAACCTTGAATACAGATGTAAAAATACCAACTAGTTTTTAATCCCAAAATTGAGATCCTGCTTTATCAAAAACAGGCGATCAAACATTGCTAATGGACGTGGTGACGTCACCTCCGCAGGTGTATTGGTATCATTTGTGACTGATGATTTGTGGCAGTGTTACTTCCTCCTGCAGCAGTACAATAGTTCTGTGGCAGTGTTACTTCCTCCTGCAGCAGTACAATAGTTCTGTGGCAGTGTTACTTCCTCCTGCAGCAGTACAATAGTTCTGTGGCAGTGTTACTTCCTCCTGCAGCAGTACAATAGTTCTGTGGCAGTGTTACTTCCTCCTGCAGCAGTACAATAGTTCTGTGACAGAATTTCCACCTTACAGTAATGATGAAAATCTTACAGTGAAAGTAAAGTGCTTCATAAACTCTGCTTAAGGCTCATCCATATTATTGAAAATCAGTTATTTCAGCGACTTTACAGCCTACAAGTATTTCTCAGAGCATACCATAAATAAATTTCCATATAATTCTTCTGAACAGGTAACATAAATACGAAGAAATTCAACTCGTGGTGTGTCGTACAGAGCTTAATTGCACATTTACAAGTATATTAGCATTGTGTGTCATTTCAGTGTCATGTGCTGGCTGCTTATTGTGTTCATTGATACACCGTTTACTGCTACATGTACAGCATTAGTCCTCACAGTAATCTATAAGCCTACGCATTCAGTGTAGGACACACCATGATCGTTTTCCTGCAGTATACACGACCTGGAACTACCAAGGCATCCTGAAATCATTAGCGAGAAGCACCATGACTGTGTAGCCCGCCGTGCAGTACAAGTACCTGACGCATTTCGCTGTAGTTCCTAAGCAAATGATCGGTGTTCGAGGCTCTTGCATATTAACGACTGAAAAGAACAAGCTGAGTCCGTTAGGCTTGCTCTACAGAAGGGCTGGCAAAGCCTAGCAAATCCATACTTCAATTGAGATAGACCTTGTACACGATCTCTTTCGTTGTCTCACGCCCTGCGCTCAATGAAGGGCTATTCAGGCCTGTGAAGTTTCCACATTGCGATACCATTCCTGATGAAGGGTGCCGCATGAACCTAAAGCTCAGCCTTGTACTTGTTCTAGAGCACACAGACCTAAAGCTCTTAGTGATCATTACTGGTGCTGAGCCCCTGGGACGAATGGTATGGGTTCCACTCTTCTAACAAGCAGCCAAGGTGGCCAATGACCACTAACAGGTATAGCTCTGCATGTTTTACAGCACGCATGATACTTTCTTGCCGTCTTTGAATCATATGACGCATGGATATCCCTTTTTTTAGCTGGTGCTTCAGATTCAGATACTTCACGAGTGTAGGTTCCTGATGTCCAAAGAATAACTCATTCATATATAACTACCATATGAATATGTATAAAATTCAGTGTATCGTACACGCACAGTAAACGTACCAATAATTTTGCGTGTAATATTAACACGGATTTGTGAGTGCCGTTAGAACATACATATGATCGAGCAAATTTTAAATTTCATTGGGGAATGTGTATAAATATACTCTTTGGAATGAAACGTTCAGAGCATACGTACATATACTGCACAACTTACCTATGTCAGAGAGAACACACAAAATTTTTCAAGGGTAGAAAAGCTAACTGGCTCAGTAAAGCTTCGTTAATAGAATCATGCTATGAAAAATTTAATCTTAGCTTGAAAAATTTACAGCTGAAGGACATACCAACAACTGAGCTTTTATTGCATTCAAAATTTGCTTAAGAATGAGACCAATGAATCGCTGCTCCCCTATGAATGTCCATCCTTAACAGTTTTTTCGTTCTTTTCCTTGTGTGACCCATTTTATTCTACACTTCATGCAGACGGCAGCCAGATTATTTCTGTAACTCACTCGGATTTTCCTTTCCCAAAGGAGACCATTTGCAAAACAATGATGACAAATCTTGTAAGAAATAATACATCAGTTGTGCATTCTTTCTCCACGCATTTTGTGTGCGTAATTTGATTCAAGAATAAGTGTACGTCTGTGCTTGTAGTGATCACTAAGCACGTTTCTGTACTCTTCACTCGATAGAAAAATTTTTCATTCCCTCTGTATCGTTTGTCTTCATATTTTGTTGCTTAGAAAGTCAACACCGTTAGCTTATATCTCTAGAATTGGGCCAGTGCTACAAAATATGAACAATATCCTTTACTAGACAGTTACCGTGGAAATTCCACGATTTAGATTTGGCTAATTTCAAATTATTATAAAGATGAATGCATCAAAGATTTACAACGAATTATTGTGTTTAAAATGAATACTTTAGATTAATTTTATTCAGAATTTCTTTTCTGCATCATATCTACCGATAACTTGGCCCATATAGCACCCGTTAAAATTCCTCGGTTTAAAAGTGATAAAATTAAAGATCTATGAAATAAAATACATTTTTAATTTTACCCGTGAATATTTTTCATCAATATATACAGAACTTCCATTCTTTATCTTATCTACCGATAACATGACCGTGTAATAAATAAAAGCTAATAACGGAAAAAATTGAGTATGATATTTTACAGTGATCTGGCTTCTTTGGTATCCACAATGCAATGCTTATAATATGATACATGTATCCCCGTTCTGATCTCAGTTCAATAATTTTTCTTCAGTAATAGATAGGAAGTAATGGGACGGACTCAAAGAGAGAAAGAGATGGAGTTACACTGTCTATTATATACTAGACAGTTCCCGTGGAAGTTCCACGGTTTAAACTTTACTGATCTGAAATTATTATAAAAATGAATGCATTTAAGATTTGCGTCGAATTATTGTGCTTTAAATCAATATTTTTCAATTTTACAGAACTTCCATTGTGTGTCTTATCTACCAATAAGATGGCCCAGATAGTACTCGTTGAAATTCCTTGATTTAAAAGTGATAAAATTGAGAATCTATAAAATAAAATACATTTTGGAGTTTTACCCGTGGTATCAGAATCTGAATATTTTTCATGAATGTATACAAAACTTTCATTTTCTATTTTATCTACCGATAACATGGTCATGTAGGAGAAGAAAATCGACAGGATGGTCAACCATCCTGCAGTCGGCATGAGAATGCAATGATGATGCTTATTGCACCGCCTTATGTTCGTTACTGAAACTTGCTGGAATATTTTCGTCAATAAATATTCTACAATGCTCTGAATATAAAACAAAAAGAGAAATCCCTTATAATGACATACATCGATACTTTTAAAATGAAAGTATTTATTGTATCAATATTTTTATCATTTCATTTTTTGCATGCTATCATTGTTAAATTTCTTGAGTCAAATCAGTCATTCTGAAAACTTTTTTAAATTCCTAACTGTACTTAATAACATACCAAGGATTTGGAATCATATGAGGATTAAATTCTAAGAAATTATTAAAATTATGGAACATTGATGGGTGTACGAATAATTTTGCGCTAACTGTAGATCCTGCTCATCCCAGTGTACACTTATTTCGTACAAAGTTAGAGATTTTGGATATGCCTTAATTGAGTCTTGCGTAAGATTAACCCCCAACATACCTTAATTACGTAGAGTGCTGCTTGAAGGGAAGAGGCAAGGGACTGTACCACACCAACACTGCGTACCGTCGGTCCTAAAGAAGAGACTAAGAGAAGTCTGTCATAATCCTCACTGATATTGGTTAACATATCATTGAAAAATAGCAACAGAGTAATTTTAGTGTAAGATTTGCGTAGAATTTTACGCGATTATAGAGAAGGATGTCCTTGTCATCAACAGTCACGCGAATTGAATAGGCTCTGAGCTTTTATTCTCGGAACTGCAGGTTCAATATAGAAGGAAAAAATAAGCTGTAAGCGCGTATTTTAGTGCTAAAAAAATATTTGAATGTACTTAGATGGAATTCATTGCCTTGACATAAAATTTCATCCCATAGATCTGTGAAAGGAGTGTGACTTTGAGCTTAATAATTAAGCTCAAAATTTAGGAGGTTATTGGATGTCCAGGCGAATACAATTATTGTATTCGCCTAGACATCCAATGACCTCCTAAATAAGAGGAAACACTCACTAACTTGTACAAAACATACACTACGCGGTATTGAATACAATCTTGTATTAACACTACAGAATTGAGTAAAAACTGTGAATCAATTCAACGAAAATTTGAGTCTTAGAAAGTTGCCCATCTGGAGCAACGCCCACGTTAATTGAAATAAATGGTTTTCTTATATTCACCAGGATGAACAAAGATGACCGAACTCTGAACAAACATTCCCATAAAAATACTCTAATCCTATGAATACTGATACGTAGAATTGCGGTCATGAACAGCACAAACCCGAACAAAGATACTGTACGTACAAGACACACCAGCCTCACCTACTGTACGTGTCTGTTTTAGGCAGGCCTCTTGTGTAGCTGAGGGTGGTCATACAAGACTCATGCGAGTTACTGGCAGTTACTGGCATTTACTGGCATTTACTGGCATTTACTGGCAGTTACTGGCAGTTACTGGCAGTTACTGGCAGTTACTGGCAGTTATTGGCAGTTATTGGCAGTTATTGGCAGTTACTGACAGTTACTGGCAGTTACTGGCAGTTATTGGCAGTTATTGGCAGTTATTGGCAGTTTTTATCCATTACTATGTCATCATCAGTTATCAATTAATAGCAGTTATTATCACTAACTATCACTTCCTATCACTTACTGTTGGTTTCGATCAGTTGCTATCAGTTATTATAACTTATTATCAGGTACTATCTGTTACTGTCGGTAACTATCAGTTACTATCTGGTACTATGAGTCAAGTTAGGTTTTTCTTTACCATGGACCTCAAAAAATTAGCATCCAAAAGAATTATGTTCTTTATCTCGAACTTTTAAATCAGGCGTGCATGAAAAAATTATATTGCATGCATATTACATTACTGTAACATATTCGATGGATCCAGTGTCTTTGGAGAGGTTTGAGCACGAACATGATTACAAATACATATTATGAATTTAATTTTGTCATGTGAACATTGTACGAATACTCGCAGTGCATGAAGTGAATGGAGGCGCTGTAGCCGTACTAATGAAGCTCGTCTATATTACACATGCCAAGAAACGCCCCCTTACCTCATTCATATAAGGCAAGTAATTTTAATCTCGAGAATTCCATGTTTTCTATTCCATACATTAAAATTCCTCAGAGTATATAGTACACACCTGGAGCTCATCTCATACTTTTTCATGAAGATTATAACAGCCTAAATTTTCATGACGGTGATCATGGCACCCACTTTAAATAATGCATTAGTTGAGGAGCAGAGATTTGAATGTACAAGTAGCAGTCGACCGCTGCTGTACTTCAAGAAATTATGCATTATTATTTCCCTAGGAGCTGATTAAAAAGCTGTCCTTGATTTTGCAGCTGCAAGAACTTGTCACTGTCTGATTGTTACTGTGTGTTACCTGCGTTACTGTGCGTCGCCTGCGTTACTGTCTGATTGTTACTGTGTGTTGCCTGCGTTACTGTGTGTTGCCTGCGTTACTGTGCGTTGCCTGCGTTACTGTGCGTTGCCTGCGTTACTGTGCGTTGCCTGCGTTACTGTGCGTTGC
>VCRD01000135.1:2824-104806 GCA_006783055.1 Trinorchestia longiramus | reverse complement strand
TGCAGCACAGCAGGTTGCAGCACAGCAGGTTGCAGCACAGCAGGTTGCAGCACAGCAGGTTGCAGCACAGCTGGCTGCAGCACAGCTGGTTGCAGCACAGCTGGTTGCAGCACAGCTGGTTGCAGCACAGCTGGTTGCAGCACAGCTGGTTGCAGCACAGCAGGTTGCAGCACAGCTGGCTGTTCCAGTCATCACCGCTGGATAACGCACAGTAAAAACAACACCATCGCTTACAAGGTTCATGAAGTCATACACCCACGGCACCCCGTGCTCTCCTTCATGAAGTTTACTTCTAATCTCAGACGAGGTTTCTGGGCACCAAGACTGTGTGAGTTCAAAGTTTAGGACTTGAGAAGAAACAGTTCAGAATTTTCGGCTGAACTGTAAAATATTTCGGCTCATACAGTGTTCGTTCCGCAAAACTTGTCCATGTATTTCAGAAACGCTACCTGTCCCATAAGCTCGTTGTTCTTTTAGTTATGTTATTGTTTCATTTTCTATTAGCCTTACGCATGGTTTGAATTTATACTTAATAAATCTTGAGACGCTGAAAGTTATGAACTAGTTTAATTAGTAAATCTTTAGTAGGAGAAAAAATATCCCTTCACATACAGGAATTTATTGCCATTCCCAATTTTCCAATCATAATTGATAAATTATTTGGACAGTATTTAATGCATTATAACAATGAATGTAAGAAGACAGGCAAATACAAGACTTAATGAAGCAACTTCTTACAGTGTGGAACACCAACTTTTTTCCTACAAGACACAAAGAGATCGCAGTTATAAGATGAAAAAATTCATTTAAAACTGTAATGTTTGCATACACGTATATATTAAAATAGTATGAACTTGAATGTATCAAATAAATAGTATTAAAGGCGCTTTTTCAACAGAAGAAAGTTTCGTTCCTTCATTGAAATGTAGATGAATTGAGGGACCTGATCTATACGAGATGTAACAATGTGTTACGAACTGAACAGAACATTAGTACAACACGGGATTTTCACCATGAAACCTCCAAACCATAAAAGACTTAGGTTATTTACCTAGAATAATAAAATCGTGCTATTTTTCAACAACATTAGGTAACTAGCAATAACAGTAAAATTGTAAATTTCATGAACGATTCACATGATTTAAAAGTGGAAACTTTTAAGACAATTTTAACCAGTATAATGGATAAATAAAACGATTCATGCTCCAAGAAATCCGAGGAAAAAAGTTACGAAGACCAAGATGCTTAGGATGACAAAGTGTCTGCGTGCATGTATTATTATGCTCACCAGCCAAGCATCAATCTCTGCATTTCAAGTTCATTACCAAACTTTAAAGTTCAGGGTCGGGATAAGTTGATGAGGCACCTTGATAGCCGAGCGGCTGTCTGCGTCCTGCCAAAAACTGTGACTTACCTAAGTGGGCCTGACAAAAACTATCAAGTTTTCCCACGGATGTACTGCCAAGCTAATATCTATAGCTGAAACTCACATAACAAGCATTAAATAATACCTAAACTTTATTGAATCAAGGTACACGTCGTCCGGTTAACTTTAAAGCGGAATGTATTCTAGTGCGTCGCTGCTTCCAGGGCGGCTCCATTTTGAGCACAGCACAGCATGTAGGCGAACATCATACAGTGACTCACGCTCGATGAGACACTCATTTCGATACGCTTATCAATTAACGTTCATGACAAAATTTCTAGGAGTAATTTCATAATGAAGTTACAGAAAGGTGATAGAGTAAATCAGAACGTATGCTTTATGAAAGTCTCCAATTCACGATTTGCGTTGGCGTGTGATTGTTAGTTACACGTCCACTAAAATTATTTCTATACTGAGAGTTAAAGACTGAAGAGCAAAGAGGTTAATTCCAAGTCAAAAGGCTACTAGCTTTTAGATTCCATCATCACTAACACATCTTTATAAACTCAGCAGGAAGTGTCTAAGACCTGAATTAAATTTAAAATACATTTTCCAATTCTGTAACCAATCATTTCAGGAGAAGAACTCCACTACTGCAACTTGTAGCTTAAATCTTTTGACCCAGCACACCAAGCCTGCAAGTTGGCAGCGTCTGGCAAAAAAGTACAGTTGTGAATGTGCTCTATGTAAGCAAGTGGCTCAGTCCCATCACCGGAAGACTCTGGGATTACGAGCAGCGTCAGGAATGAGAGCCTCGGAAGAGAGCTGAGTTTTGAAGTGCGACGTAGAACAAAAACACAGCCTCGTATTGAATGAGGAACTTGCTGAGGCGCTTGATAGAGGCCTAACATAACGAATTGCGGTACTTCTATTGATTTCATTTATTTCCTACAACACTTAATGAAATTATTTATATCCATTATTCTTCTTTTTGAATGGTTACTTTACGGTATGTGTTGAATATCAACTCTAAAATAAGATGTGAAATTCACCCCTACATTTTTGTTATGGTATTCAATTTGTAATTTAAAGTTCTCAACGCGTTAGAGAGACCACTGGAGGTTCACTTCTCATTTCATAAAATCTTGGTATAATTAAGAAAAATATTGCAACGATAGTTGATATTATTCAGATGACAATCTTGAGTGCTTAACTTAGAGGCACAAAAACATAAGTTGTAGAAATTTAATTAACACATCAGACATTTTTGACAACAATGCGTTGCAAACTTTTTAAATCTAATCGTAATTTAATTTCAAACACACTTATCGCAATTCTCGTATGTAATAACTTTTGTTTTAGATCCCTTTACGTCCCAGCACGTCCCAAATATCTTCAATCTTCCTAACGCTTCAAGGATCAACTGTGAGTTATTTCCTAAAATTACCCTCTATTACAGGGTTATATCGAGCATTTCCGCAGCGTCGGTTTAGCTTTAGCAGTTGATTTCCACACATGCATGGCGTTTGCCGGACCGTCCGTAAATGTCAGACTACCACGGAACGTCGGAACGCTGATTGTTGAGGAGCTGTAGCTGCAACTTCGGCCTTGGAATGAACGATAATAGAAGCTGTGTCTGAAAATCCTTGCACTTGATCGTGACCATCAAAAGTTAAACTTGAAGGTCTCTTGTTCTTCCAGAGGTTGGCCTTCGATCTGCCTAATCTCATTTAAAAAATCGGAACAAAAAATTTAAAAATATTCATAGCCGTTACGAGCCACTTGGTGTACTCATTCCATCAATCTATTGAAATATACTCCTGGTAGTTACACTCACCGTATCTATGCTCTTTATCATTATACTCTCTATAAAAATACCTTTTAAAATTATGCCCCTAGTATAATTTTATAATTATAGTATAATTATAACAATGGACATCATGTTTACGGTTATTATCCATAGTTAATACATTTACCATACTTGGACACATGGAACATGGCATGACGCATTCGAGTTATTTTGACGGACGAAAATTAGTTCAGTGAAGCATAGGCTTGTGCTATAATTGAACCCTGTACACATTGACAGCGGTAGTTACCAGTCAGACAACTGCACGTTGTACTTGATAAGGAAATTACGATGCTGTGTAAAGTTCGGGTGAATCTAACCATAGCTTCAGATGAGCATGTGGTGTATGGGCACAGTTACAGGTAATAGTGCTGTGAATCCGGCATCGAAAGTAGTTCCTTGTCTTCAAGAGACTGTTTCTTTGTGGGATCCAGAACGGCTAAAGGATTCAGGAGATTGGTTTGAATGTAGGATCCAGGACGGTTTGTAGATTCAGGAAACGGTTGGAGTCCAGGACTGTGCTTCCTTGTGATTCATGGAGGAGATTATTCTCAATATCTATTTCTTGCAAAGAAATTTTTGGGCCAGCATGATATAAAGCTACCCTAAATGGCATCATCATCACAAGTCAGAATTGTCAGTTCAGGCCTGTATAATCATCCAGTATATTTTATTTCGTAATACATTTGAGTCCATAAATCATGTAACCTACCTAGTCGTCACTTCATAACTCATGTAACCTACCTAGTCGTCACTTCATAAGTCATGTAACCTACTTAGTCGTCACTTCATAAGTCATGTAACCTACCTAGGCGTCACTTCATAACTCATGTAACCTACCTAGTAGTCACTTCATAAGTCATGTAACCTACCTAGTCGTCACTTCATGAGTCATGTAACCTATACAGTTATTTGAACTGTAAGCCATGATGATACTACCCCCAGCGTTTTTAAAACTAGTAATAAAGTCTGTATTTCATCCAAATTATTACTTTTTTTTAATGTTCAAGTTGGGGAGGTGGTATAAAATAGTTATATGGCCATTAACTCTACACGTATGGATACAGTCAATTTATCTAGATGGAGGGTTCATGAAATAGTAGTCTGGTTTACTGTTGAAAAAATTTGCAAAGAATTTACAGCTATGAAAAATTGTTTCATTATTGTTTGGCAATTATGTTTTACTGTAGTGCGTAGGCATCGAAGAATACACTATGAAATTCTTCAAACAATATCACCTGTCAATTATCGGTTGCTTTCACTGTTCATACAGCTCTCATTTTCCTAAAAAATTTACATTGCGTAGTGGAATGTGAAACGATGCATTTAAGTATGCACATTAAAGAGCTAAGTAAGAAGAGCTCAACTGGAGGTAAAATTTAGTGTTAACTGAAGATAATACCAAAAGAAATAATCAATAGCTCTTAAAAATGCATCTAGAAAAGCAAAGACATTGACCTACAAGTCCAAACTCAAAATTATAAAAGTTAGGAAAATGTACATAAAAACGACACTACTGCTGGAAGAATGGAACGCTTAAATGAGCATGAGAGACTTCACTTGAACACAAAGGATTTCTATATGGGATAGAATTTCCTCGGAAATACGAACACTGGTGAATCACAAGACTTTGTTGTGACAGGTTCTTGGAATCCGTGACAAGTACTCAGAATCTGTGCAAATCCAGAGCGTAAATCGTGCCCGTTTTCACAATGAAAAGCTACTACAGAGAGATACCTTAAGATGACCTTCCCAAGCTCTTTGAAGAAATCGCATTAATATGTCTTTTTAAATAAGGGCTTACAAGTTCATCTTGATAAACCATTTTTAGCATGAATTAAGCAACAAAGATAGCCATTCTCGTCTGCAATGAACTTTTCTGAAGACATTTAACTCTAACTTCCTTTGGAAGACGCAGTTTGTGGAGGCCAAGTGATGGTGAGAGTGATCCGGAGATTCTCTTAGTAGTCCAGGCCAAATATTTCAAGTCATCGTCTATGATATGGACTCTATGATACGTACTCAATCTTTTACAGAGGATATGGAAACATCTTAAGTTTAAAAACATCATCGCTAGCACGTAATGGTAGACAGAATCCCATATTTCAAGATTTAGAAAAGAAATACAATCATCTGAAAGTTGAGTTTTAGCGTAGTGCATTGACACCTGAAGCCTAAAGGTTGATTTAACATCATCATTGTATACAAATATCAAAGTATAGTGAAAAGTATAGGTACCGAGGTAATTTAGTAAACCTAAAGCATTTTCCAGTACTTCACACAACTTTTTCTGCGATATTCTGAAAAGGATGGAAATAGAGATCCTGATAGTTTTATCTGAATTAACTATGATGAAAAGAAGCTCAAAATCTAATATTTATAGTCAATTTGCACTACATTTTTCTTTATCTTCGCTTCAATGCTTTACTCAATCACAATGTACAAGTACCTGCCATATTTATTATTTTTTCGTAATATGAATCATTATTCATAAAACATGCGTGTTGAAACCAAATTTGTAAGCCTCCACTCCCCCCCTCATAAATTTCGCTCAATAAAACAAGTTTTGTTCCTCCTCTTTCAAACTTTGACAGAATTCAAGGCTTACTTTTGTTGCATGATAGTGCGTTAGTCAGCAATATTATTGGATCTTTTACTTTAGATCCAAACAAACTCTTCAGATCAAAGTCTCAAAATTCAAACAAAATGAGACCCAAGTTTCAAGATCCATCACAATCAGACTCAAATCTTGAGATACGAACAAAATCAGAACCAAATCTTCAGACGTAAACAAAAGTGAGCGAGATATTTTTTTCTCCGCAAATATCACTTGCCCAAAAGTCTTAATTCAATTTCTTGTGTAAGCTTCCTAATTATCAAAGAGGATAACTGCAACAATTATCATACTCGGGGAGCCAAAGGTCAGAACCCTGACGTTCATCGGTGCAGTTCTACTGCATCATCTGGCTCATGAATCTGTTTTGATTCGGACATTCAGTGACCGATCAGCGTGGTCGAGTAATCGTGGGGTGTTGAGATTAATGATCGATTGCAGAGATCTGTGATCAGACATTACGATCATGTATCGCGTGTTAGATGGAATCCAGCATCAAGAGACTGCATTGATTCCGGTGTCATGATTATGTTGAAATCAAGAATGAAGCCTTGAAATCAATTATCAATAATTTACACCATTATCATTGTTGATACGATTATCATTAGATTTCAGCATCAATAAGCATGAGATTCAGTCACATGGTAATTGGCAATGCTCGACACGCGGGTCCTTTGCTAGCATAATTTAACATTGTGTTTAAATGTTATACGGTGACTGCAATGGTGCTGTGTCTGAGCTACATACATATTTTCCTAGACATAAGCTCCACAATAATAACAGTAACAATTGAGTGATAAATAAGCAATTCAAAATTTAAGGAAAATGTCGTGCATTGACTTGCTGATCTACTACTACGATTAAATATTTATTGTCAAGGCATTTAATTGGGGAACGGAATTAGCAATTGATAGAGTGAATGATTTCGCTATAAAATTTAAGATCGTTCGCTAAGTTTTAAATTTTTGAGTCATGAAGATATTAAATAACTTTCATTAATGAAAATATTTTACACAAACACAAAAAATGTTTTAAAAATTTAAATTGTTTTTAAAAACATTCCAAAAAAAGGACAAAAGATAGTTGGACAATTTTCTATGTTTTTTTTCCCAAACACCTTCATACTTTAAACATTAGGACGTAGCAAACACTAAACTGATAGTTATTCAAAGGTGTAAAGCTTCTTACTTTGAAATCTGAAACTTTAAATTTAGTCCGATTAACGTCCTATATGTCATCTGCAGCTGAACGCGCCCTATTTACTGTCGTTCAAAAAAACCGGTATCTGGTTCTACAGCAGCTACAATATGTAAGCACCCAAATTTCAATTTAACGCTTTGTAAGCTTTGAATATCAAACAGTTTTGTTGCGTACTACCACTAGCACTTACACATAAAATTCCTCATCCCCGTAAATTGCATTTTATACGAGTACTAAAGTGACAGCACAGTTATCATCCTCAGGAGATAGATACCTAGCTGGAATCATGCTCGCGTGCACTTTAACGGAAAACTCTGTACGGTAATTCAAGCGTTGTTACGCACATAATTTACTCCGTATTCAACCATGCAGAAAAGCGTTATAATATCGATGGCACATTTAATGTTGCACTACCTGGACCTGGAACCAGGCGCGTCGTGGGACAAGCAGGTACGTTAATTAAGATGCAGTCAGCTTAATCACGGCAACACTAGCTTTTTATTATTATTATTGTCCATGAGGTGACAATGGGCAAGATAAAATATTCGTAAGTGCTAACGAAAAATATTAAAATTTAAACGTTAAAGAAGTTACGTCCTTCATTCGTCAGTTTAGTTTCTAGCTGCCACCTTTTATGGAGACGGCATATCAATTTATATTTACGTTATTATGGTAGTAACACTGATGGTAGCAACACTGACGGTAGCAACACTGACGGTAGCAACAATGACGGTAGCAACAATGACGGTAGCAACACTGACGGTAGCAACACTGACGGTAGCAACACTGACGGTAGCAACACTGACGGTAGCAACAATTATGGTAGTAACACTGACGGTAGCAACACTGACGGTAGCAACACTGACGGTAGCAACAATTATGGTAGTAACACTTATAGTGCAATAGGACCGCTATCACTTTGCTGTAATTGCGATTACTTGTTTCAGCTTGGGGCACTTCCTCGTAATTTCACCCACTACGCACGCGAGAAAATCATGAAAAATGCATAAACGATATATTCATACATAGTCATGAATAGGTAGCATTTACTATGAAAATATTTTCCAAAGAAAAGCTTGCATTAATCAGAGTTGGAAAACTCGATTAAAATCATGAAAACCTGAAAAGTATTTCATAAAATTTGCATAAAAATTATCCCATGAATTAAACTCTGATTCTGTCATCAAACAAAAAAAATATACCAAATTATTTTTGCCCCCAATTGCAAATATTACTATTCAAAAGATAAATTTTCTAAAACAGTATTATTGCCTAAACCAACATTGTCATCATGGGCAACTGCTCCTGAGTCTGAAAACCATTTTTATTCAACAATAACCCTCTTGCTTCATAAATCTTATTTGAAGTAAACTTAGACCGTACAATTGTCGTCACACGGACAATCCAGTTTATGAACACGAGCTAGGCAGCTGGGGATAATCTCCGACCTTGGCATTTGCAAACCGCCTGATGTTGGTGACGCATGCGACAGGTCTACCAGCGAAGCAACCATCCTTCTTCCTACCAACCTCACCAATACCCAAACCACTTATTGTAGTGTTAAATCTAAACACTTCTACTGCGAGGCTTTGTTTCACAACGACATAAAAAGTCTTAAAATTACTTTATTAATTTTAATGCAAAGCCTGAACTGTTAAACTGCGATATTTTGCTTCGAGGCGGCATAAAAAAATTATAATTACTTCGCCTGTAAACCAGTCGAGAATGTTTTGTAAAGAAATTTGACTGCACTGCTTCATTGGGATTCATTTCTTTTCGTCGCGGGGAAAATTGACTTGGTGAAAAAAAGAAAGATTTTGGCATGAATGTGAGATTCTTCCATATGATAACCATACGTAGTCGAAATTGTATTAGGTTTTCAAGCCTAAATTTTTAAATTATGTAATGCAATGTTATTCTGAATCTAATTGCTCTTTATTCATGATACCAAATTGCAATATTTATTCAAAATCATATTAATGACGTACGCATAGAATTTCAATTATACTGATCATTGACAGCACAAGCACTAGGCAATTTCTAGTCCCCTTTAAATTATCGATTCCACTTCTAGTCACAATTAAGACTCATCACAGGTAGTATGGCGGGATGTGCAAAAGTATTTTGATCGCTGCGAAATTTTACGGAGAGTTCAGATTGATTAAAAAAATTGGAGTGTTATTTCCTCGATTCAGTAAAAATGGAGTAATTTTTATTATCCGTAGAGTGACTCAATTCTTGTCAATAGTGATATTCGTTGTTCTTAACCTTGCTAGCTTCCCCTCCACATTCACGTTTTTATATTTGTAACATTATTAGCCTCAATTTTCTCCTGTCCAAAGGAAATAACACTCCGTAAGACTGCTAAAATCACTACATTTAGCGTATATTAATTGACAGAACTAGAGAAGTCCTAGTGTGCTACGCTACGATTAAACTAATTGTTGCTTGAAAGATACAATTCAAATATGTAAACCGTTCCGCACTCCCGCTTTGGTGACGCCTTTCAAATGCGTAGCGACCTAATCCGTCACTGTAACTAATTTTCAAGTCTAAAATTTTGTAGCATGAAGCACAGAACTCAGCAGCATCGGTATGTGAGACTTGCAAAATACCGTGAACATTTGGCCACAAACAATATTTTACTAACCCTAAAAAGAGCTATATTATCTATTCTAAAGTATCTTTTTTGTACAGTTAGCTCCTACACACGATTTTATGAATTCTGCGATATGTCGTTGCTGAAAGACAATTAAAGAACAAGGAACGAGGAAAATGTTTTTCAACATGATTTTCCTCAAAGACTAATAGCGTATGAACGAAAAAAATACTTTCAGCAAGGCTATGTTCTAAAATCAGTTGCGTATTTTGACATCCCACTATATGACAATAAACAGTTTGTTACTTGCTTAGTTGGTCCGTCTCTGTCACGCACTTACGGATTTCGGTAAGAGAAAATTAGGTAGGATATAAATATATTGTAAGCATTGTATTCCAAATATAAAAGGCACATCTTTCAATGTGAAAACTCTTTCGCAAAGACCGCGTCCTCTGGAAAATCAAACAAAAAATTCTTTTGAAAAACGTTTTTTTTTCACGTGTGGGTCTACTAGTCTACTTACATAATCGACAGTGTACCTCCATCTCTCTCTCTCTCTCACTATCTGTGTGTGTGTCCGTCCCATTACTTCCTATCTATTACTGAAGAAAAATTATTGAACTGAAATCAGAACGGGTATACCTGTATTATAAGTATCGTGTTGTGGATACCAAAGGCACGGGATTACGATAAAATACGCCATCTTTTCCGTTATTAGTCTACTCAGACACGACCATGTTATCGATAGATAATATAGAGAATAGAAGTTCTGTACAAATTCTTGAAAAGTATTCAAATTCTGATAGTACCACGGGTAAAGCTAAAAAATGTATTTCATTTCATAGATCCTTCATTTTATCACTTTTGAACCAAGGAATTTCAACGGGTACTCTCTAAGCCATGTCATCGGTGTATAAGATACAGAATGGGAGTTCTGTATGTATTCATGAAAAATATTCATTTAAAATACAAAAATTCGTCGTAAATCTTTAATCCATTCGTCTTTATAATGATTTCAAATTAGTCTAACCTAATCAAACTTATACCGCAACGATGGATAGAAAAACTCCTATTTTTTACTTTTAACCCGTAGAATTTCTAAGGGAACTATTTAGTGATAATATAAAAGCTCATCATTTATTAGAATTTTTACGCTGTTCTTTAGAAGTATACTCATTCTTACGTGGCTAAAAACTTTACAGCCACACTTGAACTCAGAGTAGACGGAGCAAGAGAAAGTAATTCATCCTGCAGCACGATGTTTAAGCTCAAACAAATCCACAAATGATAATTTAACTGTTGTTATCTGATTTACATGCACTAAATTCCAAAAAGTATTATTTATGGTGTTCTGAAGTCGACATATCACATTTTACTGCGTGTTCTCCGAGGCTGTATTGCCCGCAAGTATTGATGGCCATGAGTATTCTTCCACCTCCTCCGAGACTGTGATGTCGGTGAGTATTGATGTCCAAGAATATTCTTCCACCTCCTCCGAGGCTGTGACATCCACGAGTATTTTTCCACATCCTCCAAGGCTGTGACATCCACGAGTATTTCTCCACATCCTCCGTGCTGTAATGTCTACGAGTATTGATGTCTACGAGTATTCTGAGCTGGTCAGCACTCTTGCATTACGCGTCAGTGACAGCTGACGCCGGTGCCTGAGTCACCTTACCCGATTTGCTGACGAAATAAACGTCATTCCGTCTAACTTTACATAATTTATGATAATAGAGAATCTGACGCTGATCCAGAGCGACGTTTATTCTGTGAGTGTTCCCACAAGGAAAGCTTTATGAAACCCGAAATTGAACTATACAATAAACATAAAAAATTTCCAAAACATTCTAAATTTATGCAAAAGTATAAAGCTATGGTATTTTCGAGATAATTAAGAACTATGACATAGACGAGTTGTGGTAATGATTTAGACAGACAACACGGCAATCTGCTGGCGCTCCTACAACAGAGATGCCAATGCAATCATCGCTTCAAAACTTTACTTTCAATTTCCTTGAGGTTACGGGCTCCTCATTGAGTCCATAGTTGACTGTCATACATTCGACTTTTTTTTACATTCGACCGTCATATTTTCAACTGTCACGCGTTCGACTGTTAAACGTTCAATTGTCTTACATTCGACTGCCATACATTCGACTGCCATACATTCGACTGCCATACATTCGACTGCCATACATTCGACTGCCATACATTCGACTTTTTGTTATACATTCGACTTTTTGTTATACATTCGACTTTTTGTTATACATTCGACTTTTTGTTATACATTCGACTTTTTGTTATACATTCGACTATTTGTTATACATTCGACTATTTGTTATACATTCGACTTTTTGTTATACATTCGACTTTTTGTTATACATTCGACTTTTTGTTATACATTCGACTTTTTGTTATACATTCGACTTTTTGTTATACATTCGACTTTCATACGTTCAACTGTTATAGAATTAATTGTCATACATTCGACTCATATATTCGACAGCCAGTAAGGAATCAATTGGAGTAAATTCCATAAGTTTAAACTACACTGACTCAGAGCAATTAACGGATATTCCACGGTCAGAAGTTCAAAATTTCCCTCGTACATGTATCTCTCTCATTCACCAACAGGAAATTGCATCACATTTTCTATGATAACACCACTAATGTTAAGTACGATAGAGAACTTTAGTGCTGTCTTGTTTCACTTGTGAATGCATGCATTGCAGTGCAGGGCAATTTTTGTGCGTCGGCCCAGCAATCCCAACGTCTTTTTATGCGATTTTCAGCTTTTTCATGCAATTCAAAGGCATTGAGTTTGTGATTTATAAAATTTGTTCCCAAGCTTGAGTTCTAAATTTGATATGCAGGTAAACTGAACTTGCACTTGCGCATCGTCCTGCAAATGTGTTCTGTACTCATGTCTGTCCAACACATAATGCTCAAACTTTGCTTCAGAGTTGAAGAGTTTGCTTTAAAAGAAGAAAATCAACTAAATTCCGAATAAGTACTTGCTACAATACTCGATTTCAAAAGTCCCCATTTAAAATTTATTTTAATATTCGACATAAGTAGTACTTTTTCAATGATCGTATTTTACGCTAAGGCTTAATACTCCCTTTGGTTGGAAACAGTTGGAGTACAATCAGGAAACCATTCTACCTTCAAGTGTTCTTAAAACAATTCGTTATCTGAGGAAATCATTCTACCTCGGGTGTGTACATAACACAGTAAATTAAGACGTTGGACGTACTTACTGACCGCAATTGTTTTTTTTTCAATAGAATAGTTCCAAAATGCCCTGTCGTAAAATTTCTTTTCTAAGATACAGGCCATTTTCTGTATAGGTATACACCTATACACACACCCTTGATACACTTTTTCTACATAGCGCACAGTAAATTAATACGTCAGACTTACTAACCGACCGTGAATGTGCTTTTTTCAGCAGAATGTTTTCAAAAGTCTTCCTCGTAAAGCAACCTGGACTCTTACGCTGTGTGAGTTATGGACGATCTTGGCCCGAGATCACAACGAGTGCCCGACCCTGCAGATTATCGGGGTCGATATTTGGACGATTAGCAGCGGCAACGGAGGTGGTCAAAAGCGTTCCAGGCAAAATAAAATAGAAGATTTATGCGACACAACCCCAGTTCTTGTCGACTGATAGAAGAAACTTACCGTGACCGGCCGAACAAAAAGAAGCTTCAATAAGATAGAAAAAATTGTTACTTCATGAGGCAACCCGTCTCACGCCTGACGTTTGATCGAAAATACATTAAAGGTTTTCAGGTCGAGAATGTTTCAACAATATTTTTTACTTCTGGGCAAGAAACGCTTCTTATGAAGAAGGATCAATTTGAGCTCATTAATATTAAGTTTTAATCTAAGTTTCCCAATATACCTCCGGAAAAGCGTCTCAGAATGACACAAAAGAGCAGTCACTATTAAAAATTCTCCATTTTTATAATTAAACATACTCGTACCTAGAAGTTTGATAATATTATACCAAGTACCACCGGCGAAAGATTTTGTTTTCAATAAACTGCATAACAGAAACCATTGGAAAATTTCCTACGATAATGATATTTTATGAGCCTTATCACTTCAGTGATAAGAATTACATAGCGAACGAATTAGGAATTGTGGCATGTACTGCACTCGTACATCTGGAAAACAGTCAAGGAAAATTACAAGAGTCAAAAATTGCTAAAAATCTTATCAGCAAGACGAGGTGCTCGAAGTTTCTCTTTCTCCTTCGTCATTCGAAACGGATGCCTGTTCAATAATTCGAAAAAAGTATGTTTCACATATGCAGGAAGAATGCCATTATAATTTCATGAATAACTATTTCATGATAATTTCATGGGCCCTAAAAATTCTAACATTATTCGAGAACATTATTATTGCCATAAATTGTAATTATTGGCACTGAAATGTTACGTGAAATATCTTCAAAAATTAGTCGATTAGCCCTCCTACTCGTACGCTGTTAATGATAAGAAAAAGTACTTCCGCGTCTATTATTTCCATCTCTAAATTCAGGATTCCATCATGCATACACGAGACACTGAACAAGCGCAAATGAAACTAAGATACTGTTTTAGCACTACACCTGTGTATCCGAAAAACGTCAGTGAGCTCAAACCTGCCTAGTCTAACTTTGTTGTCAAACTTGCCTAGTCTAACTTTCTTGTCAAACTTGCCTAGTCTAACTTTCTTGTCAAACCTGCCCAGTCTTTCTTGTCAAACCTGCCCAGTCTTTCTTGCCAAACCTGCCCAGTCTAACTTTCTTGTCAAACCTGCCTAGTTTAACTTTGTTGTCAGAGCTGCAGAATCTAAGCTTATTGCCAAATTTGCAGCGTTAACTTTGTTGTAGAAACTGCTGAGTCTAACTTTGTTGTCGAAACTGTAGATTTTAACTTTGTTGTCAAACTGACTCATTTTTGTCTATTATAACGCACATAACAAAAAGTTGGTATGAGAATTAGAAATGAACTTACAGTAATGTTAAAAGCATTCGATGCGCTGGGAAAAAATTATTTAAGTTTTGATTAATTATGATGAGAATATACTGAAATAATACTTTTATCGTGAGGATTATAGAAATATTCCCAAATGTAGTACAAAACTCTGAAAAAAATTATAACAAAAAATGCAAATCCACAAGACTGATGAGTATCATTTTTAATACATTTGTATGAAATTGCTAATTATCTGATTTTCAAACGAAATTTTCATTCCAATTGAGATAATATTCAATTTTAGAAATCAAAAACACATTGTATGAGCATATTGGTACTCATGGAACATTTAATTTTTTCCTGATTTTTATTCGCCACGTCTGCAGTGTAGAGTCGTCAGTTAGCCAGTTAAAATCCTATGAAAAGCTCAAAATATTCCTCCCACGTGGAATACTCGAACTTCATGTCGATGGTAAAGGTTATAGGGCAATTCCAAAGCAGTTCAAAGTGCATTTCATTAGAGTTGGTTTAATAATTAGAAAATGAAAGAAATATGCTTCAGTGAACCTCCTGCGTTCTGGTGTATCCAAAGAAAATTTTCTCTATCAATTCGAAATATGGTCAAAAATAATTTTGGTAAGCCTCAAACGACAAGAACAGAATCACTAAATAAACTTAGAACTATTGAACTATTATAATTACACTGAAATTTACTTAGCTCTTGTTAGGTATTCATATTGTTTTTACTCAGTCAGTGTTTGTAGGTCTAGTGAACCCGTCGCATTTTGAGGTTTTTGATGCCTCACAAAACGTTTTATGTTGAAATGCAGAACATGTGTTTACTTCATCCCATTTACAAGCAGTATGAACAGTAAAAATGTTAGTAATAAAGATGAAAACGGGTCCTACAGACCCGAACACCACACAAGGGTTAAACTACTTTGCAATTGCCCTATAGCCTTTAGCACAGACACGAGTTTTCACTATTCGATCTCGGAGATCTACGAGTACACTGAGGCTTTCGGACGATATTTACTGGCTTATTGATGACTCTACATTGCAGATGTGGCAGTGGAAATCAGATTGAAGATTAGGTGTACCAAGAGTGTGAACACGCTCGTGCATTATTTTTATAGCTAACACCTAATATAATCTCAAATTTAAACAAAATTCTCTCTGAAAACCAGATGGTGGTATTTTTCCACAAATGTACTCTGTACTTTTTACTCAAGCTGCTTGGTATTCTTTTTAATATAAAAATCATTTTCAAAGTTATTTATCACATTTTGTAGCATTTTTGTACTGCCCGTGATAAAAGTATTATTTAGCTATTTAGCTCTTCAATTCTCATAAATTTCATTAAAACTTGAATAAATGAACATTCTTAAAGTGTGTTGAATACTTTTAGCCTAACTGTATAGACGGCCATGGAGCAAGACTTGGAGGCCATGGAGCGAGACTTGGAGGCCATGGAGCGAGACTTGGAGACCATGGAGCGAGACTTGGAGGCCATGGAGTGAGACTTGGAGGCCATGGAGTGAAACTAGGAGGCCATGGAGTGAAACTAGGAGGCCATGGAGTGAAACTAGGAGGCCATAGAGTGAAACTTGGAAGTTATATTAATGCACAATCTCACATAACACTCCTGTTTGTCAGACAGCCATTTACAACAATAGAGCGTCGTATTACTAACGTACAATACCGTCGTAAGGTGTTCCTTGCTGCCACCCAAAAACGTATTGATTGTGGACGGACGTTACCACTGCTCTGTGTATTCAGTGTGTATACGATGGCTACACTATTTTAAAACAAAATTCCTCTAGACATCACCGCAATGGGAGGTTTTGTACAGTTACGATACCTCCTCATTTACACCCGAAATTATATATATGACACCACTACTCGATATGCCCGAATAAACACGCACAAAACAACAAAAGTCAACACGGAAATCCTTTCACAGTGCAACTCTAAAGTGTGGTCCTTCACTTACGATGCCGTCACACTTCCATCTCAAAGTTTTACCCGCACGCGTTTTGTGATAACAGACTCCAGACATGAATTTGCATCATTAGATACTCTGTGCTCACTTTGAACTTTAAATGCACCCAAACTGTGCCACATGTATACCATTAGCACGTTGGGACAGATTCAGGTAAGAACAAAATATTGAGGCAGTAAACTCTAATTTAAAATTTCACAGCAGACCAAAAAGGGCATAACAATCTTTGGAAAATGCGTGAGAGGTAGTTCGTCAAAAATTATTTTAAACTTTTTGTCGAACTGTTTCTCAACGATAGAATAATCCGGTGTACAAGAGGGGTATATACGCATATGGGATAGGTTTAAATCGGGAAAGGTATATAAATAACTTTTCCACGTTCAAAATGTATTTTTTTTTACTTAAGCAGTACCAGCAGTTACGTCTGACACTTTAGGATGTCATAAAATATTTCATTCTGGAATAACAAAATTCACAACAAAATTCACCTTGTCTCACAAGTCAAACATCGAAGGCGCCAGTAAGCAGTGTCTCACGACAGACTTGTCTGGCTTTTATCAAATCGTCATAAAATCAGGATGACATCACGTGAAACTCTTAAAATTTCCAGAAGATTTCCCTTCCCTCAAAGAGAGCAAAGGCCACACAAGCCTGAACTTTCGTTATCATATTACGATTAGCGGATGCTGCCTCAAACACTGCCTTCTGCCCCAGAAGTCCCTTCTAAAATGTGCCTCTAAACTCCTACAAATACCAAACAGAAGACATTTTATTCGCCTTACTCAAACTATCGTGCGCTCTCAAACTGACCTCATGATCTCCAGGAGCACAAAAACCCAAAGTCTTACTTTTTACTACGTTTGGCGAGTCGTACATTGATTATGCCCTTATGCATTCCTGAACGATAGTTTGTCTTCTCTGCACTGATGTGTGTTTTTCGCCTTATATGGTAAAGGTTAGTTCGCCCACTAACTTTTGGTTAAGCTCAATCTAATGAACAAGACATTTTCATAGTCTAAGAGAGCAAGCACTTTTTTCATCGTAAATCCAGCGTTTGAATGCGCTTGTGTTCTCGTTACCAAAGCACCTCATTCGTTACAAGGAGTGCGAATTTGGGAGCGCGCTGTCATGTAAAACGACGGCTGACACACGCACGTTACAGAGCCCACGCGCGCAGTGCAACACTTGGTAACGTAACTACTTATGATATCCTGTGATTGTTGCATTACATTTATTTCGTTACAGCTGATACACTCTTGCAGGTTCGTCACAGTTGCACTACTGTCATTACTGTGAGAATTCTACATTATTGGCATTAAATCAACGCCAAATAAACTTAAGAAAGCCCCATTCGTAGCGTTGCTTCCCTTATTTCGACAACATTTTATGTTGTGCATGGTCACAACGCGTTTTAGATACATCAACAACATTAGTACAACATGTATCAGATGTTCACGTTTGCAATGCAGATACAACGCGGAAGTAAACATCAACAATGTTCACAACTGAAAAAAATTCAAAAAGCATCAAATGTTAAAGATTAGTTATGATAACACCAAACATAACAATTCTTCGCTTTACAGGGATAATGCAGCAAGGAAATAGATTTCACAGAACAAGGTACGATACGATAAACATTAGCTGCTAACAGTAAACGACGATGCATCTGTGAATATCGATGTACACCGTTAATAACGAACAACATGAATTAAACGCTGAAAATAATGATATAGTAAATGGAAAATTATAATTATTGACCCCATAAAATAGCCGCTAGCAACACGATGCTCTAGAAAATAGCTGCTAGCAAATGCAATGCTCCATAAAATAGCCCCTAGCAGATGCAATGCTCCATAAAATAGCCACAAGCAACACAATGCTCCAAAAATGTCTGCTACCAACGCAATGTTGCGTGAAATAGCCGCTAGCAACGCGATGTTCCATTAAACATCGAAATAAAGCTTTGAGCAGCACCTAAAAGCGTTTACACTCCAAACAGCACGAGTTATGAATAAAATATTTAAAAAACCTATTACTGATGCTAATCTTACCATGATGATGCAATACATAATACGAACAGTAATGATACGCTGAATGCCAGATGTTCACAGGCGCTCTCCTATAGAAAAGCAGGGTCAAGAACAAAGGTTTATCGTCAAGAATCAAAAGAGTCATGCCAGGGCTGTCTGTGTCCAGGCAGCGATACATATCCGAACATTTCTTTTTCTTAAAAAGCATCGTAAGTTTGCCGAAATCTAAGCTAGAAAAAGACCTTATTATCAATCGATCAGCTGAGATAAGCTGTCTGGACTTGTCGGTGCCAGATGTACGTATAATGACGACCAAAAACATTGCCTCTGCCGGGGTATCACCCACGAACTTTTTAGAGAATTAGAGAACAGAATGGAGAGGTGGAAACGCAAAACTCGAAACCCTACATAGTTGTGGACATGAAACTCGGGTTTAGCACCAGCCATCCATGCCAATTATAAACATGTTGAATTGTGAGTATCAAAATCTACGTATATTAAAATTATAAATACATTTAGCCTTGAAATTGAAAAGAATTATTATGTATTCAAAGTGCATACATATGCATAATAAATATATGTAACCATATCACCAAATATATATATTATATATATTATTATATATATTATATGTGTATATAAAATCTGCCGAAAATATTTAACTATTCAGAATACGCGTATTGGACCGATGAAGTATAAAATCCGTCCCCTTTCATCATGGACTCGGTCATACCCCATCAGTCCCCCTCTTTCCTCCCCATCAGTCCCCCTCTTTCCTCCCCATCAGTCCCCCTCTTTCCTCCCCATCCCTCCCGCTTTGAAGCCGTACATACTCGAGGCCCCGTGAGGGCTGTCACAATGACAGTGCTGCAGCACGCAATTAAGTCAGTAATTTATTCTACAAATTTCACATTGGTACATAGCATCGATGACAAGACCTTGGAGAATTCGCTGTGCATATTGTAGATGCTTTCCAGCTCTAATAGGCTGGATGATGCCTAAAAATACCTATGAAACTGCAATGAAACATCAAGAAATTAGTAAAGCCTCAATGTAAGAAAAGTTCAATACTGAACTCGCTCAGGCTTGGATTTTATAGCAAGGAAGGAATGCACTGGGCCTCGGCAAGAAAAAACGTTTTCCATAATATATTTTTAAATAGTGGCTTCATGTGTTCGTACGAAAATGATTTCCATCTTTACAAATATTAGGCACGTAGCAGGAAACTAGTAGGTACCCTAACAAATTTTCTTTTTTAAGAAGAAATACTGAAATTTTACTTTAATGATTGTGTACAAGATTTTCCCTGATGAATGCAGTTAATTTCCAGCCTTGTAGTAGTGTTAAAATGGACAGAAATTGCATCTCAGGTCATTAAGAGAATACAGATATTAACATTTCTTGTTAAGTTGTAGTGATCGCTATTGTTTTCACAGAAGAAGCGGATATTTCTAACCAAATGAATTTTCCCAGGTTATCTGAAACAAACATTTGAAAACTTCAGGGCATGAACACAAGCCGATCACATTCATCACAAAAAATGGATCAACTTTGCTAAACGATCAGCTTTAAAACCATCGTGCAGCAGCGAAAGAAAACTTTGCCAGTTTTTGTTTTGAGGCAAGTATTAACTTATCGTACAAAAACGCAATTGATGACTTTAATTCGTTTCTTATCCAATACTACTAGACAAAACAGACTTTCTCTTCTTCATCCTTTCTTTGAACTTCATGCTTTAGGATGTCAACTTTTTCCTAAAGTAACTCATGTGTCTCCTACTAAAAAATACTGATCAGTAATATCACCCAAATTCTTAATGTAGATTTCTGTTGACGTTGAGCCTAAGCCCTGTAGCTCGCAAGGGAGCAGAGACAGGTCTTCAAATGATGATGGACTGTAGAGCCCATAATATCGCTCACATCATCTTCTCGAGTTCAGTTCTGAGTGCCCACATGCTCATCAAACACTCATCGCCCAATCTGGCTACTCCTCACATAAAACTCACCGATCAAGGCAGGGACCATAACATCATGATGTTATTCGCACTTCGCAAATCATCCGTTCATGCTTAGCAAAAATACTCGGTATCCCGTGCTTTTGTCTCTGTCAGTACTCTTCTGGAATAGCTAGCTGGCGATCTGTTTGATCGATAGTTTCGATTACTGACACCGATAAGCGCAAAGAAAACGCGAACGTGCTGCCACGGTATACAATTGTGATCACAAGATTACACTTAACTGTGCACGTGGTATTTTGAATCACAAAACTACAAAACTTGAATCTTCGTCAGAAAGTCTAAAATGAATGTGTTATTTTATGCGACAGGCGGGATATGAGATGTGTAATTGAACAAAGGTTAGATTTAATCTCACGTGAAGCAGCCACAGCATCCATGCAAAGGGAAAGTAGCAAATACAAACAAAGAATAACTTGCTTTGGCCCAACTAGTCATCGCTACTAATGAAATATATATTTATTTTATGTCATCTTTAACATTCACAAATGCTTTCAGCAGAAATAACTCATTTTTTTCTGCCGCAATTACAATGATATGACTCGCGAGACAGTTTTCAATCCTATAAAACAGGCTACCTCGATCAGTGGCGAGTAACTTGTAAGGGCAACTGGAGCTGAAATCAGGGAACATCTCTTCTCTGAACGTACCCACCATGCCTGTACACAGCTACTTCCTCAAACCATTAAACTCAATTGTGTGCTCTTATAAAGGTCAGCCCGGCAACCCTCATTTATTATAAAGGAAGCAATTGGATAGCAACTTGCTGATGGCATCATGGCTTTTGAAATTCCTCAACAATAACTTGAAAATATTTCCTGAAGTTTTCAAAGCAGAGCAGACATGCCGTATCACTCTCAGTAACATCACAAGTTGTAAGAAAATGAGTGATGGAAAATAATTTTGAAGAGTTCAATTGACTTCGATTATAAATGAACATCATATGCAGTAAGAAACTTTTGAACGAACCTTGAAACGATACTTTAGGAAACCTTTATAGTCACAGTTGTAGAAAATGAGCAAATTTCACTCGTTTTCTATGAATACATCGTTTAAACTAGGTCATTTACGATAAATATTAATATTCTGATATATTAACTGAACACCAAAATTCCTGAAATTTGTTTATTATTAACAAATACTCTAACAACTGAAAATATTGCGTGAGGATTCTACTTCGGCTAAAAATATTTAATTTGTTGACGTTCCTTCAATAGTCAGCGAAGAAATTGCGAGTATAAATCTGTTCTGCAAAATAAATATGTTATACACAAAATGTTCCCATTGATATAGTTGCAAGCGTAATTGCTAAACAACTGTGCCTGTCAAGTAAATATTCGAAAAATATTAAATTTATACACAAGAATGTTCACTCGCTTATACATATTTTTGATCGATTTCAACAATATAACGAAAAATGTTTTACAGAGACAAGCATTGACATCGTGATTTAAACAATGGATTAAAACATAAAACAGGAGGAAGTGCAATTTGATAGCTTTGCAACATATTATCTTTCATAGTTTTTAAATTCATATTACAATTATTCAGTGTGATATTCAACTAAAGGGAGCAATAAAGTTGCGAAGCTATTACTTCCATGAAACACATATAATTCATGAACTTAGATTTAGAGCATCTACAAATTCAGTTTCCATCATTCAGTATTTAAGATTTTTCAACATCCAGCAAGCGATCAAAATAATGTAAGTTGACCGGTTCCGATGGAGATATTCTGAATGCAAATTCATTAGTGACAAAATTAGATGCCCAACGAATATGTGAATTTAATGACACAAATCTACCATATGCTGCTAGTATAAATAATACAATAAAAATTTAAATTCAAAAAACTCCCTTGAAAACTTAATTGAATAATGCAGGTCTAAGAAAGTATTGAAACATGCGTGTATCGATTTCCCGCTGGAAAAACACAAAAATTCGGGTACCATAATAAAAACTTCTTTCATAATGCTCTTAAACAGCAAATTTGAATAACTTTACATGCCTTTGCTTGCATAAAATATTCGATCAAACTCAAAAACCTATTGAAAAATTAGATGTGCAAAAAGTGAGTTAGGTTCGTATAAACAACAGTCAACAACACAGGGCTTTCAAATATGACTCAAGGGTCAGTATTACGAAATCTTGTTTTATCAAATATAGTAACTTTAGAATGCTAGCTCCAAAAACTCCAAGAGCAATATGATGCGAGTCAGTTAATAATTACGTAAGAATTCATGACTGAGAGTGACTTACTTTTCCTCCTTCTATCCTCTACTCCTGGTGCTTGTGTGTGATTGAGGTGCCTGCGCGTGGATGATGTGTCTATGTGTGATTCAGCTGCCTGTGAGTAATTAATTTAAATGATGTGAGACTTTGGAAAGCATGAATGAACGAATAGGCTCAATCCTGTTGTAATATTCTATTTACTCTATGGAATAAGAAAAATTGTAGATTGCGTGTGACTCGTCAGTAGTAAACGATATGTTAGGAGTAAACAGAGCATTGCGATGAATACAAAAAATCCCGTCTCTATTTTAAATATTTTCGAGCATTATGAGAACCACCTGATGTTTCATTCCCAGGTTGATCAGGACAAAATTTCATGTTAGGAGGTTCTCGTATATGAGGGAAACCAAATTCAAATTAGGATGGAGAACTTTTTTCAAATCTAAGTAAAATATGTTTCTAAACAGCCGTTAAGGGAATCAGGCGGGTTTATTGCTAATTTGTTTATTATTAATCATAAAGCTATGAAACTTTGTACATATATACATATATATACATATATATATACATATATATATATATATATATACATACATACATACATACATATATATATATATATACATTATACATATACATTTTGAGATTTTGGTTAAATGAACCCGCCTGATCCCCTTAAGTCATAACTTTAAAAAAAAGTGGTATATTTGAAAATTAGTCATGAATTATAATCGTCTTTCTTAGACAACAGGATTTTCCTTCTGAGATTAAGGCTAACACAATTTTGTAGAATTAATCATTTGACGTACGAACATGGCCGCAAAAAAGTAAAGCTCCTTTGATTGAGATGATGAGTATAATCAACGAGAAACAATTGTACGAAGACAAGGCCTGGAATTTCGCTCAAAGCTTTTGAAGGAAACAAATGCATCACAAAACTCTAAGTTATGCATAAAGATTTCAGTGCTTCAGTTAAACATCCTCTTTGCAAGTTCTGTACGCTTTTTATACAAGCTCTGTACGCCCTACGTACGAGCTGCATATGTTCTTTGTATGAATTTTGTTTCCAATTTTAGGCTTCATAATAGCTAAGACTGCAGCTGTTTTGCTAAACAATTTGTGTTAAAAGTAGAACACGATTTTACGCCATCAGAGCTCGCCTCTAAAATCTTATGTCTCCTTATATTCGCTATCATTATGTTAACATTCGCTCGTGAGCGCTGCTGAAAGCCTGCTTGCTATGTCTTCCGTGTTGTATTCGCCATCGCTCGAAAACAGGATCACACGTCATCCAGTATTTTTAACGCATCACCTGCCCGCTTAGTTTAGCTTTTAATCGGATTTATCAATCTCTCCTCTGGCAGTGTAAATCTTGCATCGTGAGGTCGACAAGCTGTGATCACAAGATGCGGATATCTGAGCCTTATTTCAGAGCCCAGCAGCAGGCGCTATCGCTCTGATGAAATTATCTCTTCAAATTATCTGGCGATAACGGTAATAAAATTTTCTAGCTTCTCACATACAACTGTTGCAGGATTATTTTCATTATTATTATCATTTTCTTCTATGAAAGGCCTTGTACCATAAATACGGATGTATGGGTTAAATAATCATTTTACTATAAATTCAGTGATTTAAATTAAATTACAAGCTACTGATTACATCTTTTGTTAACTTAGAGTTCAAGTATAATACGATCGAATTGAAAAGTTTAGTATTTTGCATAATGTTCCCAAGAAAACGTATTTACCTTCGATGTAACAGATCCAGCATTTTACTGAATATTAAAAATTAAGCATACTTCTCCGTTTTTTGTAGCAAAATTACTTTTTACTTCGTTTATTAAAAGATTTAGAATACGATTGTTTGTAGTTACGTGCGTGGGGGACAATAATTTTGAATCTACTTATTTAATGAAAAAAATAAACGCTAGCACACTAAATAGCTCTAGCCTGCCTAACCACTTTCGAAGCTTCTAAAATAATTTCAAATTTTGGCGAAGTTTCGTTTGTGTGTTACGTATTAAAGTTAAGGTAGGTATGATTTAAACAATGAGTGACAAAACAAATACTCGAATAACTCTTCCTTAGATACGGTTTAATTTATCAAGTATTTTTAGTCGTCATTCACCAGTTAGCATATAGCTACACAAAGTCACTACAAATTCAACAGACATTTCCATTTCTTATGGAAATTTTTGCTCAAAAAAGTGCAAGCCCTCGTCGAAACACTCAACCTGCTTTTCTTTCCCATTTCGAAACGAAGGTGACCAAGAAATTTGACTTCAATAAAGATTGCTGCACCAGTTTTCGATATTACAGTCAATACGACGACTCACTGCAGCTAAGAAATCCTTCTCTGTGCCATACCAATCATTAACATTGCATAGCACGCCTACAACTGCATTTGCCATCATTAGAACAACTCGTTAAAGATGAAAATGACGAGTCTGGTCGCTTTTATCGCGATTGACCCAAGCGCTGCGAGTTTGAAAAAGAGGCCACACAGAAAACTATAGTTCATTATTATGGAGGAACCTTGACGTCTTCAAGAAAGTGGCTGCAGGCCACATCATAGGATGTAGAAACATGCAGTGCAGCGCGAGTGATTGAAGGAGGGCTATTGTATGAAGTCTACGCTCACCAATGGGTTATAGTTGGAAATAAATTTTAGTTAACTATTAGTCCTACTTTTCTGGATAAAAATTTGCGTAACAGATCGTTTACTTTGGCTGCCTTTTAGATATAGGAAGAACAACTACGGAATAGTATCATACTATTTTGTATGTACTTCAGTAGGGAGTGACTAAATGTGCATTAAAATCACATCTAAATGAACTAGCGAGAATATTTTTACTGACATCCCAAAATTTGATGAAAAGTTTAATAAACACGGAGGACTACTAAGATAATTCATTATAATCCCGTGTCTCATTTTTATCATTCAGAAATATGGGATACACTTAAAACTAGATAAAATTGGCACCCAAATCTATAAATTTGCATCTATGTTTTCATATATGTTTTGGCGATACTCTACATAATCTTGGAATGATTTCCTCTTGAATATGGGACGTGTAAAAAAATATCTAAAAACTTCATTAATTGAATGTACAAACAAGTTGAATGTACATTAGTTGGAAATTTATTTTTAGCATTTTAATTTTCCTAAATTCCCATCATAAAACTCTTATTTAACCCTTTAGCGACCAAGTGGACTATTCGGTCGTCTTTCACGGTCTTTGGGAGAATTGTTCTAATAATTAAACAGTGAGCAATATGAGGTTGCTACTAGGTTTGAACGCGGCGGCATGTTACAGCGTCGTTCTTTTGGCTGCCTGGCTCTCAGCGTGCTTCATTGCATCAGTGTACAGACGGTCTTTGTGAGCTTAAATGTAGAAACTAGAAAAACAAATTGGTCGCTAAAGGGTTATCACGTTACGTGCGGTTGCCTAGTCTGTGCAAATCTTTACTTTGTACAGACAGTCATTAAAAAGCTTTGAAAAAAATACAGAACCTAACCTGAGTGACCCACCGGTGGGTCATACCGCGATGAATGTGTTAAAAGCATGATTGGAATAACTCCACATTACTAAAAAATATATGTACGTGGCTTGTAGATTCCATGTAATTCTCCGGTATGAAATTATAATGTTAATATGTCATTTACTGTAAATACTTTAACATTTATTTAAGATTACAAAAACAATAAAGTTCAACTGAGATGTGCTCTCCACTTATTAGTTCAGTATATGACTGACGACATTAACAAAATGTAGGAAAAAATCCTAAACATAATACAAAAATTGTGCCTTTTCGTAATATCACCAAAACCTGCCTTCGGGAAAAATTTTCTTTCTGTCAGTCGTATTTTCACTGTTCACACGAGAGATGAGTTAGGATACTTAGCCAGAACACTCAGCCTTCTGTGGTATGAAAGTAAAGCTTGGACAAAAAATAGAGAAATTTTGAGATGGATTTAGATAACAGGTTATACCTCCCAGTGCTACTGGCACACCTGCATATCTAAGAGTAATTTGTGGTAGTTTGTATCAGATGTGGGATAAGAATATAGCAGCTCTGACTTAAACGTAACCTTGGTTTTGCAATTCATAGAACTATAAAATATGCACGTACTATAATTGTGAATAATTCTGATTTTACTGACATAAATACGTAAAGCAGGAATTTATGTGGGATATTTGGCTTGTGCTCACTTAATGCGAGGTGAGAGAGATCGAAAATTTTACCGGAATCTCGAGAAATTTTTAATATTTTTCAAGACAACAGAATGGAACAGAGAACGCCAAATTTCAACTATTTCTGTTAAAATTTATTTGTTTTTAATTTCTTATTTTAGTGAGAACTTTCCAAAGGATGAGATCATCGTCTTCTATTATAAATAGGCAATGAGCTAGCTACAGGGTCAGGCAAAATCATCTGACGCATGTAACCTAGAAATTTAACATACAAGTGTGTCAGATCATTTTGCCTGACCCTGTATATATGCGGACATTGCTTTCAGTAGACAACTAAATGATAACAATTAGGGAAGCAAAATTATGAAAAGTAAAAATATTTATGTTTCATAAACATTAAACAAATTAATGCCGTTTGTGTAGTCATGAAAATCGGATCATGCTTAATCTAGAAAGTCAGCTTGTGATCAATCTTCTGGAATGAGATTGGGCTTTTCATCGTGCATGATCAATGGAGCTTAAATCTTAAATAATTTACTGTGATCAGGCTGCACTTAACCTAAAAAACACAGATTACACAAACTTAGATCTACGATACAGTCCCAGTAAGTCCCAGTCTTCCATACTGACTATTCCCCTATTTAACCCTTTAGCGACCAATTTGTTTTTCTAGTTTCTACATTTAAGCTCACAAAGACCGTCTGTACACTGATGCAATGAAGCATGTTGAGAGCCAGGCAGCCAAAAGAACGACGCTGTAACATGCAGAAGCGTTCAAACCTAGTAGCAACCTCATGTTGCTCACTGTTTAATTATTAGAACAATTCTCCCAAAGACCGTGAAAGGCGACCGAATAGTCCACTTGGTCGCTAAAGGGTTAAGTTTGCTTGCTGTGGACGCGACGGTAGCCAGAGTTAGTTTCAATAGACAAGTCGAGGCAAAAGTAGTCAGCCCATGCATAAAATTTCAGTTCAGTAATAGATCAGTTCCGGTAGATGCACTACAACGAATTTAGAAACCTATTTCAAGTTTTGAAACTGCGTATGAGGTTTTCAAATGAGGAAAAAATCGTTGATTCCATATTAGTCCCGCAGAATGCATGTTAAAAATCGAATTTTCTTCCATTAGGCTACAATATAACACTTAACTGTGTAAATCAAACTGAAAATTGAGAATACTAATTCTAATTTTCGAATAGATGATTCAATGTAGTATAAAATTACAATTAAAGTGTGTATTATTCTAATTAAAATTACATAACTGAAATGCTATCAAAGATGCGGTCAAGGCTAGTTTCGTAGAGTAATTCGAAAAACTACAGAAAGAAATGAAGTTTGATGTTACGTAAAAAAAACGAATCACGTATCTAATACGTGATTATTTCTTATAGTATTTCACCTTACGAGCTAAAAAATTGACAAATAATAAAGTTTTTAGTGTAAGAGTAGCAAGACAAAAATTGATGACGCCTAACGGAAAAAGGAAAGTTTAGTCCTTTGCTTAGTAAGAACGAACGCTACGACGGGAAAAAAATAGTTAAAGTTTGCGTCAAATGAAAAAGTTTCTACAGTAAAACACATATTGTTATTGTAAATTATTAAAAACTTCATCCTCATTACTAAATCGAAACTTAAAACGGCAAAAATAAGACTAAATGAGAATGGAACGTTAAGAAAGATACATATTGTAACATGAATAGATACCGATAGGGTGGTATAAATGCCAGTTTATAGAACCACAGAACAAAATTTTATTTATATACTTTTCTTTTTATACTGAATAACCATGATTTCTACATGCACATTTGAATTTTTCAGTAATCTGTATCGAATTTTTAATTAAGTTTGACCATACACTGTCTGTACTCTCATTCTGGTAAGATGTGCATGATTGATAGATGGCGGTCGAGGGGCCCCAAATAAAGGCTGTATGATGATGGACAGATGATGGGCTTCATCTTGAGAGCAGGTCTTCAAATCTCGCACTAATAGATACTCTTGCATATGAGCGTCCCATTATCCTTGACATGCCCACGATTTATTAATGAAGTCTTACTCTATTTTCCTTCACCTCCCATCGCGCTAGATAGCTTGAAATACCTTCTTCTCCAGAACTAATTACTTATAAATACCCACACTGAGTTCAACAAAGTTAGGTCGAGAAGGGATCCGCACTTACGTCTCATGGAAAGAGAGGCAAAAAAACTGGCATGCAATGAGCAGCATTCGGCCGGCACAGTTCCGGCACAAAACTTTCAAGTCGCGTTCTGCGAAGGCTAATGGAATAATAAAAGGGTATGCCCACTCGTCCCTTCGCTACCTAATTTCTGTCAGAGCAATCACACTCGAAGAAATCAGCATCAAATGCAATCATCAGCTATTAAACCCACAAAAACAACCCGTCTTTCGATTCGATTATTAACTTACTGTCTACAGGAGCACGATTTAGAAAATCATGCTTGTAAGCTTGTCTTCTAAATATTGAGCCAGCATATCTCTCTGTGCAGTTAATTCCAAGGCTGTGACAACAATTCAGTTGCCTCTCAAGGCTTTCATGCAAGGCTAGTTTGGTTTTCCAAGAACTTTCGTAATTACTCAATTTAAGATTCATAACGAAAATCAACAATCGACGCTATTCGATTTAACATGTGAAAGAATGCAGAAGGTTGTTTGTGGGTCAATAATCACTGTTGAAAATTTTAAGACTAATTCCAGGTAAAGTTTGCGTCTATTCAATAACCATTTCCAGATAACCCCTTTCTTGATTTACCATGACAATTTGAACTATAAGAGGCTTAGGTTAGCAAATTTTGGCCATTGAACAGATCATCAAACTTATTTTCATGTTTAAATGATATCAGTGATCAAAACTTGATACATCTTCCAGAAGAAACTTTATGAAAATTAAAAGAAAAATTTTACTGGAATGTCAAATTCTCACTTTCATAAGTAAGGTCGAATACCATCTGAATACTTTCAGAGGCGACAGTAAAAAATTCTAATCGCTATATTTATATGCTTTCAACATCAGCCCTATATGTATGCACCACTGTCGTACCTTGAGTATATTAGAAACAATCCCGTTTAGTCCTGTATTCTAAATGTTTCCTTCAAAACTTGGTAGAAATTACATTATTACACGAGTGATTATCAAGTTAATGTATTTCGTTAGGTAAATGAACATTTGGTTTTCTAAGGGTAAGCGAATCTTCTGTTGTCCAACAATGAAACTTCGGATACGCTGCAGCAGGCTGCCTAGCTAATATGGTACTCGGGAAAATTTTTAACATTGAGGATTGTGACCATGAATAATATTAGCAATAATGCATCCTTAGTACAAGGTTATGTTCGTATGAAAAGGATGATTTCCAATGAATCTGGTTTCTTAACTTATAGGTATATTCCTTATAAATGATACTAGACGCAAATCAACAATGTATGATAGATGCGAGTATTATTTGAGCAAAATAAAGAGACTAGTGCGGAGTCTTCTTGTAGACCTACGATGTACGTGTACGTTTAAATCAAGGACTACTATAACCTTAGAGTAGTCCTTGGTTTAAATGCTAAAACGTGAACATATACGTAATAAAGATGAAGATCACTCAGCATCCAATATATTGAAGCGACTTTAGTTGATGAAGACACGAATTGAGAATTTCATTTATTATTTTTGTAATAAAGTTTTACTGAATTCATAAGTCATTCTACTGTCAACATTAATACCAATTTAAAATGAAAAGAAAGATTCAAGATTCTTGAGACCTCGATATACATGTTCAATATTGAGAGAACTAATATTGAAGCTTTGCAGACCAAGCGCACAGTATGCAGTGAATATTTTCCAACTGATATTTAAACTTTATATAAACCTTTCAGCTTAATATTTAAAAATGATTCAAAACGTGCTACTGATGATGGTAAAAACTTATTAGAAAGCCATTTTTAATCAACGTGATTCACTGTCCGAATCCGCCATTGATGCGTCCACTTAATTTGAGAAGCATGAGATACCTCGCTCGACAAAATCACATAATTAAATAGCGCTGAGGCGCTGTACGCAATCACAACTTTTTTCTGAGTCCTCAAATCACATGTTCGCAACAAATATCATGTTGGCCGACACACTGCGTTAGAAACTTTTTTTGCTCTGCTGCGCAGTTTACTCGAGGGTGCCCCAGCCTAAGTTCTGCAGCACATCTTCGTGCTGATTAAACTTTCGTCCTAATCTCAAATTTGATTTGTGTCGCTAGAACTTCATACTCGAACAATCACCTTATCTGTCTGATCAACTTAATTCTTGTGTCGATAACTTTAAGTTAGCTCTTTATATAGAAGTGAATCACAGTTTTATGTCGTCACAACTACTCAAGCAAAATGAGTGGTTATGATGCGTTAAGTCGGCAATAACTGAGGAATGCTTGGTTTTAACGTCTTCCGGACACACTTGTACGAGCAAAGAAACACCACCTGACGCTGTATAATGACAGAAATCGCAAATGCCAACAAAGACTGTGTTCAATTGTGCCACTGAGAAGATAAGTATTAAGATGGCCAAAATCTAACTCATTCACTACCGATTGATGGTCCAGAAGCGACCGTATCTGCTACCTTTTGTTCGTCTAACTGCTAGTTCTTGTAGGAAGAACATTTCTGTAAGCCCACACTCTTTAAACAGAAAATATTTCGACATAGAGACCTAAGTCAGGCAGCATATTATACATAACACAGATGCTGTAAATTCATCTCATACATACAGGAATTTATTTTAAATGTAATGGCCGCGGGTCCTATCATCATTTAACTCTGCAAGTCAGTAACTATTGGGCGCAAGTAGTAGAGCAAAATTCCAAATTATACAAGAGCTCATGCAGGCCCCGATTTAATGCACTATAAATTTTAATTTATCGTCGCAAGAAGCCTGTGAACCTTGTCTTACACTCTAATTTGCTCATAATCTAATGTGTTGAACTAAAATAAAAGCGTACGCCACGCAGGGGAGTGAAGCAGTTCCGGTAAAATTGAGAGCTCAGGTCTATACACACATTCAAATGGAATGCATGGACAAGGCAGAAATATTATATAAAATCTCGAGTTTTTTTATAGAGTTGACCTTCTCCACACTTGTTCGCTCAATTTAAATGCGGTGTAAGCACATAGTAGTCGTATCTTTGATTCTGACCTTACAAATTGTCGTTCGATTTTATTCTAGAACGATTTAGATCAGTGATAAACTAAAAAAGCTCTCTTTATATGAATCTGATAACGAGAAAATGGACAACAGAAAAAGGCACAAGTGTTAGGAATGCAGCAGCAATGAAGTCAGTGAATGAACTGCGGGAATATTCTGAACCATCACAAACTCCTATTATATATTTTCGTATCTGATTAATTTTCATTAACGTCTGGTGTACCTCGTCAACAATTGCGAAGACATGGGAAATTCGTGAACATTGTATTTCTTCTTTCTCGGTAAAAATTACTTAAATATTATTGAATTAAGAAGCTGCATCAGCACCATGTTCAGAACGTCAGCATATCACACGCAATGTCAATACACATTTTAACATTTTATGGCCATGTTCAGCATTTAAGCACAGGGATAGCAGAACCAGTAAGCGCCAGAGAGGAACTAAAACAGAATACTCTCTGAATGTATTTTGTTACAGTACTATTATATACAATTAGCGACGAAATTATCCGCTCATCCACCAATGTTACAAATTTTCGGCATTTCTTAGAATTTGATGCTCGTATGATTCTAAACTTTTTATATGTTATTAAATACATGGACATGAATTTAAACCTTAGTTTTCAAAACAACAGATTTAATTTAACAAAGTTAACATGAACATCATGCAAAAAATGAGTTGACGAAAAATATTTGTACCTTCAGAACAACGGAACACAATGACAATATTGATAGTCAATAACATGACCTTTCATCTTAATAACTGCTTTCAAACAGTATTTATACTCTTTAATCAAATTTGAAAATATTTGTGTCGGGATATGATTCCATTTTTCAATCGCTACATGTTCTAGTTCTTGAAAGTTTCTAATAGCCCAAGAATGTATTCGAACTTCCAATCCTCACCATAGATTTTCAAGTGTATTCAAGTCAGGGCTCATCAAAACTAGAGCAAAACTGTAATTTCATCGTTCTAGGGTCATTGTTGTGCTGAATATTAAACAGCCAGCCGAGCCCAAAAATTTTTCGCCGATAATTTAAGGTCTTTTTTCAGTATCTTGCCATAGTCATCAGATTTCACTACTCCGTCGATTGCAATTGAATTATCAGTGTCACTTGAGCTGAAACAATTCCAAAACTTCAGACAAGCACTTCCGTGTTCACCTATTGGCACTGTGTTCTTCGAGAAAAAAGCCTCACTTTTCTGACGCCAAATCTTGTTTACATCATGATTTCTAAATAACTCCATAGTGCTCGTTCCCAAAAGCAACTTTCTTCGTCTAAGAAAGTTTTGCCGAAATTTATGCATGCTGGAAGATGTGGCTTGCGTCCGTTGCGGTGTATGTCCATGTAAGCCATTCCTATTTAAACAACGTCCAATCATACAAGCACTTTCAGTGGTACCCTACGCATCAAAGTTTTCGGCGATGTCTTTCAACACAACTTTTGGTTCATATTCACCTCGAGACGTAGTTTGTGCTTAGTTCTTAGGACAATTTCATAGGTCTTCCAAGCCCAGGCGAAGTCGCTGTCGTACCAAACTCATTGAACTACTTAATGACATAAGATAGATCTGGGTATAGCTGAACATTTTGAAATAGTTCCGTAACTATTACCTGATTTGTGAGGGTCAATAATTTTTTACCTCATATCAATACCGAGTTCTTTTGTCTTCACCATCCTGCTGTCACAGAGTGAATGACAATGATGATACTTACCACGTTGTGTTCGTCGCTGAAACTTTCTGGAATATTCTGGTAAATAAAAACTCTACAATGTTCCACACACAACATAAAAACATGAATTCCTTCGATTACATGAATTGATACGTTCAAAACAAATTTTTTTACTGGACGAATATTTCTGTCAATACATTTTTTACATGATGTTCTTTGTCAAGTCTGGTAAATTAAATCTGCCGTTCTGAAAACTGAATTTTAAATTTCTTGTCATGTATTTAAGTATTAAACATTAGTGGATGTACGAATAATTTTTTCACTAACTGCATTTTTAACAATGAGCGATAAAAAAATCAATTACAAACTTGTTGCTCGTCAACTACTCATCCATGAAGCGATGATCTAATTCAATTAGTACAATATAGAAAGTTTCATTAACTGACATACTTACATATCAAATCCAGTCATTTATAAAAAAAAAATTCACAATGGTTGAAGTTAACGTGATGTTAAACTATATACTTCATTGAAAATGAAAAATATTATTTATCACATCCATGGCATATTGCTGACAGGTTAGTGAATTCTAGCAGGCCTCGTGTCATAATAGAAGGTATATAGCATGTCCAGAATAGTGGTCTCTGTGTATTGGATCAACGGTAGTTAGATATACGTAGATTTTTTGCTGACTTCTCCATACTGATGAAATTGTTCGAAAAAAAAAAGAAAGAATATTAATTTGGGCAGTAATAAAATTTTAACTACGTAAGTTATGCTACAAATTTAGTTATTTTATTTCATAGGTATATTTTGGCTGCAGTGGTTAAGGGGGCATCTTAGTGAAAAGGTTAAATGCATGATTCGACGAAACTATGCGCAACGTAGTAGGTAAAATTAGGTTTAGAACACATTTTAATTTTGTACTTTCTCATTTTTTCGAAATAATCGCGATTTCAGGAGTAAATAAAGCATTTTTTGCATTGTCGACCTAAATCGATCTCCTCTTACAGTTTTCATGTTAGAACAAAAGTAAATAGAGTTTTGGAAAAAAAATCAATATCTACAAACGATCGTGCCCCTTTTTTGCCATCATAAGCATCACAACTCAAAAACCAAAAACCAAAATTTTTTACCATTTTCACCAAGATGTCCCACTTAAACTAGGAATATAATATAAATAATAATTTCATAGGCAAATGCTTATTCTTAGTTAAAAATGATTTGGCCACATTATCGATAAATCCTCTGCAGAGCAATGTTCTTAGTAGGTGAAAACAATTTTTACGAGAATAAAATCCTTCATTCTTAATTTTTAATTAAGACTGTTTTAAATAGTTTTAATGTATAATGTATCGGACATAATTATCCCTGATACAATTTTTGATACTGTTATTAAAATTCAATTCATAAATCCCTTTCAATTTACTGTAGAAAACAGAAGTGGTCAGGATTAGTTATGGTTTGGCCTCTTATTTTTTTTCTTTGATGTCAAATAGATATTCCTCTATGAGGCTTATGTTGCAACTAAACCTATATGTAACGAAATACAATTACTAGCCATGAGCTTAAAAAAAATTACTCTCGAAAAAGTTTCCTGTTTTTTATTCTTCTTACCTAACCTGGTAAGAATATCAGATATCGTGTTCGTTTTCAAGTATATAGAGAAAATGGCATAACTCACATTCAAGATCACTTTAGTTTGACTCGCTCAAGCTGTAAAAGGTAATTTCATTTGCTTGCATTATTTAAACAAATTTTTCCAGCATACATTATGTATACTAATTGCTGGAGCCTATGAATACTGATGACAGTCAATCACGAACATGTGTGGCAATTTGTAGAGATATTCTGAATTTTACTGGCCGAGAATATAATTTTTGATTTACCACAGATTGATTTAGAGTTAAATCAACATGTTTTCCATTTATTTTTTAGACCAAGTAAACCCATCACCACGGGAAATTAGTTATTTAATAATTCCACTTTCTTTAACATAGTATATTAAATTGGCGTAAAATATTAAAGATCATTTTTTAGGACTATTTCTAACTATACTAACAATTTATCTCAGGACCCTAGTAAACTATTCCATAGAAAATCTATGGCGCTTAAAAAACAAAATTAGCGAATGTTGCAAGCCGTGATGAATTTTCAGTCATTGGGGATAGGAATGCAGTGTACTAAACCTGCTATGCAAATATTTTACACACATTCATATAGTATTAAGCCTCTTCCAAGAGACATAAATACTAAATACACTAGCTTTATTTTGAGCAGAAGTCGCTAGGTTTTGGTAAATCAGAGACTTGGAAATACAAATTCAAGTCAAAAAGAGTTCTCAACACACCACCATGAATTCCAGGACTTCATCCAGGATTTTAGATTACCTTCCTCTTTCCTCTAGTGGTATTCTTTCTAAAACGTTTTATCTTCATTATGCATGTACATAATCAAGGTGTTATGCTAAAAGAATAACCTGAAGATCATTTGGCGATAAAAAAAATGCATTACTAACATTTTCCAGTTACAAAGTATTTCAGCATCTACTTATAAAAAATTAATTCACAAATAGACAAACGAAAAACCAATCCCAAAAGATACTACTCAAAATTTGTCTTAAAATTGGTTCCACAAAATCTATTTCAATAATTGTGAATGGCTCGAGGTTTCTGAATAAGACGACCTGTCGGCAGAGCGTCAGGCTCTTGGAGTTAGGCTGGAGGTAATGAACGGGGTACGCATGCTCGAGATGGCCTCCAACTAATGCAGTGCACGGTGAGTGGGCACAAGGTAAATCATTTCGCATTGCCTGCAATGTAGAGACACCGCATAAACTTCTCTTTAGAGTCTCGTAATGAGAATGATGTCTTAATTGGAAACGCAGGAGCCCGCAAGCTACACGTAAAAATTAAATAAAGATATTTTCCTCGGTGTACAAGACAAGAAAAATAATTGCGTCTTTCTGACCTGGCCAGTCTGACAAAGTACAGTATTTACTCAATTTGTAAATGAAAGTTTGCTTTCCATGCTTCTAGTTGAATTGGAACTTATTGAACGCTGTATAGTTTTAGATACTGGATGTTACTCGTTGTTTGAGCATCGAAAATTGTTGCAATAATTCATTTATGGTTATTTCTTATGACTTTATGCTCACAATTTCCCTTTCACTGCAGTATTTTATTGATTCAACAAGATTCACATTTTTTCACCATTCTTCCTTCCCTTGCAATTCCCTCATTAGGTAAAGTAACATTCTGCTGTTTCTCCATTACTGAAGACCCGTAGTTTTCATCATGCAATTCTTAAATCTTTTTATTGCACTGAGAATTATGACATGAAATTTAGCCCCTTCCGATATTCGTCGTCGCAGTTCATGTATCTGACAATTTTTACAGTTCGAAAATCAATATTGTACAAGCAGCCTCGTTCAGGAAATGGGTTTTCTACAATGGTTATATTTTATTAGTTTTTTCATTCTGACCAATCTGCAAAGAAATTGTCTCAAACGCATGATCATTCAAAATATTTATTACTCAACTTTGTCTTTCCAAATTAACTTTTCTTCCTAATTTCGAAGTTCCTATCAAAAGTTCGTCGGAATCAAGTTTAGGTAAAACCTAGAGGAGATTCTGACATAACTTCCAAGAAAATTTTTACTGAGTTACTCACTGAAATTAGACATACACCATTGCGATGGCTCTCTTACCAGCATTGTTTTGTTTTATTTTGCATTATAGTGTGTAAAATTTGATTTCAATTTCCAGTTACACTCTTTCACTTTGAATAGAGGGCCAAGATGCTAGAAGCGAATACCTGTGACCAATCTTTACACTACGGACCCTGCGGCTTCAGTGAATTGATCACCATTCCTAGTCCGAAATTTAGACTACTATTACGCTCACCTACGAATAGCTTCTCCCTACCCTCTTGGCTATGATATGACGATATGACTCATTTCAAGCAGACATCACTCATCTGAGCCTGACATTTCACGACCGTTTTTATCAGAAGGCTTATTGAGTAGGATTATCTTTCCATTAATTTTTGAAGGATCTGCTAATTCTTGTTCAACGATGCGTAGCAGAGTGTACGGTGAGCAATTTATTTTGACCATCAAGTTTGACGCCAATTATTTACTTCAGAACAGCGTATAGTAAAAAATTTCAGCAGCAGCGCTTCCAAGCTATATACATACATGTGGCTTCATCAAGCCGTTCACTCAAAAGCTTGAAATTGTGTTCATTCACTTAAGTATAAACTGAGTTCTCTTCACTCTCAACGAAACAAATACTAAAGGTAAATACGAGTCGCGGATAAATTTTTACTAGAGTTTTTTTGGCATCAAAATAATCGTCAACAAGAGTGCAGCAGTTCAAACTGTTTTCTGAAGAGGGAGAATAATTCTTCCGCGCAAAAACTCAGTTTTTGTTAAGCGAAGGTAGTGAAATGCCAGCTTCCACTATTATAATCTTTCTTAAGGCAGGAATAGAAAACACAAAATTAAGCATGGTGCTTAGACCTCTAAAGATCTTCTCCCTTTCAGTAAAAAAATGAATAAAATGAAGATGACATTTGCATAACCTTAAATTTAAGCTAATTTAAGATTTCCGAGACCAGATGTCACTGATTTGCAGTGTCTGTATAGCTCAAGATACACACGTAACGGTATGGCTCAAGATACACTCTCCACAGTAAAGCTCAAGATACACACGTAACGGTATAGCTCAAGATACACACGTAACGGTATAGCTCAAGATACACTCTCCACAGTACAGCTCAAGATACACACGTGACGGTATAGCTCAAGATACAATCTCCAGAGTACAGCTCAAGATACACATGTAACGGTATAGCTCAAGATACAATCTCCAGAGTACAGCTCAAGATACACATGTAACGGTATAGCTCAAGATACAATCTCCAGAGTACAGCTCAAGACACACGTGACGGTATAGCTCAAGACACACAGGGAGGTTTGAGTGGTATAGCTATGCCTTCTTTCTTAGTCCGAGTTTTGGTTTAGGTGTACAAGAGAGGACGAAAACGGGAATTCTCTGTAAATATTTATTATTTATTACTTATTATTTATTGAATCTTAGTATGTACAAGTATTTTATGTTGCTTCTCTTAAATAGATGACGCATCACCAAATACAAGATCACAAGGTTATAATTCATTTAATTAATGCATTCAAAGCCTCCTTGATCATAATTAATCACCATCTGACAGCTATAATTACAGTTCGATATTATTGTCCTCAATCATTTCAGATGCTTATAAATATTCAGATACTTTTAGATACTTTCGTTGTTTAGATACTTAAGACTAGAGCCAACCGGCAGTGTGCAGAACACCTTCAAACGTTGCATAACACGAGGCTCGATAAATAAGTTAAATAAATGACATACAATCACATTGCGAGTACCGTGTTAATAAAGCCCCACCGAAACATTATTCTAGGTATAGAGCTAAAGAACAACCAGGACAGAATTGTCTCAAGTGAAAATTGTCTCGCTTCAACCTGCCGAGTACTGCACAGCCTGCGCAGCACTGTTTAAATGTTTGCTGTAAAGAATTTTACTTGCACCGAAAATAACCTAGCTGAAAATTTAGTAATTTTGTAACAGGTATGACAACAAGCAATTTTTCATGCAGGAAATATTGTAGTTATAGAGTGAAGATGTTAACTTCATGTGAAAGTCGTCAGTAGGAAAACTGAGTTTCTTCATCGCAAAATCGTTCCTTTTATCAGTGCAACTCGAAACTACTAGAAATTTTGAATTTTTGTTCGGAACTGCTGGCTTCGTAATTTTCTAAAAGCTTTTAATACAAATAACCTTTATGGCATAATACAAATCTCAAATCACAAATCCATGGGAGAAGTATCATAGCTTTACTATGACGAAAAACTTTTACAACTTCTTAGAATTACACATAATAAAATACAGGTTCACTTTAGAGAATTGCAGAGGTAGACTACGGGGTAATGTTAAGAAATCAATTGACGTCGAATAAGTGCTCCGTCATTTCCCTAAGTACAGATTGGTTTTGAATTTTTTCTTCCGTTAATTTGGTTTTTCAAAATTGCATCGAAAGATCTTGCTGTTCATTCAGTTCTTAGCCCATTCGACAGAAAACTAAGTTTTACCTTTTTGTTATATGCATGACAACAGCGCTTTGAAGTTAATTTTATTTTGAAAGGTTCCTGCTACGTAAATGAATACTTCAATAGTCGCTCTTTCGAAGTCAATGAACAAATCCACAAATTTCATACATAATTGTTCAACTCTTAACAATACGTATAGAATTAAACAAGGTATACGAGGTTTCGGTGGAACTGAAAAGTTTTAGCGCTTTTATACATTAATTCCATCATAAACTTGACGAGCGTGTATAACTCCAATGAAAAATTGGGTGTGATTCTCTTTATTACCAACAAGTGAAGAAACAATGGATTGTGGATATCGGTTGTAGAAAAGAGGCTAGGAGACTGTAATTCGTAATCATTTTTAAAAGTGCGACGCGGCTTTGCTTTATTCGTCATGGCGGTTGCTACATTTTTCATTGATTTTTCTGGTTGGATTAATATGACGTCCAAACAAACACGTGTCCGCACGATCGCGCACCCATTTTCAAGAGTAAGTGAACCCCTTACGGAGGTAATTACAAGTATGTACTTATGTGGTACAGGTATTTTGAGTTCTTTAAAAATTATTACCGTTCTGAAGTATTCCATCGACTGTACTCATAACTATACCAAAAGATTGGAGTTCTGAAACTTTTCACTGATTGTACTCGCAGTTATTCAGAATATTCCAAAAGAAATGTATACAATAAAGAAATATGCATGGAATCCACTACTAGAGTCCGCACTTTCATGTGAATAGAAAATAGGGCAAAATGGTTCTAGTTATTGATCAGTATCTTAAGCGGCAGGAACATCAAAGAATTATGAATAGTATTTATGCTGTCTACAAAAATTGTGCTAGGTATAAATTCTGCTTCTCCTTCCCCTTAACTTTACTTGCTGTGAACGCGACGGTAGAGAGGAAATGTTAGTAAAGAAAGGGAAAAAGAAGGAGAGGAAAGAAACTGGTAGCTTCACCCCAGGACTTTCACACAATCGCGTTTGCCAGATGGGGTGGGCAACACACCGTCCAAACTTGAAAGTACATAAAACAAAAGAACGTGTTTTCAAAACTGCGAAAGGTAGTTTGGGTGAATGTTTCATGTACTATTTTTTCAATTAACTATAACTTCGCAGGACACACGTAGCGTACATAACGTTATATAAAAACATTCGTAAGTTATAAGGAGGAATTTTCGACCGGAGCTTGAAAATTTCTGGTACAGGTCAGAATATTATATCTTAACCTGTAGTGCAATGGAGATATTAATTTACTACGCATCACAATTAAAAAAGTGCATGAACCTTCATCTAGAAATTTTTTAAATAACTGCATAACATCCATTCTGTAGGTAGGATACGACAAGAAAAAGGCAGGGATCCCATTTTCTAGGTCATCTTTCAACATAATAGGAGCATTAACTATCTCATAAAATTGTTGCATTAAATGTGCATACAACATTATTATTATCGTTTAAAAATATGGAGAAATGATTGAGTGGAAGACGAACAAGAACTGACAAGAAAATGATAAACTGTTAAGAGTATGAACTAGACGTAATTAATCGCCTCAAAAACCTTTACCAGTAATAGACAACAATTTGATATACATCGCCACCGTATAACGAATAGCTCAAATTCAGCAGTCAATCGTATAACTATATTCATGACCGAAAAAATTCATTAAGGAAGACTTTGAGTTAACGAAATAATCCGTACATTTAAGCATGAATATTCATTTAACAGGACCATACAACTTTAATGTTCGGTAATGAATGGCGAAAAATTTGACATTTACCGTAGCTATGGAAGAATTCTTGCGTCGAGTTAAGCTGATGTATGATTTACGATAAAAAAACTGGCTCGAGAAGCAATGCTTGAATTTATTTATCGTTATTCTCATGGCCATAATACCGCATTCTCTGGTCTTTTACTTTAGAATATTGAACATTTTCGTTATCGTTCAGCAACAGAGCCTAAGTTACTGAACGAAATTCGGTATTAACCCTCAGTATGAAAATTTCCTTACACAAAAGAGATTGAGATGCTCTCCAAGACTTCAGTTTAACACGTTGACTCCGAAGTGGTACGTATGTATACCACTTAGGTTAGGTTCTGTAATTTTTTCAGATCTTTCTAGTGACTATGCGTACAAAGTGAAGTTTTACACCAATCAGGCAATCGGAGTCAACGTGTTAGGAGCGTAATAATTACAATACAGAGCAGGGGCGGCTTGTAGCTAAAATTAGTGATAGTCCTACTTCAATCATTTTCAGCATTTCATATAATATTATATGTTAAACGAAAAACCATGAACACGGAAAATTTATACAAAAATTTCATAAAATCTTAAAAGGGAAAAAATTACTTACTATTTGCCGAAGCAAAACAATGCACTCTTTCTTCACAGCCGCACAACTAACTTCCCGTAGGTAGCATTCACGATTAAAGCTATGAATATACTTCTCGTTGCTGAATACAAGCACGTCAAGTGTTAAATGACTTCTCTGAACTAGAACTTTTCATGGCAAGACCACCGCAAAAACTTGCACTGTTGTAGTTTACGTACAGCCACATAGCTTATTTCCTGTAGATCAAGACAGTTATGATCAAATCACTTCAACTTTCTTACAAATAAGAGAACCGAGAAATCATAAATTAAGAAGAACAGCTGAAAGTATCATAACTATCTAATTGTACACATTACATTCAAGAGTATAGTGCACGTATATGGTTTTTAGTACAAAAGACGCCGAGATTCAGTCCACAAATGTGTCAAAAAATCAAAATCTCGCACTACACAACAAACAGCTTCAGCAGCGTGTGAACAACACTAATTTCTCTAGCTAGAGTAAAACAATTATCCCGAACTGCTATCAAAAGCTCAACACCATGTTACTGGAACTGTGGAGAATACAGTTCCAGAGAATGAATCTTATTTTCTTTCCTAGACTAGGGTTGGATACAGACATTAACCTCAACGATTATGTTGTAGTAAAAAGAAGTAACTATTCCCCAACAGCCACTGGAACATACTGTATAGGCAGCGCAGGACTTTCTTGATTGACAGATTCAAGATTAATGGAAATAAGGTAAGCATACTCAAGGTTAACACTGATCATAACTAACATAAAAGCGATCCACACAATCACGATTCAACCAACATACACAAATACGATGTATTAAAACAGAAAATCTATAAATAATGTGAAGAACGATAGCACGGCAGCTCTTATAGTTATCATAGCGTACTTGCCAAGAGAAAAACAACTTTGGACTATCAACAAAATAACTGTCAATAGAATTCTAACCAATAACCAATCTCATCCTGAGACTCCCTGATGATTTACTAGTGTTTAAGTGACATTAAATGTTTATATGAACATAAATTCCCGAATAAGGTAGGTGCCATACAATAATTTTATTCATTTTGAATTTCATTTAAATACTGGAGCAAATCTCTCCCATTAGTTAGAAGAAACGAGATAAGTCCCACACATGAACGTCAAATATTTTCAGCTACATGAAAGTAAATGATGAGAGCGAAATATTTAAATACGAGAGGGAGTTTCAAAGCACGGAGCTCGACGATCATAAGCTGGGAGTGCATCATTCGTAACGCGTGGAGTATTGATTCATTTGTCCATGTCAGAGCTCAGCTAGAAGATTAGGAGGTAGAATTTCTCTGAAATACTTATTAGATTCTCGAAGAAAAACATGGACAAATAAGTTAGCAGCAATCTTTGATACGGATATATTGATACCTACACATTCACAGGAGTTCTGATTTAGTAGAAGCTAACAAACATTTTATCATGACACAGATGCATCATGGAGAAAACACTGATCATCATGCTGTTCAACATGAACAAATTTCAAGTTCCCTCAATTTAATTATTCATTCATAGTAAGCAAATCGTTTTTGATAAACTGACGTATTTTAACTTATTTCAAATTATCAATGGAGCAAATACTCATTCATTCACATCGATTGACGAGACTAAATTGTATACCAATATTTTATCTAAGCACGATTATCAAATTGCTAATTAATAAACTAATATGGCTAAAAACTAAGGAAAAAATGAATACAACAGAAAGAGAGAGCAGCCACGATCAGGGTTTTCAACAATTTGCGAGGATAACAATAATATCACACCCACTGAATTGTCACCTACCGTTTCAACCTACATTTATTACAATTGACAAGCTTCTATCGGAAATTTTTTCTTGACTATAGTGTTAAATAACGACACAGTATCAGTTAATAACTCATTCAATATTTCATTGGACACCAACTGCTTACGTTCCTCTTCTTCTTTCGCATAGTCCGTCCACGACCGCTCCTCACGCTTCAAGTTCTCTGCGACCACAGTCGAAACCATAGCGTCATTTTCATATTTTACAGCATCGTATATTTTTCTACATTTTTTACTTTGAAATGGTTTTACACTTATATTATTTAAAACTTGAAAAACTTGACTTTCAATTTTTTCAGTTGGAATAAAATTTATCTGTAATGGATTACTATAAAAATATCTTTCCCTGTAACAGAGAAGCTTTTCATTGACTAGATCAAATAGCAGTAGTTTCGTTATTCTTCTACCATTATATATAAAATAATTATCACAGTTTAAGTTATCCTTGTATAACCTAAAATTCCTGGAAAAGGAATCTCGTCCTTCCAGAGTGAGGAACTGCCTCACAATATTATACAGAGCCTCCTGAGAAATCCATTTTCTTTGACTCAAAGAAATTTCGTTTTCTTTGGTGGGAGATTTCACATTATAGACTCTATTATTGGATGCCAACTCGAAGTCATTTTCAATGTTTGGATTCGTGGCCGCTTGCTTTGTAGGGAAAACTTCATCAAATTTCTCGTTCAGAGGCTTGCATGAAGTTGATGAAAGTACGATCTGAAAATTAGAAAATACTTTTTATGAAGTGATACTTCAACCGTATAAAAAATGCTCTATATTTAGCAATCGAAAAAACCTCCTGAATTTTTATAAAAAGCAATGAAAACTGCATTAAACAAATGTGTTGTGGGAAACGGTGCTCAATTCTAGGTGTGAGCGTGTATGTTTCATTCCAAAATAAAAATCTCAGATCCAGGAGAACTAAGGAACCACACCATCTAATTTCTTATCTGCCTCCTACAACAATACAAAAAACACACGACTGCACTCAGTACAGAATACATCAATTAATAAAATAATGTATTATTTCAATATATGTATTTTTGCTAGTTATTCTCACCTTTCAAGTCTGTTACGTTACAATGCAGTTTCAGCTAAAATGATTTCTCGGAAAACAATTGCAACTCGAATAAAACTCACCATCTCTGCTTTACCAGGTTAACACGTTCCGAGTATAGACATAATTGTTCATTCAAACTTAACAGAGTTGTGTTTAAAAATATGGCACTCAAAAGTTAAACCAAATTGATAACAATTTCTGAAGAAGCCATTCCATCCATCCATCCACAAAACGTTTACGATCACGACAAAGAGAGAAAATTGTTTCGGATGAATTATTTGCTTGAGCCGCCGACGTTGGGGTTGCAAGCAGTTTACTGGGGACAACAAGAAAAAGGAAACAAGACGTTCATATTTCTTACGAAACCTCAGATATGAGAAGAGGAATTGGATAGCAGGGTGTGAAAGCCACAGACACGAATTCTTCCCCTAATCTCTTGAAGTGATATACAGCGACATCTCAAATAAAATATGTCATATAAATAATCACTGAACTATGACAAAGCCACTGATCATATCAGTCCGTCATACAATATAACACACATCGCATACTTCACAACATTAGTCATACATTATGACCTGAATACTCACCGGTGAATTACTGCCATAAGAATAGAAGGCATTGAGGTTATATATACCAAAGGCTTCTTTGAGCTCAGTGTCTTCCCAAACATCGCCATGTATGTCATCGCTCTCAAATTCTTCCCCGAATGAGATATTGAAATCTGCAAGTTCTAAATTCGACTCATGAAGAACGGGAAATTCCTCTTCCGTCTCGCGCCAATCAAAACTCCGCCAGCTAAAGGAATTGTTTTGATTGGATGAATCCATAAATTCGGGGGACTTGGCAGAACTCCCGCTATCAGAGTCATGTCTTCTGCCTTCAGATCGGCCTAAATCTGCGGCTCTTTGTTTGTAATCCTCTTCAAGTTGCAGAGTAAATGAAATTTTTGGGTTATCCTTGGCAAGAAACACGTCGTGGCTTTCACCACTATCATTTCCCTCAGTTTCTGTATGAGAAGTTTGATTCACAGAATGAGTTCTGCTCTCATCCGATTGCGTTTCATGGATGCTGGCAGCCAGCGTGCGCACGGCAGTAACGTCATCAGCCTGTTCATCTGTTGGGAGTTTCTGCCGACGGTTAAACTTGGGCTCGCTGGTAACTTCCTCCGCCAAATTGATGGTAGGGTTGCTGTAACAAAAGTTGTCCTTAGACTGTACCTGCGAAAACAAGCTTTGTCAGTAATGCACGAACTGTCATCTAATACAAACCTGTCTCTCTTTACATATCCTATCAATTGCATAGGCTTTATACCGTTTTAATGTCGGCCTCTAGTAAAATATCACTTTTTTACCTTTATCCCCTTTAACCTTTTTAGTCGAAATACTAAAGTGAAACACTCAGCGCAAACTTACTCTGCATACTGCATTTCTCGTAGTCAAACGAACGTTCTTCAGGCCTAACATGTTAACTTGGCAGTTGCATCGCTGCACTCAGATTATTTTTGGGCAGAGCTCTTCATGGCAACAAAACCGTATCTCACTCAAAAGATGATTAGCAACTAAGTAGACAAAGTGATAGTACTCAAAATTTGAAATATTAAATCGAGATCTTGAATAAAATTTAAAACAGAGACCGCCCCATGTGATATGATAGGACAACGGTGATACAGAGATTTTGAGCGTTTATATGATTTCGAAGATTAATGCAAGAATATCCATTTATATGAATAGAATTCGAATGGTCGATAATTTGCTACAAAAAAAATTGTAAAAATATTCAAGTTTCACTCAACCTTGCAACAAACTTCAATTCAATTTGAAATAAATGTAATAAAAACATTTTTTGGTGAAATTTTTTAATCAAACCTTACCCTTTTACAGTCAAACCACGCTCCTTTGGGTTCTGTATCCACTTCTTCTAAGCACGTCAATTGCCCTTCCGAGCAAGGGAAGCACCTGAAGCATCCAAGGAAGGCTTCACGTATCACAGAAGACACAGCATCGAACAACAAGGACGACCCGTCAGAGACCAAAGCTCCTGCGTTTCTGCTGACCAGTGCAGAAGATCGTTCCATAGTGGCCCTGGTTGAACAGCGTCCAATCTTAGGACAAGAAGCTGCTGCTTTACAATCCTCGGTAGATCTGTAAGTAACAGGACCAGTGGAAGATATCCTGGATGGAGGAAGCTTCATGGAGTCTCTGCCAATGATTGGTTCAGAGCTAATCGTCCGAGGAAAATTCTCCTCTTTCTCACAGATGCCGGAGATGGTATCAACTTCTGCAATGAGAGTGTCATCTTTTACAAGGGATGCCTCTTTTGAAAACCAGGCAACAGAGTCCTCAATATCTTTTGGCAAATCTGGATGCTCATCGTTTTCATTGTCAATACATTTCCAGCCTTGGGGATCCATCCATCCTTCCCTTAAAAAAGATGGCGGCTCCTTCACTCCGATATCCGAGAGGATAAAAGCCTCGTTACTGAAGCCCATCGTTCCGTGGTTCGGGGTTCCGGAGAGCGAGTGTTTGTTGACGGGAGAAGAGCTTTCACGGTGAAATCCTACGTTGCCGTCTGTGATAGTCATAATGCTCTATTGAAGCCATAATTAATCTGGATATATGATGACGGCGCTCGAATTATTCCACCTTCTTAAAGTTGTAGTTTATGAAAAAAAATATGTATATTTTCGGCTTCGAAAATTTCAGTAGAAAAGGGCTTTAAATCTGTTACATATGTTGAATTAAATAGAAATATATATCAAATAGTTGGAAATTTTCCGCTGCAAAATCCAAAAAATAACTTGCGCTCTCCTGCCAATTTTCCTTATAAATATAGTATCACACAAACATTAAATTCAGGTTGTAGAAAAATAATCTGCACATTAAAGAACAATTATTAAAATTTTTATAACAGCATAGAAGTTATATTATATTGATATTTTTTAAATGTTCAGCATCAACACTTCGTTAGTCTGTACTTCCTACTCCATAAAAAATGTACCATAACATTTGTACATTTGGTTCCAAAATAAGAACGCATCTTAGATTTCAATCGAAGAATGGAATAAACTCTCTTTCCTTCTTTCAATTCAACATAACCACTAAACTTGGAAATTGGTTGAAGTAAGATAAAAAACAAAAAATTAGGCATTTCTAATTCGCTTTCACTGATATAAAATAATGCACTAACTTTCGGCGACAATTACCTACACATCTACTTCGGTTCGGACAAAGTGCACAACTACTGCTACGATAAGTGCACGCTTATATGTGTAAATAATCTATTTACAGTTTATCATAACCATTCGCCTAGTTTTACTTCGTAGAATTCTACACTCAAAATATTTTTGAATTAAAATTTGAAATCGAACTTTGGTGACAGTGTTATACACGAGTACGATTATTCGATAGATTTTTTAATTTATTTCATTTTTCATTTTAACATTTCCTGAGCAACGAAAGTACATACATTAAGTCTTCAGCGATCAAACATTACAATCCGTACATATTTGGTAGCGACCCTTCACCTCATCACAGTCCAGTTTTCCACGGAAGTGAAACAGCAGCTGGTTTGTTCCTCCGCGTACTTTTCTGACGAGTACATCTCAGGTTTAACTCGTAAGTGATTCCACAGAGTTTTTTGTTATTATGTCAAGTTAGTTCAGGATTGTAACAAAAACGATCGTTAATTTCTAATTTTCTCAACATAATTCAGAGAGCTACTCTGAAAAGGGATTTGGGCCATTCTAATTAGTTCAGCTTTTCAAGTATTTGAAATTTGTCAGTTTTACCTCTAGCATATTGTAACAGTCATTCCTAAATGGGGGTCAATAAAAAATAACAGAATTTCAGATCCATCTTTCCCAAGTTGAAGTAAATTCACTTTCTTACTCAAAAATGCCCCTTCAAAAAGGACTCAAAAATCCCAGAGTAATTACATTATCCGTGAAATCTAAATCATTCATGCATGGATAGAGATACATAAACAACATCCATCCATCAACCATGCTTGAACCATAAACATCATCCATCCATCAACCATGCTAGAACCATGCACATTATCCATCCATCAACCATTCTTGAACTATAAACATCATCCATCCATCATCCGCGTGAATCACAAACAACATCCATCCATCAACGATACTTGAACCACAAACATTATCCATCCATCCATCTTTGTACTTGAACCATAAACACCATTCATCCATCATATGAGCGAATCGCAAACATCATCCATCAATCATCCGTGCTTGAACCGCAAAGATTAGAAATCAAACAGCAGTCACGTGCTTTGAACAAAGGTTTCGGTAAAGATAGATACCAAACTTCTAGTACTAATATTTACATACTTGTGATCTACCCGCAAGGCTAGATAATAATTCATTGAAAAATTGGACGCATTCTATTATGAGTAAATGAATCCCCGATTGAAATTACTGAAAAATTATTTGAAATAAATAAGAAAATAAACGTAATAACTTCGTTTGCTCAGCACTCGAGGTGAAATATTAACTTGATGTGAGGGATGGACATCACGAACACGTTTTATTTGGTCTGAGATTACCTCTTATGTATTTAGACGTAGAACAGAACTTCTGCAACATCAATTCTACAGCACTGGAAAAAAGTATAAAGACTCAGTTGCTGATAAAGTTTGACAGTAGGGCAAGTGCAACGACCTATGAAATTCTTGACAATGAATGACATTCTCGTCCATCAAAAAGCTACCGTGATTCACATTAGAAAGCATGAATGAATAATCTATGCATATAGTGTACACAGTACAAGCATGCTTAGCACAACAAACCCCAACAGTTCAGCCAAGCAAGTTCGTCCGTTCTGCACAAAACCTGTTCTGCAACAAGCAATGCACTTTTTGCCCGAAGTTCCTGAAGTGCAGCACCACGCACCGTCTCAGCATCAAGAGCTCACCACTTAGACCAGTAAACGCCCTGTACGAGTTGACTGCCTCAACCGACTGCACCTGCTCAGCTTGAACATGTACGTCCTGTGAACATAAGTACAGTCAGAGTGTTGTGCCATAACTGAGAATTGCTGGTACAGCTTTCTATGTACACCGTAGCAGTGCCAGGGTGGCAGTGCGATATACAGGGTGCGACTAAATGATGTGGCTCGATTGCAGCTTTAGTAAAAGCAAAATATAGCAATGAGCAAAAAATATGCTTTTATTTTCGAAATATATACGTAATGACATTTTGTTCTGGTTCATTTTTTCGTTTCGAAAGCACATTTTTTGTATTTTACTCAACATTGTTTTTCTGATACATACAAATGTGGGAGATCATTTTACTACATCCTGTATTCAACTACAGCTCTACTGCATTCTATAAAAACTCTTGAGTTTGAATATTGTCCAGAATAGTACCAGTGCAAGCCTGAGTTGAACATAGGCTTGAATATCCAGTAAGAATGCCTCTGACATTCAAAATTAGGCCACTGGTGTATGTGAATCTCACGATTTGACAGCAAGAGATTACCTCGTGACTTCCTGTCTCCGTAGCCCATTTTAATGAAACATTTAAATTCGTAACAAACATGGTTAGTTCCTCATTAACACAGTTACATAAAACATACAAGCTACTACAATGTTTATAATTGATATTACTCCAGTAGTCATTTTTATTTCCTAAAAATTCCTTGTGAACACTACCACTCGATATATCAAAGTTTCTTCAAGTGAGAGTTTAAAGTTGAGCATAGTTGTTGGTGCTTGAAATTACTCGGTAATATAAATCACACTGACAATATGACACACGACACCTAGATCGAAAACATACCAACTGAGCGTGAGCAAAACGTGCCACTTGTGCATCACAAAATTACGCCTACTTAACGTTATGTCCCAGCGGAACGCAAGGTGACCCTGGTCTCGTCTATGAGGATGTTTTACGTCCCATTCTTACACGTGATGTTTTACAGACACTAAATGATCAGTCAAACCTACTCCGATGTTACACAGAGTTGTCAGATACGCAACATCTTTGTGTCTCTAAATTGTAGCGCCACAAAACCTCCGATTCTATCACACTTTTTGACAGTAAGTCATGAGTAACACGCAGAAAATCCGAAGGTAGCTTCGAAAGCTGTGGGCTGAACTTCTGTATTCATGGCCCTAGAGAGTGTGGTCGGTGATAGAGATGCGTAAGTTCTTACAGAATTAAACAAGCAGTAAATTCACTATTATCATCAAAGCATTTTCTAAAAGCCAATGAGAAATGAAATTTCTGACTTATGTTTGAAATCTCAAGGAAAATTTTAGAAGATAATATTCTTCATCGAATAAGGGAGACCTTTTTAGGCATAATCTTTCATGTCTATAAAAACAGTTGAACGGAACTGACTTTGAATCCTCGCGTAATCTACAATGTTGACTTCTTCGTAGTACACATAATCTCTAAAATTTATATTACGACAAAAAAAAGAGTAATTTAGTCCAGAAAAGCACTTTTATGTGTCACCCTAAATTTATTGATACACATTCTGCCTATTTCGATGTTTTATCACATAGTTAGATTTTTCACCAACTCAAATACACGGAATCACCAATGACGAAAGAATTATAGATATAATTTGAGGCCAAGCCTCAAACTCTACCAGTAGATATTCCTTTAGACTTTAGAGCATAAACAACATAAAGGTCCAGAGAATAATGCTCTCCCTTAAAGTCTAAACTTGCAGGGTCACCCGGCGTTACCCAGAAGTGTTTATACAGACCTGGTTCTTTACGGTACAACCCTCAGGGTGTCAAGAACACTCCAATTTAGATGTGACCATCAATTAAATACAATGACAGAGATAATATAATAAAAACTAACTTTTTCGAAGGAGCTCAACCTGTTTAACAAAACGTGTCGAGTTCGTTAACCACAACCGGATTATCTCATTTCGACCGCTTGACATGTTCGTTTCCTGGGGCCAAAAAGCGAGCATCCGCCGCGAGTCCTGAGTTGTGATTGGTGCAGTGCGCTTCAGCATCAAGGACAAGTGAGGGTTGAGACCTGGGAGCTTGTCTTGTAAGCACAGCAATGACATTCACGAGTAGTTATCATGAATTTTGTAATTAACAGACATGTTTTGTGAGATGAAATATATTAGTAAGATGGTCACGAAGGACGAAAACTCATTAAAGTTTGAAATAATAAGCATAAAATTAGAACAGATTCGGTAGTTTTGACCTACATTCGCGGTTGAAAATTTAGTTGGAGTATTCGCCGCTAGACTGAACACACTTACAATCAAAAATGATGTTGATGGAGCAAAGAAGAACGTGCGACCTAGAGTTAGAAGAAAATTGCGCTTAATAAGTGAACTGAAACCATGTCTAAATTAAGTAGTCTGAGCATGACTTGCTCCTCAAGCAAGAATATGTCCGGGATCACAAAACTTCAATTCAAGAGGAGTTCAATCCTGTGCACACAAACGACTGTTACACAAGCTTGATACAGGCCGCTTATGTTCAAAGGCTCAAGAGCTATAATCACATCGTCAAACTCTATGGTTCTGCTAAAAACATTGAGAAGGCCTACAAGTTGAGTTGAAAGTGCAGATTTCGAATCCCTTTGTAAAAAAGATACTTCCCGCTTATGTGTTTTTGGTCTTGTTCGTTGGGATGGAGTAAGATGTGCTTGCTGTTGCACGCGCACCATGTGAATGACACCATAACTCGTCAAATCGATGCAGCTCATCGAGCCAAAAAATATCTCGTTCACGTCAACCTGAACATTCTTGTATTTTTCGTAGTTATCACAAATGTGTGTACAAGTAGGGAAAGTGGCTCAACTGAGGGACCTCGTCAATGTGAACACCTTGATTGCAAGCTCCTGCATTAATAATATCATAACATCACAATCATTCTCTCCCCAAAAAATGTAATAATCTTAACATTTAACTTTTATACAACTAGTTCTATATGCTCAAAAATCTTACCGCACAATAGGCATTTTGCTAGTAGAAAACTGTAAAAAAGCAGAAGCACCAATAAGATCGTCCTCACTTCACAGTCAGCGTTAGTACACGAATAACTTGGTCACCAAAATAAATTTATTTGAAAAACATAGCAAAAAGAAAATTTCATTTGAATTACTGAATTTCCATTGGATTTCAATAGTTCAGTTATTTCATAAATCTCCGTTAACTATGCAATTAAAATGGGTAGCAATAGTTAACATATTCCTGACAGCTCGACCAACAACCTAGCCGCAGCCGACAGCACTTCTACCGACGTTCAATGAACGAACACAACTCGCCAACGGAACGAGCGCTTCCGCGTACACTGCAGGAAACAGGACGTGTTCTGAAGCCCACATTTGCTGCGACGACGAGTTTACTGGCCTCACATTCAACGCAAACGAAAGATATACTGAAGTTTTGGTACATTCATTTCAACTTCTAAGGTAACTGCTGCACTACCAGCCTAACAATGAAGGCATAATGAAGATACGTTAAGGTTTTAAAATATTGGTTACAGCTTCTGAAGTGACTACACCACCACAAACCTCACATTCAGAACACAGAGAAGACTTGTTTGAGTTTTGTCACATCTGTTTTAATTTTTAAGGTAACTGCAATATTACCGACTTCATATTGAAGACATTGGCAAGACTTAGATTTCAGTACAATAATTTCAAGTTTTAAGGTATCTGTGATACAGAAAATACATTCAGGTTTTGATAATTCATTTCAGCCTCTGAAGTAACTAACCGACCACACATTGCATACAATCAGAAGTAAATGCTTAAATTTTTGCATAATTATCTTAGCCTGAAAGGTAGCAGCAACACTCTCTTTCCTTCATATAATTCACGAATCCAAGTTAAAATCCTAACGTACAATACGATACTATCCAAAAGAAGCAGAAAAAGCATCGGAACATCCATGTACGGATCGGATCTTGTTTCGTTGTCCTGTACAGAGAGTCACCGGCAGCTGGAGACGTCTACCCTCCAGATACAATGAGTGAACTTTGAAGATCTCTCACACGGAACAGGAGATTCAAAACTCTTTTTCTCTCTGCGTTCAAACTTTTTCTATATACGGTGATGCTTGTTCTCTTTGCGTTCCTAATGTTTTCCATTGCGTCCATACTGTTTACCATTGCGTTTTTACTGTTTCCCATTGCGTCCATACTATTTCCCATTGCGTTCTTACTGTTTCCCATCGCGTTCATGCTGTTTCACATTGCGTTCGTATTGTTTCCTATTGCATTCATACTCTTTATCTTTGCATTCATATACGATAGAAGATCGGCTAATTTTTCCATACAATGGACACTGTGTATTAGGTATACACAAATATGTAGACTTCGTGTCTGAAGAAGCCGTCCAAGTGGGTTTCCAGGTGCACCCCACGGAGCGACAGCGGCCAGAGGGAGGCCGGACTGTACAACACCGTCAGTAGGAAGAATATTAAAGTGAGACCGTCTAATCTCACTCTAATACCACAGTTGTTAATTCTGTCAATGTTTAGATACGTCATCCAATAAAAGATTAATTTTTTAAAATGAGGGTCCATGGAGAAATGAATTTCTTTAACTGGTGTAAGGAAACTATCGATTAATAATGAATTCATTATACCCGATGTCATAAATGCAAATTACGATTGGATCACCTATGGTTAAAAGTGAAGCAGAGTGGATTGCTACACGTATCAATCCCCAAATACTAATCCTCTACGATGGTACAAGAAAGTTAAAAAAAATCAGCGAAATCACCGCTGCCAAAAATACATAACGCACGTCACGACTTGGTTGTATGATATAAAAGAAAAGCAGCTGGAATTTGCTTTGTACTTCCTTCTAAACACTAAAAATAGTTTTAACCTTTCTTTTAACACTAAACACAAAGCAAAACTTAATCCCATCGCAGAAAGAGAGCACTAAACATTATTCATTAATTATCCCTTTATCATAAAATAACTTTCAAAGCGCTTCACTGAAGTATATAGAATACTACTAGTATTAGCAGTTTTTCAACGCTTGTTTTACAACACAAAATCCCATGTTCATATCTATTTTTTCTTATTGTCAACGCTGTTCTTTCATTGCACAATAAAACCACTTCTCATCGAACAATAAAGACCAAGATCCTGTTCTATATAATAAATCTTCTGTTATCGCAGTTTCCAACATTTTAGAGAGAAGACAACATAATATGTCGCAAGCAAAATATTCCTTCAAGATGCATTGGTTATCCACGTCGAAGATGATCGCAAAAAAGTTACCCATCGCAGTAAAGATTTACTCTCGTTCTACACTTTCTTGTTTACATGATGACCGACTACATTCAGCATCAAGAGAGAACTGAGAAATGTTGCCAGCTGGTGGCCTGTAGCAGAATAAATCTGTATAAACAGAAGAACGGTTTCTTGAAACTACCAAAAGAAACAAAACTTTCACAATAACGAGTCTAAGTCGTCATCCGGATGTCCAAGAATTAAGATTTTGTCTTAAATTTGAACATTAGAATTATTTTATCCTACATGTTGTTCACTATATAATTAAAAGTATCAATCATTGGTACTGCTCATTTCTATTCGAAAAAAATAAAATAAAAGATCTACATAACGAAAAAAAGTATCTCATTTTCATCTGTTATAAAGCGCAAGATATTTATCAAGCTTTGAAAATTGTAGAACTTGCGTAAAACAATCCGAATGAAGTATGACATGATTTTCAAAATTCTGTACAAACAGAAAAATCTCAGCAGACTGATGGCAACACTGACACCCAGAGAGACTTGCACTGCAAGACTGAGTCACCAGACTGCCGGACTGCCTCGTCCAGGAGGGAGGGGTAGGGGGGGTAGGAGGCGTGGAGGTGCGTTCCCAAAAAGAGGCATTGGAGCAGCCATGATTTTCTGGCTTCTCATTAGCGTTCAATGTCCAAAGTAAATTTACTTGCAAATGACAAACGAATTCTACAAGAGAAGCATTTACTGACCGAACAATGGCGATTGATTATCATCGGAGACTTACTGATATAAAATTATAAATACAGTGACGGACTTTTTTGAAATACATCGCAATTAAAAAACAGTATGTAGTAGGAAGTGCTAGCGTTCGTGAAATGTCACCGTGGCTAGCTGTGTACACGAGGGTACCTTCTCTGGAGTCTCACCAGGTAACAAACTTTGTTACAGTACGATAAGTAAGACATAATCGAACCAATAATTAACATATGATGAAAACGGCATAATAATATGACATAATAATATTACTCAAATTTTCCCTGAAAACAGCGACCGTTCTCAACACATAATCTCAAGTCTCGTGAAGCAAAGAACAAGTATCAAGTCACGCAGCCGGTCGTGCTGTAAAAGAACAAGTAACAAGTCACGCAGCTGGTCGTGCTGTAAAAGAACAAGTAACAAGTCACGCGGATGGTCGTACTGTAAAAAGAACAAGTAACAAGTCACGCAGATGATCGTACTGAAAAAGAACAAGTAACAAGTCACGCAGATGATCGTACTGAAAAAGAACAAGTAACAAGTCACGCAGATGATCGTACTGTAAAAGAACAAGTAACAAGTCACGCAGCTGGTCGTGCTGTAAAAGAACAAGTAACAAGTCACGCAGATGATCGTACTGAAAAAGAACAAGTAACAAGTCACACAGATGATCGTGCTGTAAAAGAGTAAGTAACAAGTCACGCAGCTGGTCGTGCATTAAAAGAGCAAGTCACACGGGTGGTCGCACTGTAAATTCTAGGTTTGTTAAACAAGCTACGCCTGCTTCATATTAATGCTCACTGTTCACAAGAGATCAGAGGCTCTAGCGTCGCTTAGCTCGTACCGTCCGCCATTTGACACTGCGCTTTAAATCAAAGACACCTCCAAGCAAATTTGCTACCTAATTTAGAGAGAACAAATTTAAGTTGTAGTAAACTGAAACTGCGATAGCCGATGTGTGCTGTCATATACGTAGTTTATACGATGATGTAGAAATAAAATGCGCAGTTTCATAAATTAATATTATCATCAATAATGTCAATACGGTTGCACGTACGCTTGTTCGTGTCTTATATTTGACTGGCTGTGAAATGATAGAATCGTATCCTAGTAAAACTTTTTGGATGCCTATGATCATCAATAGAACTACATTACACAAAACTATGACATTACAACTCCTCATTGGTCATCAATGTTCTAAGATTGTACACCAAAAATCAATAAGTTTAGCACTTTGACGTTCTCTCCTTCTTGTTCCGCTTTCAGTATCAGATAGGGGAAATTTCACGGTTATTTATTGTATACTGAGGTTGTAGTGTGTATAGGTACCTTTTCAAATTGATTTGGTTTTCGATTTATGTTAATACTCTTGATTTCTCGATTGTTCCAACAAAATTAATTATTCAAATTTGACCTTCTATGTACATAAGAAAAATAACTACGCGGCCGAAGGCAGCTAAAAGGAGAACAGGGAGCTGCGATATCACAGAGAAATAGAGACCTTGAGAGGAGTATGTTAAGTATATTTAACGGATGATAAAATCCTATGACGCAGAGATTTGGGTGCCGCTCCCTATGGTAATCAGGACAGCCATGAATGCATTAAAATTACATTATTGTTTCAGTCCTCCAGGCGTTGATCACAGGTCATAATTTCAATAAACGGTTGTAGAAATATTGTGATATAGATTAATCAAGGATTGTGCTGATAATCTAACAGTTATCATAGAGGTGGCCCATCATAAAATATATTATAGTTTTAATACGTGTGTTCTCAATCATTAAACATAGTATTAATGAGTGTGGTAGCAATCATCAATCATAGTTTCAATAAGTGAGGTGTCAATCATCAAACATAGTTTTAATGGGTACAGTACCAATCACCAAACATGGTTTTAATAAGTGTAGTGCCAATCCTCAATCACAATTTCAAAAAGTATGACAATCATAAAACACAATTTTAGTAAGTGTGCTGACAATCATCAATTGGTCGACTGGTGAGCGAATCTGCTTGCGAACGGAAAGACCCGGGTTCGAATCCCGCTGCCGACATGGTTGACGCGGCTAGAAATACAGCATGGGACTTGGGTAAACAACCGAATAATTATCGAAGTAATTATCCGACCCAAGAATGGGCCAGAAGGTTCGTTCCTATAGCCTCATTCTATTCTATAAACACAATTTTAGTAAGTGTGGTGACAATCATCAAACACAATTTTAGTAAGTGTGGTGACAATCATCAAACATAGGTTTAGTAAGTTTGGTGACAATCATCAAACATAGGTTTAGTAAGTGTGGTGACAATCATCAAACATAGGTTTAGTAAGTGTGGTGACAATCATCAAACATAGGTTTAGTAAGTGTGGTGACAATCATCAAACATAGGTTTAGTAAGTGTGGTGACAATCATCAAACATAGGTTTAGTAAGTGTGGTGACAATCATCAAACATAGTTTCAATAAGTGCAGTGCTAATCATGAGAGACTGATCAGCAGATAGCGATGACAGCTACTCCCTCTTCAAACGACAAGGTCAGTTAAGTAGAAGCAGTCACCATAGGTAAGGAACCCCTCTTCACTCTATCCTGTTCTCTAATTCTTGCACCCCCACCTTCTAACTCTTTGAATAGTACAAGAACACCTCAGTCCTAGCTAATTTTGTTCCTAGCATCATTTCACTGTTTATATTTTCTTAGCTCGAAACTCAGATGTCCTGTTTTTGAAAACCCAATTATTGATACTAATCATTAAAATTTTCTGACATTCGTATCTATGTAAGTATAAGTTACACAGTTAACACAGATGTGACTAAATTCTGTAAATTAAATATAAGGCTGTTCAGGGATTAATTGGTTGAATTCAATCATAAATATTAACTTTAGCTCACAGAGTCTGTTGATATTGTACGTATGGGAAATGTGGAAACATTTATAATGTTTCATCACTGACCTTTGTTTGAACGTTATTTGCTTCTTTTTCATTGCTATCAACTCATTTCAGTTACATCAACGCTGCTCTTCCCAAGAATTACTACAATTATAATCCTGGATAAACTGGCCCTTAGTGAGCATACGCTATCACAAGCATTCCTTTAGTTTTAACCATTAACTTTTTCTGTAAAAATATGTATTTACACTTTTAAAATCTTTATATACGGTCTTAACTTATCATGGAATTTAAAATACTCTGTATAATATCCTTTATTTACGAACAGATTGCTGACTTACCGTGAAATTTTGTTACCAGCGAAATTGAGTACTGAGCAAGAACTAGATGGTATGTTCTTGAGTTTACTGTTAATGTAAGAGAATGCAAGAACTATAAATGATAGATGTACAAAACAAACTCACATTCCATCATGATGAACATTTATGCAGCAGAACAACGCAGGAGTGTATGATACTATTTAGCCCTTAATACATGAAGTGACATGACCTGGACAAAAACTGGATTATTTCCGGTAAAATTTACACTGTGAAGTTGGAAAAGTTAGAAAAAATTCAGAGCCAGTGGTGGAACATGACACACATTCTCATTTAGTCCGGACAATCTGTGATATCAATCTTTTGGACTGATTAATGTATATTGATCTTGAAGTAAAAAACTGATTGACATTTCATACATTCAAGGATTAAGATCCTTCTTCTTATGGGGATCGCCAGAGAAGGATATGGAGGACACGGCCTATGAAAAAGAGGCAGTCTCGTTGGTTGAACTTGAATTTCATCCTAGTTTTACGTTTGTGTATTGTTCCTGATTGGAATAATGGTAAAACTGGTATTCCTATGTGTGAACCAGTAACAGTGAGAGTTTTCGAGTGGGTGCAGCAACCCGTGCTCCAGGAAAAATATTTTTAAATTAAATCCGTCATTTTCAATTAAAATTAGCTGCCGGTAACCTGGGTATGAGTGAATAATGTATTATTTTATTACGACAAATGTATTTTAGTCAAATTGATAAACCCAATTACGTTAACAACCAGTGAATTGTTTAACTTTCATACAGATACAAGAAATTTTTCAGAAATATTTTCCGCTCTCAGATATTTCCGGACTTAAAATATACATGTACTTTTCCCTGAAACTCAATATTTGAAAACAAGGATCAGCATCTCCTGTCTCCTAGATTTTCTATCAACGTTGCCTTGGAAATCCGACTTCAGTTAATCCCTGAAATTTTAACTAATACAATTTCCACGCGGGAATCAGTTGATGGGCGCAAACAGTAAAACATCCTAATACTACAAACCAACCCTCTAGTGCAGTTCATTTTCTAAATATTCTGCTCCCAAATTCTTTTATTCTGTGCGGATGATATTTGTATATGAAAAGTGAAAGGAACTCTCATTGACTCGCTCATTTTAACTATAAGATGATTACGGCCCTATGTGTCACACTTTGATTAATCAGTAAATTATTGAATAATAGAGCTTGACGTGACTGATAATTTTAATAGATGGTAATAATTGACTTCACTGTTAATGTTAATGAGTCACTTGACCGACTTTCGTATACGTTAGATACCAAAGTATATCTTACGAAATAGATACGAAAGTAGTCTCCTCGCTATAATTTACAGAATAAATAATGTTGTTATTGTTTCATTATGGTGAAATTGTGTATGCCGGTGTATGTAAGATTCTAGAAGAATGAGTTAAGTTATTAGGACAACGGAAGCAATAATTTTGCTAAGATCACAAACTATCTGATGCTGCAATTTTCCTTAAGATAACAAAAAGTTATAATTCTAATTGACATTTAATTTCCTTCTCTATAAAAAACTAACTGCTGCCTGTACAAGGAAAAGTGTCGAGATGCATTTCGAAACTATCTTGTCTATTTTGCTCTTGTCATTTAATTTGTTGCCATTTGGAGCAGCATGGATTCGTCTCCAAAGCTTCAATAAACGTGAGTCAAGAAGAATTGATTACAATTGATTAAACAACGTCTAGTTCTGACGTTCATATTATTTTATCGAAAAAAACTAGCGAATGAAAGAACGTGCCCCAAAATTTAAAAATCAATCATAATTCAGTATTCCAATAGTAAATTACACTGCGGTCAAATCTAGAACTTAGAGTTATAGCTATTTTCCAAAACTTGCAGAAACTTATTCAAGACGACAGCGTTCGAAATGTTTTTGGGTTTGTTGGTTTTATTTTTATCAGGAAATTGATTGGTAACATTCTGAATAATCATGTTGGACGTGGAATGTTGTCATTAATTTCAGCTTTTGTATTTTGGCATAATTTCATGTAATAATTACTGGGAAATTTTCTGAAAACTTGCTTCTGATATTTCTCCGTTAATTATTGGTAAAATTGTGCCTTGCACTTGAACTTTCAATGAATTTCCAATACAATAAAATGGTTTGTATGTTCTATTAGATTCGACCTAAAAAAAACTTATAATATACAATAAAATGTCAGTACAATGCTTATCTTCCTGCAAAGCAGATCTAGCGATAGAGAGACTGCACATGGCTCATCACAACTTTCTTGATCACGGCATTTTAATTGCTGCTGAAACGAACACATAAATTATCAGTTTGCAAAACGAATGTGAAATGTTAGGCCGTGTTGCCAGGCGGAGGAGGTGTGAGCCGCGAGTTACACTCGAGAGAGTAAGAGAGTGATTCATTCGTGATGGCATGACTCACATGCCGTAGTCCGTGCACACTTGATGCTTATGTTCCAACTGCACACAACTTTATGTTGAAAAGAGGTCACGTAAACCATAGCGCTGAACCCGAACTTGGCTGAAACTAGAACTATTATAGTCTTACGACTGTCTTTGTCCTACGAATTCTTTAGCTCAGCCGGGTTATGTGCATGTTATGTAAGTACTACCCATATTCCTACTTCCTAATAACATTCATGTAACCTATTTAAAATAATGACTCAGCCTATTCCAAAAATGAAAAAACAGTACACTGTTGCACCAGTGAGCAACAGTGATTCGAGGACAAGGTCGTATATGCATGTAAATAATTGAGTCGTAACGGGAATAATCCACGAACTCATTGAATAGAGCATTGGAAATTTACCCAGCGTTTACACGCATCTCAAGTACCTCATTATTTCTCTTTTACAACCCAGATAAAGAGTAAAAAACAAAGGTTCATTAGTTCAACTATCAATACGTACACAAAATATTATAAACAGAACATCAGCAGTACATCAGACTTAATTATTTAATGGTTGCATATGCAAGGTTTTTTATTGCAGTTATAGATCAACATTACCAACCAGTACAAAAATTTATGAGACAAAAATTAGTAGTAAGTCCCTTTTCCCTTCGGGAAAGAGAAGCAAACATTTCACACTCACAACAAACGTTTCATAGTTTTCTAGTTAGCGACATTTTTTCTGATTACTTCGTCAGTTATTGACGGCAACGATCGTGGTAGTAAATTAAGTGAATAAGCAATTAAATGTGTAAAAAATCCTAAACAGCTTATAATGATCGTTAGTGATAGTTGTTAACTGATATGATGAATTCGTGTGAATTGAACATGTTTGATGTTTATCTGGCTGTATGCAAGTATTTCTTTGGATGACTCGATTATCACTGAATATAGAGTAATAATAATCTTTTACACAGCATAAGAATATAATAACTATAATTATCTATACACCATAGCTTGGAAATTGAGTCAAAGCTCACTCTAAAGTATTAACACTGAAGTTATTATCTGGTCTATCGAATTAACTAGTTATCCTCTAGCGTTTGTACAAGTTCTGTGTATATTTCTTTAGTAGTCTTAATATATTCATCAAATCATCAATGTTTCGTGCTCCCATATTTATAACCTTTATTCAACAGGCACTTGAAAGGTATCGTCAGGTACTCCCCATCTCCCCTGCCTGTCCACGAGCGCAAGAGGAAACTAGACAAGCGGGAAGCTGTGCAAGTCTTGGTGACATTCGCGTCCGCGTGTAAACGGTGTAGGGCTTCCGAGTGAACCTCCTGAAGGACGTAGCTTTCCCTTGTTCATACTTGGAATTTGTCTTTACGAGTTATATATTTTAATAAGGGTTAAGTTAATATGCAAAATTATAACTGTTAATACACTCTCTTATCTACGTGGCTAATGGTTATCGTTAATTATGACGGTTTTAAATCTTTACGTCCTCTTCCAAACCAATTCGTTCACTGCTTTCGCTCAAATGCCAACTGCTCCAAAAATTATGCGCAAGACTAAGTAACTGCTAATGACAAACTTGTAAGAGGGATGAATAATCTTCGGTATCTCCCTGAATAAATTAATTATATAAACATCAGAACAATGAGGAGCCTGTGAGTTGTAGTATTAGTTTAAAGGTAAGTTATCTTGGATACAGAAAGATACAGTTTATTCATATCGATGACTGTTTTTTTTTCTGGCATTGAATTCCCCGACACGCTTAGACTAGAAACACCCCTAAACATTTTTTATTCATGAATTGAACAAACTTGTGATTATTTTACAGGTTATTGTTTTACTTGTTTATTAGTGGTCTATGACCTATTTCCTACTCATGAAGTTGAAATATCATCTACCTATGTAATGGTTAGAAAAATTATAGCTTCGGTTATATCACTGACCAATTAAATAGAAATACTTCGTTCTTCTCTTGTGTCACGAACATCACCACAGACGATAATTGCATATACGTACATTACCATCGCAATACCGGCCCAGTGGGAAAAAAATGTTTATTAAGTCTTAACCATATGATTTTTCCTCAAAATTTACATATCCTCAACTTCTATATTACATTTGTGGTCAATTAATACCGTAGACTAGCACTGTTCGATATTATTGCTTTTGAAGAATAGAAAACGTTAAATCGCACTCCTGAAATTTTAATGTTGCTGATATCCTAGTAAGCCATCAGAGAAAAATTTCGTTTTCTTTCTGGTTTCTTTTATAGAAATGTTTAATTAGCAAAACCATACGTATTTTAGGTAGCGAAATCAGAACGCATATTGAATTTAATCTATGAAAAACTAATTCAGCTATAATAGTGCTCACGAACATAGAAGATTAACTGATAATTTTCTAACGACGGACGCCTTTTGAGAAAAAAGTTATCACTTATTATATTCCCTGCAGACGTAATCTCACGTATCGTTTTATCGTTAATTGCAGAGGGTTCACGTAGTAATCACACTCTGCCTAGCTTGTTACCTAATTATAAGTTTCTTACATGAAGTCGTTGGTTGGTCTGTCGATCGCAAGCCTTCGGGTGACTTTAAAAAAAGTACGTTTTAATTTAAAGTATTTTCTTCTACAACACGCGCTCTAGATCTATTACATCCCAACAAAATATTCTTGATTGACATTGCATTAATTAGAACCCTGAACAGAGTATCAAAGAGCTCTAGTGTTTGATGGATATGGGTGAACTCGAAATTCCTTTCGCAGACTATCCTCCAATTAGCAATAACTGTTCATTTTTTGCTGATGATCGACATTAAGTTACAATTATGCCTAATTGATACTGCACACATAGAAATATACCCTAATTCATTTCCTCGTTATATTTACTTAAAAAAGTAAGAAAGGAGACTTTTGGGATACTGAAACTAATCCCTCATATCCAGGTGGCATGACAGGCCTGCTTGACAGGCACACACGGAAGGCATACTGGATAGGTGTGTCACAACAATTCCTGACTGTAATGAACGAGAGACGCACTTGACAGATACACATAAGAGACATATTAGATAGGCATTAGTAGCAAACATTTCCGTTTTGTATTCACGACAGGCTTACTTGACATGTACACTGGACAGGTAAAACTAGTAATCATTCATGACTGGTATACACTGAAAACATACTTGAAAGGTATACATCGCTCACTAGACAGGTATGCATGACAGGCATGTGTAACGATCAGTATGATAACGTTTTGACCTGTGAAGATAGTTAGAATTGGAGTGATGGTCGACAGTTTCGTCAGGTATCAGACCTGGTAGATCTACATGCGAGTGAGCGCCTAAACATCAAGTGAGAGCACATATGGGCACACAAAGGTTTATTGTTGGAACAGAGTATTCAAATAAGGTTATGGAATGGAACTATACTAAATATTACGTAAATTCCTAGATTTAAGTCGTTTTGGGGGACGTTTGCCAGAGAGAGTGTCCTGGTCCGTTAATCATTTCTCTCATAATCTTAATTTATTTAGATGTCAATTTCATCTGATCATGAGTCTATAAATTGTATTAAAAATTTGCGCTTTATTTTGTTAGGTCCTACTAGGCTTGCAGCGTCACTCACTGCGTAAAACTTGCATCGCAGATGCCTCGAAAGGAAGCGTTAATGTAGGAGTAGGATAAGGTCAATACCAAGGTCATTCGACACAACTTCTCATTGGTATTGATGCGACGTACGCAGGCAATCATTACAATGTCTTACAAACGTGCATCATTTTGTTAATGGCTAACTTTTAGTCGATTACGGATGGATTACGGACGATTATGTGTGTCAGCCGAACTATTCACTCACACTCGCTCTGAGAGTTTGTGCTTCGTAGACAGAACTTTAGAAATTTCGGTCCTAACTTCAATGTGGTAAGCTTAAATAAAAATTAGTAATATCTCAGTTTTTGTACCATTGCTAACATACATTGAAAATTACATAGTTTAAAGAATTACGGAAATCTTTACGTTATTTTTTAACTGAAATTTTACTTTCAGCCAGTCCAATTTGTTACTGCATATTCATCACATCTAAAATTTGACGGCAGATTAAACGGTTTAGTCCGCATAAGTATTAAAGTCCTGTGACCTGGGTGCGGCCGTAGAATATCCAAGTTTGTTTAAAAAGCAATCGACATCCAGACATCTATTTAGCCGACATGTGATGTCGACCCAAATTTAAACATATCTTAATCCTATATGGTTCACTGACGTTCCCGAAATACATTAGAAATAATTCAGCTTAGTCTTATGTTCATAATGTTACGTTCAACAGTTAAATAAAATTATATAAAAAACGAGTTGAGATCAGTAAAAATTTACCAAATATTTCGTTCGAATGAAAAATACCTTGATCCTTGGAAAGTTATACGAAAGACTTTTGTACGCTCCGGACATCAACTTCGTCACTCGACACGTGATGTAAGTGTGGATGTACGACAGCAGGTGTGTGTTGCACCTGTTGCAAACGAGCTCCGTCACACCTGTGCACACAAGTGCTGGTAGCAAGGTGAGCTTCGAAACCAACTACGTTTTGGCACTCACTCAGAGGTAGCCAACCTTTTGTATATCATGCCACTTGCCCTATAATATAAGATCAGATGCGCCAATTTTACACAAAATCATGAGAGTATATGAGAGTATTAAACATATCGAAAAACATTAATTTATCCCCTCCAGCACAAAGGCAATGCGCCATCATTAATCGTTCAATGCGCCGCATGTGGCGCATGCGCTGCAGGTTGGCCACCACTGTAAATAAAAAATTAAAATTTGGTGCAAAAAGTATGAAACGTGAATGTGATTCTTTCGATAATAAATATGAAAATAATGGGTTGTAATGTCGCACAATAGTATGAACATGGCTACAAAATATGGACTCTAAAACCTTGGATACAGTTTATTTAGACAAAAACTGAAGCGTTTGACTCGTTTGCTGTCGCTCTTCTTGACCTAACTAACCTTCTAACCCACACTCGGATTATTTATTTTCTGTGAACTTTTTGGTGCAGTCTAGAATGGCTGTTGTAATCTTTTATGTGTAGCAAGAATGTTCTAGAAATGTTTCTTTCTATCTATGAATCCCAGCAACGCCCCATCTATCTGCCTCAACATGGAACTTCAACCCGCGTACACTATTACCCAAAAATGAGGCGAAATACGACATGTTCTGCTAATGCACAACTTACGAAATTCTGTATTTAGGTGTGAACAACACTTCCCATTGTAGACAATTTTGCAAGACAAAATGCCCATCACAATATTGATTTTGTTGCTTCTAACAAATGCTAACATTCCTAAGTGTTAAATTCTCACCGACATTTCCAAAAGCAGCCAAGGAAGTTCAGTATTAATCCTAAGGGACTTCCCTGAGTTTCAAACAAAATTCTTCTAAGTTTTGATGTTGTTCTGCGTCAGTTTTCATCCGTTGAATTCATGTATGTCCTATCAGCACTGTCAGCGTCCTGTGTGCACTGTCAGCGCTTCAAATAGTTTTTGTTCTTTCTAGATAGAAGATTTAAGTTAAAGTATATTACATATTTTCTTTACAACATGTGTTTAAAATATAGTGTTCCTTTAATCACGTACCCTTTGGTTTCGTTAAGGGTGGAGGATTTTAATTTCTAAAAATGCAGTATTGTGGTAAAATTTGGAAGTGCTAGATTATTGTTTTTTCCTATTTAGATGTAAAGATTAAATCATTTATGTGAAAAAAATATCACGTTAACCTTTAAAATTATATTATCTATGAAGTCACACCGATCGTTTTTTCCAAAAAAATCAATAATAAAAATTTAGAAAGCGAAGAAAATCGTTAAATGATACATTATTTATTAAAAACTACTTTAAAGGGAAGATTTTCAGGAAGGAAATGATTCAGCTTCTACTTGAATACCTGCCAGTTTTAAATATTAAAATTGTGGCACGTAGACTATTCAAAACGTCTTTTTAACCAAATTAAATAAATGACAATCACAGTGGGACTTCGTTTCACATAGCTGATATGCAGCTACCGTAGTAAAAGTGTAAAATTTTAAGGTCAAAATAGCACTACTAATGAATTTTTTCCGATGACACTTCATCCTTGAAGGTATCCTTCGCTACAGTGCAAGGTGTAGACTATTTAAATTGTTATCACACAAGTCGTATTTTTGGAACAATGTTATTACTAGCCACGAAAACATTTTACGTCGGGATTGGAGAGTCTGGGTTTTTTCCGAAGCCATGCTCCTCATTAGCTGGACGTGACTCCAGACTATTTCCGAAGTCAAGAACAATACCATTCAAGTTACATAGTCATGGCCATTACCTGAAAATCTTATACATGCCCACCTGCTTGTAAGTACACTCCTAAACAACTAAGTAGTAACTCCAGTAGTTATGGCTTGATTGCCCAGCCACGAGTCAACTAAGCACGGGACAGACGGACTAGTGAGTCATCTTTAATTAAATGACGTGATCCTGTCCAACACGCACTACCCTCAACCATTACAGGACTAGTGTCGGAGTGGCACTGGAGTGAAGTGCCGCCAGGTGTGTTGTTCAGGCCTGCCATAGAAGGAGCGATCACAGGCAAGGCCATGTGGGTTAAAGCAACTTCGCTGTTCTGCCCCTCTCCTTAACTCAAGCGTCATTCACACCTGCTGTGCTCGCATACATCGGAACTACAATGCTGCATATAAATATTAGAAATTTAATCAATTAAATCAATATCATATTGTCGTGTGTTCGAGCATGAGTTTTTAGTCGCCTTCCTCCTGCATGTCTTACAATAAAAATTGCAGTGAACTTTCCAGGCTAGATCTTTAACTCAAATGTAGTAATTTATGTCCCCAACACAGAGCCAGTACACTATTGTTAAAACGTTTTCAAAATTTTTATTTATAATTCCAACCAGTTTTCACCTTCAATGTTGTTCGATTACTCGAACTAGTAATACCTCCAAAGACAGCCTCTGCTAGCTTAACACGTTTGTTGCGATTGCCTGATTGGTGTAAAACTTCACTTTGTACGCATAGTCACTAAAAGACTTGGAAAAAATTACAGAACCTAACCTCAGTGACCCACCGGTGGGTCGCATCGCAACAAACGTGTTAACAGTCACGCCATATTCAAAAAATGATGGGTGGTCAATTTACTTCTTGCTTCTAATTCATGGTGACTCATTCGTCCGATAGCTAAGCAAAAATAATCAATGTATGTATATTAGTGTCATATGTATGTTATGAAAATAGGCCTAATTTTGAGCTACAAAATAAATGTGATCTTTCGACTAAATATTGAATTCAAGCATTACAAAACTGTAGTTTAGGAAGTAAATAAAATGACCGGGTTAGAAACTAAAAATTTCGAGAACTGGAATGAACTTGGTTTGAGCGAACATGAATAGTTTACGTAAAGTTAAGAAAAATCAATAAATTATATCATAAGTTAATATTCTTTAACCCTTAAAAGAGCATCATAGCACCAAGACTAAAGGGCATGTCAAGACTAAGGAACAAAGCAAAAATTAATTGCTGGCCTTACAAGACCCAAAAACCAGCGTTGCAAAGAGAATCAATTTTCTTCACAAAAGATATCCAGGCGTGGTCGCACGTCTTTAAAGCACGTATCAAAAGTTCATGAGCTAATAAACAATATGAGAATACGGGAACATTATTTCAACCCGAACGAATAACATTCATATATGAGTCGGATTTCAAACATAAGGAGCAACCTCCTCGCAAAAAGTTTTCATCACGATTGGATATAATAAGAAAAATGAATGAAAAAGGAAAAAATGGGACAAGGCCATTACGAACAAACTAAAAAGTGGGATCGAAGGGGAAGAGTAAGAACAGGCTCATTGTTACTGTCGGTAGATGTAGATAAAGAGACCCAAGATTTCCATAGGTAAAACATGGGAAAAAAATTATTTTATCAAGAAAACGTGAAATTAAATATTATATATGGGGCAAAGCCGAAGAAATCAGTGAAGCACTAGTCATTTAAGGGTTAGGTGAATCAACACCAATTCAAGGGGTAGACGAGTCAATTGCAAGCAAACACTAAATAAAGTAAATTTTGAGTAAACGTACGTATATGGAAGTGTCAAAAATAAGATCGAACAAATTCAGGTAAATAAGGCTTAGTTTTTTCAACCAGGAATCAAGAATACTGTATTGCAGAATGGGAAATAATCAATTGATAAATCTCAGAAAACAAAGGGATTTCTCGACAACTGATCGAGAAAGAGTGAATTGTAAACACCTTTTGGAAGAGGGAACCCGTAGGATAACTCTTCAATGCATGAATTGTGATTAAAATATGATAATTTATCAGTCTATAAAATCGTGACTACAAGCTCCATAGAACCGCATAAAAAACGTTATTAAAGCAATTTTTTTAATTGAATGAAATTTCATAGTGATAAGTGATTATATATACGTACCCAAGGAGTCCTGCTGGTAGAGACATGGCTAGCTGAGGTGATGACGTTACAATTGTTTGAAGATAAAATCCAAACGTTGATTTTGTTATTACGTAAAATGCTTTTAACTTTAGCTTGACAATTTTATTTCAACTCTACTTTTTCCTTTAAACTCAACTGTGAAAAGTTAACACTTTCTAAACAATTGAGTTAATCAGCTTATAGAGGTTTTTCTGCAAATAGAACTTGGTAAATTTGTTTTATTCAGTTCTTGCATTGTTCTCGTACTTTGCATACTGGACATCTCGCTCTTTACTTCCATTCATGCTTGTGTATGTCCTTAATTTATTTCTTTAATGAAAATGTATATACGGTTTGTGGAATTATTAATTATGTATTTCTATCACTTAGGTATTAGAACGTTAATAATAAGGCATTTGAAAATCCAATGTTAATGCATTTATAATGTATCGACTCTATTGGAAATAAAATATCGTTTTCTTCTAGTTTCCATTATCATTGTTTATTAAATCGAAATGAACTTCAACATTAATGAAAAAGAATTTCAATAAAGGTTAACACGAACACAACGAGCGCACTTTCAATGTAACCTAACCAGTTGTAACTGAATGCGAGTAGGATAATGAAGCTCCTCGCTGCCAGTAACACCTTCGCTGTCGTATAACACTATCTTTTATTTCATTATACCAAAAAGATAGCAATTACTAATTATATTGAAAACAACATGGAACAGATTTTTCTTGCAACACATTGGCCAATTCTAAATTATTTTTCGAAAGGTTATTGAAGTCATACGTCTGAGAATAAGCACCTCAAAGGACTGCAGGTATAGACTACGGAGTACGGACGAGCCACCTCTGTTGTTGTGAACATAGTTTCAGAATAGAGAAAGGGCATTTCATCAACTTATGACATTTTCAATGAACGTTCAGAGTGTAATAAAAAGTAAGTTTCAGTTTTTTCCTTCTATAAGTATAATTTATTCGTTGAGCACCGGATAAATTACTAAAGAACCTACAATATCTAATCAACCGCCCCATCTCTCCCTACCAATACACAGGCCACCAGGTGGTATGGTTGTAACATCAAGCGGGTTTAAAATTTAAAAAAATTTGTTTTACCGTCAACTGTTGAGGGAGTGGCCCAGAAACATAAGTTCTTCAGTAGCTTTTGACCACGCAATTCGTATCCCCACAACGATAAATTATTACTACGCTTAACACGTTTCCTGCGATTGGCTAGCCAGTGCAAATCTTTACTTTGTACATATAGTCCGTAGAAAGCTTTGAAAAAATTACAGAACCTAACCTGATTGACCACCGGTGGGTCACTTCGCAGGAAATGTGTTAAAAAAGTATCCCATTATTCTATAAGCTACCGGAATTGCTTTATAAATTTCTTTGTACCTAATAAAACTGGCTTCGCGAGTTCATGTTATCTATTATCAATAATAATTAAAACCCGCTAAGGGTTGTCAGGGACAGAAGCGCACCAGCCCATTAGTTCACTTCTTTGTATCACAAGTGATGCTGATATGCGCGCCTGACATCGCTAATCGCAATACTTAGCGAGTGGTTCCCATATAACCGCCGGAAAGCAAACGTCGACTACCGATGTGGTAGCTGGAGTAGCACAAATAATTCCTCATGAAAGTAGCTTCTTTTTCTTCTCATAAAGTATATAATTGTGACATTGCCTCACGTAATTGCCCTCATAGGATGTGCATACATCCTCACACTTGAGGGGACCGTCTAGCCAAAAATCAGCATGAATCAACGAAATGGCCGTGAGGTTTTTTCTATGAGATTTCGAGCCACGAAATTTGGCATTCGTATGTATTTTTGGAAATAAATAGGGTTTGTGTCATACTCTTTTTCCCATTGTCACCATAATTACGGAGATAATGGGAGGGAAATGGGGGGAAAATGGCGGCAAAATTTTGTGTTTTTCAAAATCTATCTTTACCGCGAGTATTTATTGTAGAGCAATGATTCAGGTTTTATTGGATGCGCAAAGATTTGCTGCATATACTGACAAGAGATTTTGAAAATTTGCAAAAGTTTAGTTTTTATGATATTTAAAAAAATGAGTCATAAATTTTTCCGTAGATTTTTCAATGTAAGTCAGAAATTAGTATGAATGCACATGCAGCCACGTTTTGCGCATCCAATGATACGTGAATTATTGCTCTACAATAAAAACTCTTGAAGGAGATATATTTTGAATATGGTCGCACCTGCACTTTACAGGAGGCGCATTTTAGTATCCAGGACCAGGTCTTTTTATATACCTTTTTATTCGTGAGCTATATTGCTTGGAAAAATCGGCGCGGGAGGGTGGTGAGGGTGACGTAACATCGTTTTTTGAGTTTTTCGTTCCTCCTTGAAGAAAGTGGTACCGCTAGTGAAACCAGGGACGCGGATGTCTAAAAGGCACCAGGAGCATACGCTGCGGCGTCCTCGACGGGCTACACCCGACACCGCTTGGGAGTGCGTCGTGTAGGGGTGCCCTCCGAGTCCGGGTTCCTCTTTGGTTCCTGAAGACCCAGACCCAGTCGCACCAACAGAGAGCTGTCCTCATAACCAAAATTATAGACAAGAGCGGTGTCCGTGGCGGCGAACGTCACCCTTGACAGGTGAGCTTTCTTCACCTTGGAGCACCGGAGACATAACTTGGAATGCAAATTCTTGTTAGGGTTCTGAGTCCGTTTCTTCCAGCACCGCAAAAGAAGCTCCGATCTCGTCAGGTCCACATACACCTGAAGGATGCGTTTGAGAAGGACCTGGGGCACGTGCGCCAAGTACCGAGAGTGGCGCGCGTGAGGCTCAGGGGCGACGCTGTGCCTCTGTGCGCCTCACCCAGCAATGGTACGGCTTCTCGTCAGAGCTGCTCGCATGATAATAAGTCGAAAGAATAGACTTTTGCAAAGACTCAGTCGTACCCTCTGAGTCATGCGAACGAACATTCTGACCAAATTGCGTAGCCAGCTTCTCGGTCACCGTATCAGTCAGCCCTGCCTTGCCAGCCAGACGACTCCGCTGCACAGTCCTGTCTCTCGAGGTCACCGTAGCAACTCGCAGGTCCTTCAAGTTACGGAGTCGCGTGCCAAGTCTCTTACAGACATGATTCACGCACTCCTTCACGACGGCAACCGAGCAGGGACCAGCACCACATTTCTCTATCGAATAGAGCAATAAAAATATCGAAAATGTTAAGATTTTTGCAACACGGTCCTCTTAGGTATAACCTAACACTAGTATCCATAAATACTTCATAATACATCTGTACTGCCTAAGTAGTCTGTACTGTCAAGCGAATCAACACTTTTTTACTCTTATTACAGTACTGAACTCTCCACTTTTTTCAAAACATCAATTTCTGCGTTTTATGTCCACCGCTGTAATAAGAGTTTGCAAAGTGAAGTATTGTTTGTGCTGAAGACTAATCCTTTTTAGAAAAACGCTGGCGGTAACACTGAGCTAGCAGTAACAGCAGCTAATTAGTCGAACCAGGTTGTCCAAGTCGCGTAAGCTGACCCATGTGATTTATTGGCTTACATCGATTTCTAACAAGAGTTATGCTTTCTCAAGGATTTTCAGTCATATTTTTCATTACTTCAACGAAGTTGCCCTGTAAAAATTTATTTGCTGTTAGGTATATGTAGATAACTGAACGACTTTTACCAGCTGTTGGACTTCATGCATAGTACAAGGTATCCCCCAAAATTGTACTTTTTGATTAACCTTTGCTAGGAAGAAAATATCAAGACTTACTATATTTAATTTAACGCCATAGATTATCTAATTTTGATCATTTCTTATTATCGATTTAACGAACTATGTCAGTAAATGCCAAAATCTAAACCAGTACGGTTTACGGGCAGTTAATTAGCGAAGATGTTAGGGACAGATTTTACAGTTTAAGCCGAAAACTCTCCACCTGACAAGAACTAGATACATCTGCATGCCTCCATTTACACAATACTTGCCAAATTCCTCTCAAGCACAAATATCTAGCAGTTTGTCTTGAACGCAACTAGACTAAACAATTCAAGTTCGATAATCGCAGTTTTAATACCTCTGATATTACGACACGAGTACCTCAGTTGTACGACCAACAAATTTTTATTGCGATATTCAACATATTTGCTCAAACTGTCACCAACGATTAGTTAGCTTGACAAATAAGAATAAATGGCAGCTTGACCTAGAGCACTTTTTGGTTTTTCGAAGTTCTAGCCTGCGAAGTTGTTCCATTTGGGCTACACTACGCGCAGCGGTCTTAGATAATAGCTTCAAAGAACATAACCGCTTCACTTCCGATTCGAATCCGTCCAACATTCTGAAATACATCAATTTCAGATGGCGTTTTTTGATACATGTCAAGTTACATGCATCCACAATGATTTTTATCAAGATCATGGAAAACGGGCATCGGCTTATCGCTCGATATAAACTTTTCGTTTCCAGGGAACGGATTGAACTTGAATTCAATTATAAATACATCGGATACCATTCCTTAAAAGTGAAGTAACATAATGCGAGTTTCCGTCAGCTCTTAGTTACAGGTATTATAAAGGTTAAAAACGACACAGCGATAGAATAAGAAGTGTATGTATTGTTAATATGATGAATATATTATAGAAATATAGTCGTGAATAAAAAACTAAAGTATCCATAAACAACTGAAATAATCCACCTTAACTCAGGCCTGGGAAGAGTTCAAAAGAACTGTAGTCGAACTGACCAGTGCTGACCACTTCTGAAGTGTCAGACGACGGCGAATGAATAGACTCGTAATCCGAGTCCGAGCTGCACACCGATGAAGGCGAGCGACTGATGCTTGAGAGCAGCTGCTCTTTCTTCATGGTCGCGCAGAACTCGGACACAGACGACAAAAGCTTCGACTGGACAATTTGTTCGTCCTCTTCCAGAGAAATAAGGTCGTCTAGGACAGAGGGAGTGGCCGGAGGAAGAGCATAGGCTCGTTGATCCGCGACGGCCGCAGCCAGGACAGGATTACCAGTCGGCTTGGTAACTTTAGGAGTGGCAATGCTTGGCTGAGAAGAACTGACGTGTTCCAAGATTTCTGAGAGTTGTTTCATGAGTTCGTCGTCAGAGCTCAGACTGTCACCAGTCTCAGGAATCAAGACCTCTTCAGTTTTTGGAGTAGAAATAGGAGTATTTGTAGCAGTGACTAGAGTTTCAAAAGGGAATTCGTTGCCAATAACGGTGTTCGTGTTAGGGTTGAATGAAAATGGAATGCTCTGTTGAGGTTTAGAATACGCATAGGTAGTTACTGGCGTACTTGAAGTTGGAAGACTATTTTGCTTCGACTTTATGGCCTGCAATTGTGTCGAGACAGGAACGTAAGCAATTCTTTCAACAGCTTTTTTGTTGGGCTGTCGTTGAAACTTCGTAACCGGGACAGCAGTAGCCTGAGTGAAGACTGAGAGGGGACCTGTAACTGTGTACTGGGAAGATGCCTGCGTTTCATAGCAAGAACTGGCTCGTGTCTGCAACTGTTGGATGTCAAACACGCCACAATTAGCATCAGTATCCATGAAGACACTGCCTCCACTGATTGTGCCTTCATCCACGGCTGGGACTTGAGTTCTGCTGACTCAACACATTCAATGGAGACAGGGATACTGGTGCCAATCTCGGCTGACTCTTTGCACCCTGAGTCGCTGACCACGCTGTTCTCTAAGAGAAGACAATCTGGAACAGAGTCTTTCTCATCATGCGATATTTTCACATCTTCCATGACAAGCTCATCATAATCTTCAAAATCAAACTTAGTCTTTCGTTTTACCCCTCGAGTGTGAACACTATATTCTAAATTTTGACATTGACAATTAGCTAACTTACTTCCCATAAGAGAGTTTTGCTTTTCTAAAATTGCATTTTTCTCTAACAATGCTTTAGCATATTCTGTAACAGTTTTGAGGTTCTTAGTCATCTCATTGAGTCTACTTTCCATGGCATCCATTTGCTGTTTCTTGCGGTCCCGAGCTGTTTGGGCAGCAACTCTGTTCTTCAGCTTCCTGCGAACAAACAATTTTCATAAATAATATATACAGAACTATCTTAATGAAATTGAGATATCTAACCAATAAAAATACTAGAAAAAAGGGATGAAACCATGATAAAAAGCTTTGGAGTAGAAATAGGAGTATTCGTGGCAGTGACTAGAGTTTCAAAAAGGAATTCGTTGTCAATTGCAGTGTTCCATTCCCTGCATGATGCACAGGAAATGGAAGTTAACTTCAAGTGTATCTCATGATTGCATGAACTAAATTTTAACAATTCATTTAAAAATACTTATTTGAATTTTTTTGAACACCTTTGCATTTAATTTTCAACACAATATAAAGATATGCAAGCCAACTTTTTTCAAGTCTGACTATAATCCCTCAGATGAAATAAAATTTCTTTCCTAAAATACTTTTTAATATTCATTAACTATATTGTTGCTTAAAAATAAGTCACTAAAATCTGCAATTGATTAACAAATAATGACAGCTGAAGCCAAAAACATTTCCAATGTAAGGTTTCAAACACTTTAATGAGAAATGCAATATCCTACCAGGCCTGCTACACACACTGGGAGTCACTAATCAAGAAAATTTTAATTTAGCATCATGTTTAATCTAAACATGTTTTAAGATCATGTGGGCATGACTTGGTATCAAAAATTTAAAGCAACTATGAAGAAAAAAGAGAATCATTATCCTACACCACCCCTAAATAAATTGATTTGCTATCTACAATGCCTTGTCATAGATGTGACCAGATTTCAATGAGGAACTGTGTACATTTCTAAAGCCTTCAATTCTAAGATTTTAGCCCAGGGCCAAAACCTGCAAGAAAAGACATTGATGCAGAATACCCTCGACATATTGAGACCATTATGACCCTTTATCTATGACATGCTAATTAGTGCTAGGGCTCGTTTCTTCACTTAAGAGAGGGAAATTAAATGTTTAAAAATACTCATAACAGCCGTGGACATTTAAAAGCCTATTACAGAGTCCTTAAGAACACAATACTAGTATATTTCCTGATAACTCTAGCATGTAAAATGCAAAAAAATCCTTTCAGTTCATTAACCTCACCTGCGCATTATTTTTTGGTCCAAACTGAGGTGATCCAACCGTTGTCTCTTTCTTTGAGGCTTCAAACCCGTTATTTCAGAGTCGCCAGGCTCGTCTTTAATGATGTCTTGAAAATTTGAGAGGTGAGAAACTGTTGACTTGAATTTGTTTTGTTGACTACCGACTACTTTCGTCAATGGGTACGAAGTAGTATGGCCTTTTGTAATAATGTTCGATGGAGAGGTGAAAGATCCGCTTCGTTGTAAATAATCATTTTGATTTTTAAGCACAGCCATCTTTGGAACTGTGATCACGATTGTCTTGTTTGCAGCCATGGTGTTAAGATTATACTGACTTTTGTGCGTTTTAATGACTTGACACAAGTCAACGAAATATCCGAGAACACAGCTGTCGTACGCGTCCGTACGCGCTCACATCTACAGTAAAAATGATTCTAGAACTTTGGGTGGTGTGTTTATACAAGGAATGATGCCAAATGTTCCTAGAAAAGCTGTTTTATTACTTTCACTAGAATAAGTTTCCAACAAACAAATCACAAATATCTCTGTTTATTTTATTTCCTTTTTGTTAGGAAAATTATTATTAAGGGAAACTATAGTTTTTTCTCTCTCCTTTTATATATAGTAAAACTGCAACCACACAGTTATCCGTGGAGCTCTGTGATTGGTTACTCGGAGGAGAGATTGGCTCTGTAATTTGTGCCAACATGGCACCACATAGCATCACCAAATTATAAAAGTTAAACTTACTCATTGTCATCTAGATAGTAAAAACATATTTTATTTCAATGTTATAACCCCCATTTTTTTAATTTTGAATCACTCTATGAGTAATATAGTGAATAAAATTAGATGTATAATATCAATGAATTCAGTACAAAAATATTGAATTAAAAATGAAATTTACATTACAAGAGGAAAATGAACACGTACCCATTTTCAATGACAAGAAAATATAAGTCTAATTAATTCCATGAGTTGGATATATAGTAATGGATGTTTAAGTCATTTATCCATATTCTTTTCACACTGATGGATGTACGAGTTGAATTTTGGATGTTAGTATCATTGATCTATAACCCAGCTAACTTTTGGTATATTTGTAGCGTGCGTAAGCGATTACAAGTTTATGAATGCAGTAAAAAAAATTAATTATGTGAAAGCATGGTAGTTGTGAACATCTGATAAAATCTATGTGGATTATATTTAGGAGTTTTCAGAAATTTTCAATAGTACCAAGCAAATGCACACAAAATTGTGCTTTATATATCTCATTCTCTACTCTGACTCTTAATTAAGGTAAAATTATTCGTATTTCGACCATTTACAGATGTCATAAACGATTAACTGATGGATGCAGTTATAAATTAATAACCCTACAGAACTCCTACAAGAATTTTATTTTTCAATTGATAAGATTCAATCTCTTCAACATCAACACAAACACTCAAAAGTTTCGTTAACTAGGTTCAAAGATATGTATACTAATGTTATGAAAATGCCGATAGTTTTTTGAACATAGGAATGTAGAATTAATTTTATATATAGAATTTTGAGAATAATTTCGGGTCACCAGATGACGCTTTATGCGGCTGATGCAAGAGTCGACAGCTGCTGCGTGGACGCTGACTCTGCTTGCAGTCAGTCCATGAACAAGGATTTCCGTTCCTCTTCATACGCATGGAAGTTGAAGGACGTCCTCAGACATCTTGAAAACATGATGCAATAACTGTAGTTCTCTGTGAAGACTCGCGTTAGATGATATTTCCTACTATTTAAAGTTCAGTATGAAGAGTTAACACTATGAGTCCATTCTTGACTTCTTTACAGTAATCTGCCTTATGACCTTACGCTAAAGCCGTCCTTTCTTAAATTGCATCGAGAGTGCTAATATATTGGTCGATCGCTTTGTGTGATGTGCTGATAATCCATAAAATTTAGATATTATTTTAGTTAACAAAACTTCATTGGATTTATTTAAATCAAAGTTACATATCAGACTTCACCACCAGCTTGGTCGACTACCACCAGCTTGGTCGACTGGTGAGCGAATCTGCTTGCGAGCGGGAAGACCCGGGTTCGAATCCCGCTGCCGACATGGTTGACGCGGCTAGAAATACGGCATGGGACTTGGGTAAACAATCGAATAATTATCGAAGTAATTATCCGACCCAAGAATGGGCCAGAAGGTTCGTTCCTATAGCCTCATTCTATTCTATTCTATTCTATTCTATTCTATCACACTAAAGAATGAAAATGGATAGTTAGAATACATCACGAGTTATTATGATTGAAACATCGCTCTGGATAATTCGAGTTGCAGTAAATCGGAAGTTCTAAAATTTCAAGTCTACCCATTATTAAACATTTACTAACATTGACATCTGTGCTTCATAACTACAGTATGAAAAAATTGACGCTCTGATGAATAATAAACCGATAAAGTGACACAAAACACAGTTTAGTTTCAATCCAATTGATACGAAAAATATAATTCAGTACTCAGTTTTAAACTACCGTATCATAAAAAAATGAGCAGTAATATTATAACATTGCTGATCTGCTGCTCAAAAAATTAAACTCGCGAAATTTTGAGAAAAGAAAAATGATGCTTTCTAAAAAGAGATTAAATAAAAATCGTCTTTAAGTTTGGGTTATCAAGAGTAGGGTCAAACATTCCAGATTACATTTGAGGTTTGGGATGAAACTTGTATTTACGAATTCTTCAATAACTGCTGGTGTTTGCCCAAACTTTATCAGCGTTTTGAGTTTCTCGTATTCTAATTCGAATAATGAAATCTCCTGAGAAGCCAAACATGAATATAAATAGAGAAAAAATAATTCTTCAAATCCAAATGAAGATGATACGTGGAATTTGCACTAACTTGGTCTTAAATGCTTTGCCATTTAAGCCCTGACCGTCACGACTGTTTATGTTTTCAATGAACAAATCAAACAAATATTTCGGAGCCAATTTTACGTCTTTCGCGGCATCAAAATTTCGTTTAAATTATATATTAACGTTGTATGAATCAGCAAAACTAAAGTATACTAGTCTCAGTACGAGCACAGCACGCTTTTCCCACAATATTTGTTTAGCAGAAACATGGGAAAGTGTGAGAAGCGCATAGAGCAGCAGGTGCTAACGCACCTACTAAGCAAAGGTTCGAACACCTGCCAAAGATTTGGTTGACACCTGCAGCATCACACACCTGTTTTTACACGGAGCTTGTGGAACAAAGTACCCAGTTACTCCATGCGTGCGAATTATGAGCTTCGTTCTACCAGCAAACTTATAAGAAATTACAGCGTACTAAAAATCAACCCCCTTTTCAATCAATTAATAAAAAAGCTATTTTCGTTCACAAGCGTAGAACAGCTTGCCTATTCTCACAATATTTATCTTCGTTTATTCTGAGTGTGTTGAAGCTGTAGCTGAAGTGTTCGAGGAGTTAGGATTTTCGCTTAGCCCATTTCCAAGTTTTGCGCCACGATGTCAATGAGACAGCATTAGCATCCATGGAGAAGCAACAAGGAGTCCTTGGTCCAAAGTATAAGTTTTATTAAGTGGAATATTCAGGGGCTGCGGAAACTACTTTAAAACGGACCGCGTAAGAGAACTAAATACACTGATATCTGGTCCTACTACAAACAATCAAAGATGGAAATGTAAAGAGGCAGAAGCGATCAAAATGCTGAAAGTTACTAGCAAAGTGAGAAAACGTTTCGGTAAGGCAACGTCTCAACAGGGTAAACGACTGCAAAGAGCAACCGATTGGAAAGGACAAAGATTGAAGTGTGTAAAATATAGAAGTAAACAGAATGTTAAGAATTAAATAAGTTAAAAAGTCAAAAAAATGAAGAATGCAAGCCCAAAAAGAGTAAAAGGCTGTCGAGGAAGAAAGAGTTAAAACTGAAGCCACATGATTTATTGACCTAATATCTAGACCTTCTACCTAGCACCAGCCATAGACCAATTTAACATCAGGGTTCCAAGTAAAACCGGCGATCATTAGTGGAGAAATTCCCTGGCGTCGTGAGGCTGGCCAGTTCACCTGATAAGAACACGTTCTATATGCCTCTCACGTAAGCCTTAGACAGAGAAACAACTAGAATCTGCTAGTTTTTTTATGTACAAAACGAGCTTCAGAACTGTCTGGGTTGAATCATTGACTGTAAGATTAAGTCTTACATAAATATTGTATACAATTTTAAAAGTGAATGCTCTAAAGCTGGCATGAAGTAGCGAGAAGTTATTCGATAAACCAGTCCGGATCCAATTCGATTCATGGCTTATTAAAGTTTCCTGCAAGAACTATAGATATAGATCATTTCAGAATAATGATAACCAAATGCAGTGATGACGATCTTTGTCTTGCCTGCCTCAATGACCACAATCTTGCCCAGATTGTTCAATCTGTTCTGAGCCTCGAACTTTTGGGTAGAGAATGGCTCAGGGTCAGTAATGCACTTAACACCACCCTTTACAGATTGCTTGCATCCCACGCAGTACTTGACCTTCTTCCTCTTCTTTGGAATCTTGGCCTTAGCATCCTTTTTCTTGGCCTCTTAGCAGCTACAGCTACAACAATAAGCTTAGGAGCTGCAGTTTTAGGAACAGGTTTCTTTGTAACGGCCTCACCAGGAGCGTTCTCCTTCTTGGCTACGCTAGCAGCATTCGCTGGCTTTTCAACTTCCTATGCAACTTTCTTGGCTACCTTGTCATCCGACGAAGCTGAAATTTTCTATGCAAGCTGGCTAGCTGTCCTTGGCAGGTCCAGGCTTATCGGTGTTGGCCAGCTTGTCCTACTTCTTGCAAGCAGGCTTAGCTGGTTCCTTAGTGGCAGTAAGTTTCTCTGTTTTCTTATCAGAAAATTTTTCAACCTTATCAGCAGTAGGCTTGTCAGTCTTATTGCCAGCAGCAGGCTCGTCAGCTTTCTTGGCAGGAAGCTTATTAGTTTTCTTCTCTGAAGAAAGATTTTCTGCCTTTTTAGCAGAAACATCTATTTTCTGTAATTTTTTTGCCACCGGCTTTTCTGGTTTCTTAGCAAACTTCTGGTGGGGTTTATTATCTGTAGCTTTCTTAGGTGCAGACGTGTTTTATTTTCTTTAAAGGCAGCTGATCCCTTGTTGCTTTGGACTCCGAAGGCTTCATTTTCTTCTCCCTCTTTGCTTCTTTACAGAAGCCGCCTTGGCCGTAGGGGCCTTGACATCCTTGACAGCAGGGCCTTGCCATAATTGACAGGGTTTTTAGTAAAAGGCTTTGCCCAGCCTTGAAAGTTGGCTTAACTGCTGTTTAATTTGCTTCTTTTGTAGTTACACACGACACTGCAAACAGACTAACGAAGCAAAGACACTATAACCCACTGAATGCCTTTCTTGTGTTTTCTTCTCAGCTTAAATACACCCTAAAGTGAAGATATTTCATCAAAATAAAATTAGTGCCATATTTTACACAAAACAATTTTGTTCCAATTTGTCAATCTGCAGGGCACATATTCTTGCACATACAATATATTACTTTGAAGCTCGTGTTTGACAGAGCATTGCGAAGATAGCAATGACAAAGGTGGAATGCAGCCGTATTTTGCACTTATAACTCCCTGAAAGACGGAGATCAGGCACGGATGTACAAGTGAGTTGGGAATAATTGCACATAAGAAACGAATAGCAATCGATATAATCTATTACCAAAAGAGCTTCACCTGCACTTCGCAGTTAATATCAAACATTTATTCACTTCCATCTGAAGTTAAAACGAAGTTGAATAATTCTAATTGTAAGGGTTAGAGCTACGCACTGCAACAATTGGCTAGAAAGATTTGAGATTGCAGAAACACCGAGTTGCGTGCCGCTGGAGCCTGTATGGAAAAACCGAAAATGCAAATCGACTAATAACCCTGACTCATACCTTATATAATAATGAAACAAAATACCGACCTGAGAGACAAACACTCCAATTGTTGCTAAAAAAAGTAATGTGTAAGTGTATCAATTCGATAAACTCATGTTATTGCCACCCGTTGAAAATTTTTTTATAGCCAAACCAAAAGTTTTCATTTAATCTTAATCCAGAAAAAACCTGAAAATCCCGTTGAATATCATTTATCTCACACACATTCCTAGTCAAAACCTTTGTACTAAGGCCAGCCCGAATATTTGGGTTCCTGAGCAGCGTTTGGCTGCTTATTGCATTGACGCAAGAATGACTGCATCTGAGCCGGCAAGTCTTAACGAGAACCAAAATGAAAAGGAAGCCAACAGAGATGCGCTATTCGGTAGCTTTTCGTCCTCGAGGTGCACAACCAAGTAGCTGTGGTGGCAGAATTTTCTAGGTGACCGTGAGCGTGGAGGCAAACTACGCTAACAAAACTCGTGAGGGCGAGGTTGGAATCTCTCGGTAACCTGAACTATTTATCCACGACAGCCCGCAATAGAGGAGAGTTGCAACTGCCAGCAAGACTATAGGAGCGAAGAAACTGATAAGCCTCTCTTAATTGAAACGTTACCTGCTTCTTCAGTAAATAAGATACTAGTTTATATTCTCAAGTTTAGGAATAAAATAATGCTTTGCACCAGCATTTTAGCAAATTTCTTTACTTGGAGTCAAGTAGTAGTAAAACAAGTGTGCTACCTCCTCAAAGGCTCAAACTATAGAGGATAAGGCCTCAGCCAGAAGGTGCATTCGCCTACCACGACGTGACTGACTCCCCCATTTCACACTGGAGCCAATAATTGCTTTAATTCTTAGTCAGTGGTTCATGCAATTCCTAAGTCAATTTCTGGGTCTGCGGTGGTCCGACTGCAGCACTTTCACCCACAGGGAGAGACTACGATACATCTCCGTTATCGGTACTGGGTCGGGTTCTCCAGGTCCAGGTTTCATTAGCTAGATCTATAGCGTAGTTTCGGAAGATTCTATTCTATTGAGAGAAGAAATTTTTCCTCGGCCTCCAACAAGGGGATCCCTGTTGCTGAGCACACGCAGTCTCAACAGGACCGCTCTTTCACACGAGTTCCCGAGTCAAGGAAATTAGTGCGCTTGACTAACCGTGGGTTAGGGCACCGCAGCGTTTAAAACAGGCTCCCTCAGGTATCCCTTGCCGTAACTGAGTTTTATAAAACTGACGGAGCGAAACTAGTCCTCCAGAGTTTTGTTCATTATAGGGTGTGTGGTCAAAGAAAAGTTTAATTGAGGTCCAGATTAATAGCCAATTCGTCCATGTTAGTCAAGTCCCACAATGCAGGCCCGTCAGATTCAGTATGTGTAATTGAGTCAGTATGGTCCCTGCATTTCCCAGGCACACGCAATGACAAGGAGGAGTTGGTCTGGAAAGGTATTGGAAGTCAATTACGAGCATGAGCAGTTCACAAGAAATAACGGACAATATTAAAGAGGAAAATTATAGACGTAAGTGTGAAAGAGTTTCATCATGAAAGTCAAGTATAAAACACCCGCACAGAATGACACTTGAACTGATTGGTACAAAATGAACTTCTGAGAAAAACAATCGAACAAAACATTCTTCACATTCTGTTAACGACCATTTATATATATTCCCTATAAAACTATTTATTTTAGTTGGCCTTAAATGAGAAGGAAAACCTCACAAGTGGAGTAGCCACGTACGTACACACGTAAGCTACAAAGGAGCACGCCCTACGAAAATCATCACGGCTACCATAACAATGGACATTAAGTCCTGAAAATTATACATCAAAAATCAATAAACGCACCTTGGAGCTCGTTCGTTGTCTGGTCTTTAATGAAAAATTACACATTTAAATTGACAAACCAGATTTGTTAATTTTCTACGAACTACCGAACGCGCACGAAAATTTATTTTTAATTCGAAATAAAGATCCTCGAGTAACAATGTGAAAACCATTACATTTATTATCAACAAAATACGAAAGTTAATATTCACTTCCGCAATAAGAGTTGAAGAAATTCAACTTTTCAGTCCTGTTTAGGCACTTAATAGATAAAAAGTAAATATTGATTTCTTCTTACATGGCTTATCTATTACACACCCTAATTAAACATGTTGTGCCAGAAATTTGCTTTTGAAGTGTAGGATTATATGTGGCATATATAAGTATAATTTAACAAAATATCAGTCACATAATCACGATGAGTTTAACATTTCATGGTAGTGGTGGGAGAAAGGGCCCGAATAATCTGACCTGTTTAATGGATACCCTTCACGAAGAGGACTTTCGCCAGTTTTAATTTTCCTAATGTAGCGTACGGGAAACTAAAGTCACGAGTACAACCATGATTGTATACATGGGATTGGAATGTTCGATCGCGCAGGACCAAATATTGTAATTTAACCTCAAGAAAGCATTAACAAATGTCCCACACGTCAGCGTAGTTTTCGCAGAACCTCAATTTCTACTATGCAAATAATGTAGTAATCAGGTTTTCAGTTTCTGTTATCATAGCTGTGAAATTCTCAACAACACACAGTACACAACATAAAATTAATGCTAGTCAAACTAAACCTCTAAGAAAGGAATGCAATTAGCACCTGCATACAGACACACGGATCAGCTGAAAATCAACGAGGCCATCGTAGTATCATTTTTCAAGTTTGCTTACTCCTGTACATCTGAAGCTGCAACACAGATCAAGAATTAACCAACATCCTGGATTTTGTAGGTGGTCATTAGCTTGCAGCTGAAACAAGACTTAGAGAGAACAAACAAGGTTTTCTTAAAACGGTGTTACACCTCAATTGAAGGAGTATTAATCCCTGAAAGTTGAACAAGAGTCACGAGCAAATAAGTAAAGAAATTGATTCAGAAAGCAGTATCGGTAACAGTGCCAGCCATTCATCCACCTTACTGAGACCCTACAACACGCAGAAAACAATCGTGTGTTGTAAACATGCATAAGAAAACAAAAAGCCCCAAACAAAAGAATAACAATGAAATTAAAACCACTTCAACGAATTCAGCTGTCTAGGTATAACTTTGGAAGTATATGGTGTTCGGTGATCATACGCAACAAATATAATGAATGTACACCGGCAATTGAATTTTAGTCAGATCAACTACCACGTTAGTATAAGCACGTCAATAAACAGAGCAACTTTAGCACCTCATAATTTTTGAAAATTTTCAGGTAACATAAAGCTGACAATATAAATTGTAAAATGTAGCAACGAGAATACAAACTAAGCAAAACATTCCAACTTAGTTAATGAGCAAGAATTTTTTTGATTGTGGTGCAAAACATACACAACTTAACAAAACCGACATTGCACAATGGGATAAATTTTCCAACATTTCATCGCAGCAGTTGGCTGATTTAGCACCTAACGCTGGGACAAGAAACACCAGCAAAAGCAACTAATGATCCTACATGCTTTAGTGCCTTCAGAAATTATGAGAAACATAGCGAAAAAAAATTCACCACTCTAGTATTTATCCAGTTCGTTAGAAAACGAAGAATAAAATGTAGTTACCTACATAGGGAGAAGAAAAACAAACGAAAGAATCAGAAAACAACGATGATAGCAGCAGAATAATGGATAGGCACTCGTCATAAATGGCTTCATTTCCTTAGTAAATTCAAGAAAGGATTTTATAAAGTCACGCTTTTTACGCAGTCCCAGTCCACAATAAAGAAAATGTAGGGAGGCCAGGATAATTATGTACACAGCAACACCGCACAGCACGTCCCATGCCTATTAGATGGGCTGCAAGAAAATCCCTCTAAATTGAAAGAAGTCTCGAACGAAATATATCAAGCCCTACGAAGGCAAAAAGGCAGGAGTCCTGCATAAGACCGGCTGGCAGACACAGCAACACATAATAGCAGTGCGCCCACATTTCAATTCGTAAATTCAAAAGGGTCTACAGGACCAGAAAAATCATCACGTTTAACATCGGCAGAAATCTTTACAACACGCGGGAAACACACAAGAAAAAGGTGCGCTCAGGAGCCTCTGTTGGGCAAGTCCTTGACTTTGTAGATACGCACGATCCAGTGCTCGGTGGTGTAGGCCTCCTCCAGCACATCCAGCTCGAAATCCTTGTTGCCAATTTCAACGTTGCGCACGCGGTCGTAGCCAGCAGGTTTGCCTGAAAAATTAAATTAGGCTTATTTCAAGTTGAATTAGAATTATTCCTGGGTCCTACCTTATATAAATCTACCAAAAATTCAAGTACATTTACTAGTATTTGAGATCAGGTTATATCCGTTTATGTTAAAGTACTGCTACGTAGTTTGTCGTTGCGCTAAATTTATCGATAATTAGACAATACATCTAGAAATTATACGAGGATTCTTATACCTATAGTTTTTGAACTTGCAGTCAGACTCAAACTTTGTGAAATGATTGTCTCAGCTTCCATACGACCAACGAATAATAAGTGTTAATCTATGTGTTCTGAAACGAAGGCAAGCACTTCTTTAGTACAAAAAGTTACCTAAAAATGAAAACTCGACGAAATGCTTCGTTCCCTATACTAAACTATTAACAAAAAATTGTTCCCAAGGAATCACTTTCCCATGAAATAGAACCCATTACGAAGAGAAACCTAGCAAAAGCAACCGACCGAAGCGACAACAAAACCTGAGTCGTAATTGAATGTTGTAATTAAGAATGGAAAGCAAAAATACATCGGACAGCAAGTGAGTGTCACACCGCTCGTGAAATATCATACCTTTCCCAGCACAGAAGCACAAAAAGAAATCTTTTAGAATAGAAAAGGCAATAGAAACGAACCTTTTGGCCCATTCTTGGGTTGCTACACAAGTCCCATGCCATTTTATGCTCTTTAGTGACGGTAACTAACACCTGGGAAAAGTAATTACTTTGATGAGCGGCTTCAGTTTCCTCCATAAAGTTTTCCCAGCAGAGCTTCATCAGGACCAAACAACCTTGATACATGCGTTCTACCAGCGAATCTGCTGAACACAACATTTTGTTGACTTACCTCCCTCGGTGTAGACCTGACCAAATCTGTAGTAGCACATCTTGTACATGAGGCTGTTGAGCAGCACGGGAGAGCCTTCTCGGTCCACCCTGAACTCGCCAGCAGGAGTGTAGTAGTCGTGTTCCTTGATGTGTGCCCCCTTCTCCGTGCTGCCTCCAATCCGCACCATCCACAGGAACTTGTTTATGTCTGAACACAGCAAGCATTCATCACGTATACATGCACAGATAACGGACGATGTTTACAGGAATATGTTAATTAGCCTTCGAATACCAAGGATTCAAATACAGGCCGGCTGCTGCTGTTGAAAAAGTTAAGACCTGCCAAAAATAAGCGACAAACACGGAAAAGTGCAAAATAAGGGACTTCTCAAACGAATAAACCAGGCGTACACAGTTCTGCCGTGTCTGAATGTAGTCTTTTCTACAGTACTTCAGCTATGAAGAAACTGTTGAGTATTAAAAATACATAATAGACGTACTTTCAACTTGACCAATTAAAAACGTCAGGAAATCTAAAATATCCCGATATGGGTTAATTTTCCAAGTCATGCTGAAAGATAACACGGTTTTTTACGACCTCTTGGGTATCGAAATTACGCCAATAACGCCATAAAACCAAGGTCTCACCATCGGACGAGTAGCCAGTAAAACCATTAAAAACCAGACCTCACCATCGGACGAGTAGCCAGTAAAACCATTAAAAACCAGACCTCACCATCGGACGAGTAGCCAGTAAAACCATTAAAAACCAAACCTCACCATCGGACGAGTAGCCAGTAAAACCATTAAAAACCAGACCTCACCATCGGACGAGTAGCCAGTAAAACCATTAAAAACCAGACCTCACCATCAGACGAGTAGCCAGTAAGACCATTAAAAACCAGGCCTCACCATCAGAGGAGTAGCCAGTAAAACCATTAAACACCAGGCCTCACCATCAGAGGAGTAGCCAGTAAAACCATTAAAAACCAGGCCTCACCATCAGAAGAGTAGCCAGTAAAACCATTAAAAACCAGGCCTCACCATCAGAGGAGTAGCCAGTAAGACCCCCGAAGATGACGAGCACGTAGTTGACGTCGAGTTCACGCATGATCTCGTAGGCCTTGTCCTCAGGGCTGGCCATGGCCTGCCCCACGCGCGAGATGTGCGTGTTGTTCCAGGTGTTGTTGTCCACCAGTATCGTCCGGTTAGCCATGGCAGTGATCTGGTATCCGTAGTCCCACCACGACATCACCTTTGCGTCCTGGCAACAAGAAGCAAAATTTAACATTTTGACACACAGAAAGGTACTTCCAAATAGCATACAGTAGTAGATTTAAATCAAGTCCTCCTTGATGAGAGGTGTAACACTAATATTAAACAGCGTCAGTAAAATTCGGATAGTAGTCAACTTCATATACATGTTAGCGTCGTATGAATCTCATCTGATTATGTTACCAGCGCAATAAACTAGAAGTCGCAAGCTATAACGATGACATAATACGTGTTCAGTTTAGCTAAGTCACTGCGAAAGAAATATCAATACGACCGCATAGTAACAGACTGTGTCATAAAAGGTGAGAAGTGTAGTGTTTAAACTAATAATCAGCCCTCACCTCAAGGGTGTTGTGTCTCAGCCAATAGTAAGCACTCACCTCAGGAGTGTTGTGTCTCAGCCAATAGTAGGCTTCCCTGAAGTCGTCAAAAATGATGCGGGAGCCGTCGTGAGCACGAGCGGACAGCACGATGGAGGGAGAGCTGTAGGCCTCGCTGGTCACCCACGTGCAGTGGAAGGTGTACGTGATCAGGAACACAGACATCAGCATCACGAAGGCCGTCGCGATCTACGAGCAGATAAACAGTTGTTATTCAAGCTCATAATAAGCGGGTTAGATCACAAATGGTACTCAAATCAGTGACGATCATAAGCATGCATATATACTAAATGAAAGCCCTTTCAGATTAAAACTAAATAAAAATTGTGTTGAAAAAGCGTTAACCAGCACATTCAGAATATGCTTGTATAAAAAGTTTAAAAACGTATTTAGCTTTTTTTGCAATTATTAATGCATCTGGTCCATGAAGATGAGTAAACTCGGTAAACTTACCTGTCCCCGCATAAAGAAGTTGCCCTCCTGCTTGGCCTTCTTCTTCTCGTGCGCAGAAATGGCCGAGGAGTTGCCTGTATCCAGATCCACCTGCCCACATAGCGTCAGTTTAGTGCTGCTTTGTTTGCCACATATGCAGCACTACGCTTGGCTGGACAATATCAAGCTCTAGTGGGAGTCGACTGAAGTATCTGGTTCTATTAGAAAGAGTTATTTCACAACTACGATAATGTTTTGTCTTCGTACTTATTGCTCAAACTGCCCCTTAGTTCAGTCAACTAAATATACAGGATGAGCTTTGTTAACATATGACATGAGGATAGACTGTGTTGATAAATGACACATATGTAGAGGATGGATTTTGTTGACAAATGACACATATGTACGGGATGGATTGTGTTGACAAATGGCACATATGTACAGGATGGATTGTGTTGACAAATGGCACATATGTACAGGATGGATTGTGTTGACAAATGGCACATATGTACAGGATGAATTGTGTTGACAAATGACATATACAGCACAGACTGTGTTGATAAATAACAGATGCGCGGTCCAATGAACAAGTTGACTAAATATGTAGACTGCAAAACTCCCAGTTGCTAACACTGAACAGTAGACATAATGTTACAGCTCACTGACTATTTAAGATTTGAGGTTTCACAGACATAGTATTTATCATCCTGTAAATAATACACAAAACCTATCAATGGAAACACTAAGGCAGGGAACCTTAGGACCTCCTAGCTGTCAGACCTGCGGCATGTAGATGTCGAGCAGGGATGACACAGCGATACCAGACAAGATGCACATGACGGGTGCCAGCACCAGCATCAGACGCACCATCACACCCTGGGATCGTTACGTCAGTTTATACAACAATGAATACATGATATTCTTACATCACGAGAACAAGGGTATAGAACGCACGTGGCTATCATTCCCTTCCAATAAGAACTGTGGAGAACACAAACACGTTCCATCACAAGAACAAGAGAAAACAGAATTAACACTCAACATATCCACACGCAACCTTGGAGATAAAGACTATAATCTCGCATACAATTTTAAATGTTTTTTTCTATGATGCGTAAAACAAACATGCTACACGCGCATGTGCTACTGAATGCACATATAAATTTGTGACCAGGCAGCCCCTCACCGCGAAGTAAATACTAAGGACCCCGTAGAGGATGATGAAGATGTTCTCGTCAGTGAGGCGGCAGAAGCAGTAGTACAGACCCACAGGGAACATGAACACCATGAGCTGCAGGTCGAAGTAGAAGGACGACCAGGCGGTGGGCTGATGCTCGGACACAGAGGCGATGATGGGTATGTTGTTCTTGGCATAGGAGGGGTCTAGCAGCGAGTAGAAGCGCCCTGTCCACGGAGCGATCTTTCCCATGGCAGTCAGGGCGATGGCGCCAACCACTGCCACGCCTGCTCAATAAAGGAGAGCAATTGTTAGGAACGTTACAGTGCGATCACTTCTGCAGTAGCACTGGAAAACAAGCATGAGTTGCCAGACTCTATAGAAATATTTTCAAAGTCAGATCTCTCAGATGTAAAGTAAAGCTTGAGGGGATCTGTACAAGTGGAATTAAGGGAATAAGCGCTATGCGTTATTGGTAGCCTATTCCTCTGGAAAGTAATGCCACGGAATATTAATTTCGTGTCTCCAATAACCATTTCTTGAACAAATGATGCAATTTACCACTTTCATGATAAGAAAATGAACATGTACTTTGTATCCGAACTAATTTCAGATGCATTCGACGAGGTTAGACGAGGAGTCGACACGCCGATTTCTTTTCTAAAAAACTAATTCAGAGCTGTAGGGCACCCACCAGCTACGGTGGTAACAACGCCTCTGAAGAGAATATCGAACTGGTCTTTGGAGAGACGTGCTCGTACGTACTCCACAAACGCGTAGATCTGGCACAGCCCGAATACGCCCAGCGCCTGCAAGGGATTACAATCCAAACAATTGACGTGAATGTAACAAAAATTATAAACTGGACTAAACCATGTAAGTTGTTACAAAAAAACCATCATTTTATGAGTACACTGAACATTAACTGAGCATGATTGGAGTTCCCATCGAGGCACATCTGTAGTATTAACATAACATTAAACGTGGAAAAGCAGTCCTACCTATATTCCCTAATAATAAAGATTTACCTCTTGAAAGCAGTAATATAAATATTGCATTGGAGGAAAATCAAGACAAGAAGGATTTTAAGACCATTAAGTAACCATTAGCAGTCAGTCGCTATGATCACTTACAAGTTTAGAGAGTAAGGAAAGAAAGCGAATTAGAATGCAAGATAATGTAAATCTAACCACACTCAAAGTGAGATCCGTTTTCTTGAACCTGCAGACGTCAGCATGCAGGGTCTCAAGTAATGTTAAAATCTCTATGCAAGACCAACAGGATTGGACTCAATCATACAATCCCTGCACTTCATGGCCTAACTTATCCCTGCACTTCATGGCCCACCTTATTCCTGCACTTCATGGTCTAACTTATCCCTGCACTTCATGGCCCACCTTATCCCTGCACTTCATGGCCTAACTTATCCCTGCACTTCATGGCCTAACTTATCCCTGCACTTCATGGCCCACCTTATCCCTGCACAGCATGGTCCACCTTATCCCTGTACTTCATGGTCCACTTTATTCATGCATTTCATGGTCCACCTTATCCCTGCACATCATGGCCCACCTTATCCCTGCACATCATGGTCCACCTTATCCCTGCATTTCATGGTCCACTTTATTCATGCATTTCATGGTCCACCTTATCCCTGTATTTCATGGTCCACTTTATTCATGCATTTCATGGTCCACCTTATCCCTGTATTTCATGGTCCACTTTATTCACGCATTTCATGGTCCACCTTATCTCTGCACTTCATGGTTCACTTTATTCGTGCATTTCATGGCCCACCTTATTCCTGCAGTTGACTTGGAAGATAACTCACGCCCATGTGCTCGGAGGTGGAGACCGGCTGGAAGCCAACAAAGGCAATCTGCATAGAGAGGATGGTGCCGATGACGTAGAGGGCGCTGTACGCCACGTAGATGCGGTGGGAGAACCGGCCTGTGATCATCAGCACGAGCACGTGCAGCGGGATGATGTTGATCAGGAACACGTACCCACCCCACGATGACACCTTCATTCAAGTAAACAGTAATAAATGGAGGAAATGCCTTCTTTCAAGAATGAATTATCTTTTTAATGGTGAGCATTTGTATAAGAAACAAATGCGCTCTATAGATGCCAGGGAAAATCAGTTTGAATTGAATTTTGAGAATGTGTGCAAACTTTTTCAGGTAGCTGATACAAAGAATGAATTAAGACTAATTTCTTCTTATTACAAGGTGTATGAAATGAGGCCTTAACGCTGATTCAAGTTCAACACTAATAACCTAATTAGATTTTGGCAAGTAAATTTACATGAAATTTTTCTTGCATAAATAATTCCCACGGCATATCGTATTGTACAGTACACATGTCGAGGCTCCGCGCCGCCGGTCTCAATGAGGTGTTCGGCCAGACAAAATACTCGTCTCAAGAAGCCGTTGTATTTATAGAGCAAAGGATCGCCACCACAAATTTGACAGCCTCTTTTCAGGAAAAATAATGAAAATAAGTCAACCATTATCACTTGACTCAAGATTATATTCCACAGCTCTACAAATTACATACTCGTGACGGTAGAGTTAGTAGCAAATGAGACCAATGAGGAACTAGAACAAAAGTGTCAGCGCACTGCAACTCAGAGCAATAGCTCAACAAATTTAACAGTATATTTTAGGAGAGAATCATCAAAACTGAAGCCAGCAATAGTGGTTGCTGTTATCACTAGACTGGAGTAAATTTCACAGTTTAACGAATTAACCACTTGTGAATAAAGAGCAGAAAATGTATGACACCGTTCTTTATTCATTCTAATTTTCCATTTTTTCTCAGGCCTACTGTATTAGTAATTAATTTAAATATACGTTCTTCTAACACAAAATTTAACTGTATCCTGACTAATTAGCCTAAATGAGTTAAATTGTATGATTGCAGACATCTTGCTTCTGTTCTGGATTATTTTTAAATTCAATTCTTAGTAACTAATTACAAATCTGTTCATCTCTCATAATTTCTAACTCATTTCAAGTGAACCACTAAAAAAAATACAAACTTTGCTCATAAAGACTATTAGACCAAGGACAGTACATCATATTTGTGATCTTTCATGAACGAACCATGAGCATCTCCAGAAGCACGGGCTCTTAGAATAAATAAATTATAAATTTATACAGGGTGCAGTAACATAACTTCGTTTTCCTGAGAGGAACTTTCTTTGAAAAAAGAAAGTCATGTTGCCGCACACTGGAAATAATTGAACAGTAATATTCAGCCCCGCCTCACCATGTAGAAGTAGGCGAGGGCAGCCAGTGCAGACCAGAAGATGGTGCCAGTTTTCACAGCCTTGATCCACATGTAGTACGTGAGCAGCATGCAGAAAATGGCGATGCCTGCCACACATACCGCACTGATCAATAATGCATACTAATATGGACTGAAACACACAACATATTGAGGGAGATGTTAATTTGACTTCTGAACGAGTTTGAAGAAGTAACTAGAGCAGTGAAGTCAACGGTCACCTCTTACCCAAACAGCAGCTCTCATCAACTCTTTTTCTATATGCAACACACTATGTAAATGCACTTCCCCACCATGCAAGTATAATAATACATCAACATAGCCTTTATACTTTGTAGGACAGCGAAGCTATGTCCAAATTATTGAGAAATATCAATCAAAGAAAATTGCAAAAGATTGGAGAAATATTGAATGCACGCGGGAAACATAAAGGCACTTGCACCCACATCGATACAACCCACCTTTGAAAATGAATGCAACTACAACAAAGAGGTGCAAAAAAATTGAAGCCTAATTCCCGACAGTGCCAGTCGGAGCACAAAAAAACTCAAGTCCAAGTCCTAGTTCAGTCACCAGAAACCGACGCCTACCTTCTATCACTGCAAGTCTACTCATGAAATGGAGCTCACTACCCAAGATCAAAATTTTCCCTGATGTCCAGTCTAGAGAGCAGCACTGCAGGAGCCCCAAGACTGCGCAGTTACCTTCATTATCGTAGGAGCCAGCGACGGAGCGCGAGATGTAGCCAGGCACGATAGCGATCATGACAGCAGCAATGAGGCCAGCACCAGGACTCTGGTGGTCAGGTATGGAAGTGATGGCAGCAAGAGGTAACGCTTTCCAAGGATGCAAAATATCTATATGCATGTACATGTCGTGTGTAATGTAGAGAACATTGTTTTATTAGCTTGTTATTTCTTTAAAATATATTTTTAATAAATGTATAATATTTTAATGTAAGAGATAAAGTCCTCATGTGGTAGGTATAATAATACTCATAGCATTAAATAATATCAAGAGAATCACTTCATCCGCCGATTCCCTCATGTCACGCTTAGGGGCACTTTCACAAAGTGCTGTAGTGCATTACTAAGTGACGCACAAAGAAGGAATATATCACGATTACACAAGGTCTCTACATTGCAATAAATTATGTTCAATGGCTGAAGTACCATTTGAAGTTCGGAGAGCAACTAATGTTTGATAGACTCAGTAACTTGAATAAAAAGATACTAGTACAAATAGAAAATGATACGACATACAAGTGCTTTATTTCAAGCTACTATAAGGCGTCTTTTGTAATTCCAGCTAAATTTGAACAGGATATTTAGAATATGGGACTCAAATGATTCATTACTAATGTGCTTCAGAAATGACTGCAGTCCATGTAGGGTTAAATGATACAAACAGTAGTATATCTTCCTAAGTCATTGGCAGTCACCTTGAGTTCCTTCGTGATGTGGTAGGTGACCAGCGTGGTGAGTGAGGAGAAGAATGGAGCGAGGAACACGCAAACGTTGCGTACTTCCACAGAGATGTGCAGGGCATTCAGGATGTGATAGATCACTGCACTGGTTACCATCAAACCAGGGTAGATTGTGCCTTAGGAAAGTAAAGTGAAATTAGAAATGCTTGACTCAAAAGTTTCTTATGAAAGTCTCATGAAATACAAGCCCATTGGAAGAAATGTATGTACCATGATCAATAAACAATGCTATCAGATTCAACCCATGTACGATTGAGAGTAAAGTAAAATGAGCAAAAGAAAAACAGGCATCATCTTTCAGAGATTTGCTCACCTCCAATGATCCTGCCAAGAGGGTACCATGCTCTGTCATCAAACCAGTTGTGGAAGCTGTAGAAACCCTCCTCTGCCAAGAACTTGGTGGTGCGGTAGTTGAAGTACGGATCAAACTCATGGATCACAGACTCAAACCGCAGTACAGAAAATAAGCGGCATGAGAAAGCTGAAACATACAAAACCAAATTAGTTCATTTCAGAGATACAGTTTCAAAAGTGAAGTATTACTTAGTGCATTTTCTGAACATATCACACATGTACCACTTGAGGAATCAGACACTAATAGTGAAAAATGATATGAAGCATTGTATGCCACAGGGCAAAGATACAAAAAAAAGGTTTCAGTACCCACCATATAAAGTTTGTGAAATGGAAATTCCCATTACATAATTAATTACACCCATACACCAATATGTTTTGGTCTCACTTTATAGGTTAACTATTGAAGATTATAGATATAATCTTTGTATTGTTACAATAAGAGTATGAGTCTCTGAGCAAAACCAACAGAAAAATGCCAACAATTCCTTTCAAATAAGATTTTTATACAAAAAATGCTTTGACTGCCATTACTTACTAAAAAACATTTTTACAGGTTTCTAAGAGGTCAGAGTTTATCCTTGGACACTCATAGGAGAATGTTCTTTGTAAATCCATTATACTACAATTAGAAATGAAATAGAAAAATATAATACAACCCATTTATACATTAAAATAGTTACTAGAGAATGCTTTTCATGACAAGTTACAAACACTGCAATGTGTAGAAGTTATTCTCTCTGATCTAAGGTATCCAGTACCCATTACATATTCCAACACACTGGGACTATTCTGAAAAGTTCACTCTCATGCCACTAAAATGAATAATATCTAAAATAAATAATAATAATAAAATAATTCAAATAGCAACTTACACAACAAAGCAGCAAGTGTAAGCACTGCCATCTTGAGGAGAGTGTCTTGCTTCTTCAGCGACAGCTGCATGATCCATGACACCCGCAGGCTGGACAAGATGGATGACTTGGCCATTGTTCTAAAGTAAAGTAATTCTGCAGTCTATGTGGCACACCAGAAATTTTTTCAATTCAGAAGAAATATCACTGATATTGATAGTGCATTATTACAAAAAGGAACTTTCAGTCAAATATTGTTTTCATTGTCTGTAAAACAAAAATGTATTAGAAAAAGTATTGACAAATATTGCTAACTCAAATCACAAACAGAATAAGATGTATAAAATATGCAACATGAAATGGAACCCTCTAACAGCAAAGTTATTTCTCAACTGAACAAAATATTCCATAATTTACCTCTTATATTTATCTGTTTTTATAGAATGTAACTTTAAAACAAAACATTTAGAATATAGGACTAAAGTGAAGGACTTCATACATACTTTACATAGCATGATGGCCACTAATGGGTTAAAGTGACCATTTTCTTCAACTTGCAGATCATCATAACAAATCTCTGCTTCTTGTCCCAAAAAATGAGGAAAGTTACAGAGAGTATAATAACTGGGCTTAAGAGAAGTTAGTATTAAGAATTGAAAAACCATTGTATATTTCATTTTCAAATTTGAATGAATTTTCTTTATTCTTTTAAAATGTTTATCAAAATAAACATAAAAACAGATAGAGATAGATCAAACTTATATCTTTAGAAATGGCTTTAGACTAAATAAATGACTTCAAAATGACCTTTGCAATTCATATACAAAGTTTGGCTTTAGCAAGTAATGCAATTTTTAATTCTAAAAATTACATATGACTAAACCTGAAAACTTTTTTGTCCTAATTGTAACTTCATACTAATGTTACCTAATTGTAACTTCATAGATTAAATTGATGAAGTCTTGAATAAACATAGAACAGTGGCAGAGATCTACAGATCATTTTTCAAGCTCAAAATTATTTTGATTTTAGAATCATTTTTCTTTTGCAATTTAAAAACAGAGATAAGAGCACAATGCTGAAATAAATTTAGGTCTATTTTCACGACCTCATGAGCACAGACTGTTTATTACAATAGTTTTCCATTCTATAGCTCACTCCTGTGCGAGTTCAGAACTGATGGGAGATGTAAAAACGACTAGGAAACTATTACACACGCATATTCCACCTCATTCAATAGTGACATTAGCCAAACTGTAAAATGAATCATAGCATACTATAACTAATCCCTATAACTTTAAAAGGACCTCGCAGACGTATGCCTTTACTAGTTACAATGTTTGGCAATGGTAAGCCACTATTGGTGTTAACGAACAAAGCCGAGTCTAATTGGTATAATAAAAGAATTCTATAGACTTATAATACTATTATCCAATGTGATAAAACAACATAGTTAGATAAATTAATTTCAAAACCGCTATCTGGAACTGGTAATTGCCAGGTTTTTGACATCGCTTGTTTTTAGCGTACCGGCAAGCGACACATCATGTCTAGTTTCAGGGCAATTGCACTAAGATACTACGAGGCGTATACTTTGTGTTCGATTTTATAAAAAACAAAACAAAACAAAAACGTGTATTTCCAATAGAGTTGGTACACAAGAAATGTAACAGCATTGGTTTTTAAAAATGCCTTATTATAAAATCCTTAAGTGGTAGGTATTCTATGCGTAGTATCATAGATGATAGAACAGCAGTACCTACGGGTATACATAAACATTCACATCACGCAATGAACGTTAAATATACATGGGGAAACGAATGAAACTTCGCTTTTTCAATGATGATTTAAGAGGTAATCATTGGTGATATATATAAATTCTGACGTGGTAGGTATTATACGGATTTTAGGTGATAAAGGAAATATTTTCTTTAGGTACAGATTAGATTTGACATCATTACATTCAACTGAATTGGATGTTTAAAATCCTAGGAAGACCGAAAGAGGAAAATTATGAGAGCGAAAACTTAAAACATAAAGTTGTGATTGTTATTAAATTGAAATTGTAATTTCTAATTACTGGTTGACCGTATGGTATGGCTTGCTGATGATTGATTTAATTTAATCCTTATTACAGTTATCTGTAAGCATCGTGTTTAATATGAACGGGCGTTACATATCAGAGAAAGAGAGTAAAAAATAAGATATAACAGTGAATCTGTCAAATTTTTAATACTTAGCTGTTGATGTAGATAAGAAAAGCTGTAGTAGACTAAAGTTCTGAGGTTTCGCAGTCACTTATTGTAGCAAAGCAATTACTGACATTGACGGATAAATTTTTTGATTAAGTATTCGATAAGTACAAAAATAACGTAAAAGATTACATATATACATATATATATACACACACATATACATACATACACATACATATACCTATACATATCCATTTACATATACATACATACATGCACACATACGCACACATGCATACTTACATGCACATATCACATGTATGTACATACACACACATACACATATGCACATATATACATAAGTATATACTCGTATACATCTAAATGCCTCGGAAGAAGAATAATCTGAAGAGTAACATGTTATTTTTTTTGGTTGGCCAGTGTTAGGTTTTCACCGAGGTTATGTTTTGGTGGTAGTAATAACAAATTTATCAGAAGGTAAGGTTAAGGGAGTCGACTGGTGCACCTCTAGTTGGGGAATTCAATGACAAGACGAGTACTCAGCTCTTGTTTATTTATAGATCCGTAGGGCAGCTGGTGGACAGAAGACATCCGCAGTCCACGAGTGAAAGAGATTGGGAACTAGAAGAAATGATCGAGAATATGATCGAAAATAGGATCAAGAACATAATCAGAAATATGATCAGGGATGTGATCAGCGTCAAGATTTCTAAGCAACGATGAGACTCGAGAGGAGAGAGAAAAGAGATGCTAAAGCCTCGATGAGATGAGAGCAATGAGCGCTGAGCACTGAGCGATGAGAACTGAGAACTGAGAACAGTGAAAGCTGAGATGAGAACTGAAATGAGTGCGATGATGAAAGCTGAGATGAGAACTGAAATGAGTGCGATGATGAAAGCTGTGATGAAAGCTGAGAGCAGGACCGCCAGGTGTCTGGAAGAGAAGGTTGAGCTTAATTTTCACATCTTCACAAACATAAACAAACACAAGCATTGCCCGTAGCAAACCTAAGCAATGACAAGGCTAATCAGAATGAAATGCAGCAGTAAGGCAGTCCAATCTCAAAATATTCAAGAGAGCTGGGATATAATCTTATTGAGAGATATGAGCAAGTCCCTTTTAAATAAACAAGGAATCTAATCCTCATTAAAAGGTCTATTTTTAAAACTAGTAACTGAGTAAAAGTTGCTTCAGTGAACATGGAATTTTTAGAAAAGATACTTGAGTTTTAATAACTCAGTTTCATCTACTGAACAAAGTCGATTTTTAATGTTTGATTTAGGATCAATTAAATCTAGAAATGGAAATGCTTATTCGGTTCATATAGTAACTAAAAATTATGAGCACAATTGTTGAACAGACAATAAGGAGTCTCGTGAAAAAGGTTGCTCCAGTATGCAAGGCCAAAATCTTTAACCACGAGGATAATTTCCATAATCCTGCAATATTGCCATGATACAGGTACAATATAGCAATCTAACATGAACAAAAGTTTCTGTATAAAATAATTAGAACATCCTGATTATAGCGAGAACAAAATACATCCTAAACATTGTACAGAAATATAATGGACATCTTATGACATGGTAAAAAAATGAAGGAAACAAACTAATGATAACATTGCACATTATGGATATCTTTATTTAGCGGATATCATCTAGTAAACCATAATATTATGGTTAATCCCTGATATTTAAGATTTTCATAATATGACCTGAGATGAAAATATTTGCGATAAAAAAACTACAATAGTATTGAGAGGAAATGATATATCAATAATACCTGGATGGGAATTGTTAAATAAGAATTCTATACCTCCAAGTGAGCAACACACAATGAATAAAAAATAAAATATATCTATTTTACAAGGGAATGAAATCAATATAGTTATAAGCTGGTTACATGTTTATAAAAATCTCTACTTCTAAGTATAGAATGCAATGTAAAGGCAAGTTTGTGATTTAAGACAATTTTCAGTCTGTGGTTAAATCTAGTAATCCAATTTATGGTCTAGCTACACCATATTCAGCTGATCCCACTTCTATTCAGGAAGTGTGC
>VCRD01000134.1:276969-479336 GCA_006783055.1 Trinorchestia longiramus | reverse complement strand
CCAAACAATCCAGAACGCCGCCCTTCGAATAGCCTCCGGATCCCACAAAATGGCTTCCGCCTCGCACCTTCACAGGGAGACGGGAGTCCTTCCTGTGGCCGACCACCTCTCCCTCCTTTGCTCCCAGTACCTCCTCAGCTCCCTTCGCCCTCACCACCCCAACTACCTCACAGTCATCCAACCCTCCGGCCCTCGTAATATGAAACATACCCTCTAATCCCGCTTCCTACCCTCAATAGCTCACCTTCTATCTCCAAACGGGGACTGCCTTCCCTCCACCTATAGGCAAGCCCTAAACTCCCTGCACTCCTCAGCAGTTCAGCAGGCCATCTCTGCAGCGGGCCCCAACAGGGTCCTCCAACTGTCCCCTCCGCCCATTTCTGAAGAAGAGCGATCCCTTCCCAGATCCACCCGCACCCTCCTCTCCCAACTCCGATCGGGCCACAGCAGAGCCCTGAACTCGTATCAGGCCCGAATAGGAGCAGTGCAGGACCCCACATGTCCTGCCTACGGCGCCGCGGATCAGACCACCAGCCACCTCTTCAGCTGCCCCAACACCCCCACCCACCTTACCTCTCTGGACCTCTGGTTGGACCCGGTGTCCACGGCAACCTTTCTCTCCAGTGTCCCTTCACTCTCAGCCTACTTCCCTCCTCCTATCCGACCCCCACCCGAGCCTCCGCCGCACCCCTGAGTCTCCCCAGATGACCCGCTAGGCAAACAACAACAACAACAACAACAACAACAACAACAACATCGGCCGTACACGCATGGACTCGAAAATTTGAACTTCAGTGAGGCACGAGTTAGCACTGTCCAATTGAGCTGAACCTTAGCCAATCTTATTTCAAGCCAACTGACGACTTTTAGGAGAGTCCATCGGAAGATAGGACGAAAAAATAAATTCCTCGCTCTATAGCTTATAACGACCGTAGTAGACATCCTCGTGTTGGGATTGAACTCTACATCTTAACACGTTGACTCTGAAGTGGTACGTATGTGTACCACTTAGGTTAGGTTCTGTAATTTTTCAGATCCTTCTAGTGACTATGCGTACAAAGTTAAGTTTTACACCAATCAGGCAATCGGAGGCAACGTGTTAAGTGAGCCTCGGCTTCAGGATGATGTTTTTCAAGAGACAGGTTTTGCTGTTTGAAAAACTTGTTTTTATGTAAAAAAAACTAGATTTCATATTATATAAAAATCTGTTTTCATATAAAAACTTCATATTTTAGAACAACGTGTTTCAATATTAATATTTTTTCCGAGTGTGAGACCGTATAGTGGGCAAATGAGTACGCGGAAATGACCCACATACTATTAACAGGAGGCTTAACATCACAATACGAGTTTTCGCACTGATATTTTTATTTTATCCTTCTGTTGAGCAGGCCTTGATTGTACTTATGAGTTTGGTGCAGCATCGTAATTACATAGATGGGATTTATGTGATTTGACGAATTTAAATCTTCATAGGATTAAAGGATCTTAGAACCATTGTTTTTCTTCAATATTAGGTTTGTTTGAAGCAACCAGCTGTGTTTACATTTGTTATTATGTAATAGGTAACTGCTATATACATTAGTTTAAAGAAAGTTCTTATGGTCGTGATTATTTTGGTTTTGATCCTTTGATATGGCTTTTCACGCTTGGTTAACTAAATTTTGAACGTGGGAGTACACAAGTGTTCAGTTAGTTTTAATGCTTCAAAGTTGTTTATAGTTTCTTTTATCATCTTTTACTTAAAGCCCTACTTGTGCTGATTATATTGCAACGGATTTCAGACTGCAGCTTTGTGTGCGTGAGCGACGTACGGTCGCACGTATACGTGTTCTGTCAACCGCTGCCGCTGGGCGGGGAACTCAAGAACAGGCGCACGGGCCGCGTGACGAGCAAGGTGGCGCGTCAGCTGCTGCTGTCGCTGCCTTCACACGGTGAAGTGCGTGGACTCGCCACCGTCCCCGGCCTTGTTTTCCTCTGCACCGACGAGCATGTGTTTGCCTACGCCCTCGCTCTCCAAGCCTCGTGAGATGTGGCACATTACTCATCAAAACAGTTCAGCCATTAGAGCGTAGTCGTTTGCACCTGTGCATCAAGAGTTGGAGTGTTAAAATACCATACATAGCATGTTACCGTATGCTTCCCGTGAGTCTTCTTGGCAGCTAAATTGTAACCGGTTGTAAAATTGGCTGATTGATTACTAGGTAATTCAAATTGATGTTAACCTTAACTTCAAATGCTGAAATCTCTGCTAGGATATTTCATCGTTGGTCACATACTGTTCTATAATGAACTACAACATAGAACGAAGTAGGTCGTTATTCGGAAAGTATTCAGGTTTACCAACTTATCAAACCACCGTTGGCTTTTTCGAACATTCAAAACATTGTTTCCATAGACAGAACAAATTTTTCTTGCAGCTTATGCGGTTAATGTGTTTTTTATTTGTATTCGTAAAACATTCATTGTCTTAGATGCTGTTCATCAACATCCTATTGTTAAGGGTTGAAATAATGAAAATTATCTTCGAAATTTAAATTTCGAAGCTACTTAATGAATTCTAAATTATTAAACGATTAGATTTAAATAAGTAGCCCTGCAGCGTATTTTAGAAACTCGCAGTGAATAAGTCTTAATCAAGTGTAATAAAATATTATCTATTTTGTATTGAGATTTTGTAAGTTTGAGAAAAATCTTGTTCTTATGTCATTGTATTCTTATCCTCTGCTAAACTTACACATTAGTTTTCTTCACAGAGTGTGTTCTTAGCCTTCATATCTCCCAAACGTACAATATTTCGGGGTGTGTCTTTGTAACATAAGTTTCGATGACCTGACCGTTCAAAATCTGTTCAGTGAGTTTAGTAGTGCGAGGAACGGCCTCTGTGGCATGATAGGAATAATCAATCCCTAAGCTTACACTTATTATGCTAAGGTCTCTCCAACTAGAAATAGCATCAATGAGCTGCCTTGTCTCCAGACTCCTCCTTGGTGTGGGAAAAGTGCTGTTCTTCGTTGAGTAGTTAGTTAGGTTTAAGTTTACAATTTTTATTTGTGAAAATTTTTATCTAGGTTATTTAATGAATTGAGCGCTCACTCCTATCGAACGTAATTGAACTATGTCGTTAGTCATCAGCTGTAGCCAATTGAGTGATGGTGTCAAACGGCAAGAATTAATCTTGTTGAACTTCACATGGTTGTCAGATACGTTTTCAATTCAAGGAATTTTTTAGTAACAGCTTCCTTTCGGTCTTAATTAAAAGCAGGCATGAGAAAATGACCGTGTATCCTCTATAATCGAGTAAAAATTTAACTTTGCGGGCACTAATTGTAACAATACTTAAGGAAGCATCTACTTCAACGAATTTAGTAAACCCTAGCATGTATCTTTTAATATCAGGAGGTAATCAATTATTCGGTAGTTCGAAAGACAGATATTGAATTATCTGGTTCATGCAGAATTTTTCAAAAGATCTTTCAGACTAATTAGCCTCCTACTATTGGAGAAAACCTAATTGAACCTTACATTCTGGAAGTAAGGAAAATGGGTCTCGGCAAAACAGCAAGAAAATAAGTACAGGGCAGTTGCTCTTTGGAATAAGACGATCAGAAGCTTAATCTCGGATGTAAGTGAAGATATTTTGCTGCAAGTAGTGACTGCTGAGTGTCCAGCGCATTCATTGCAATTGGACGAGTCAATTAACGTTGTATCATGTTATTTATATCAATATGTTAAGAATTTTTTGAAGGAGTACTTACCCTTTGCATGATTAGCTACAACCTTTTTGCGGAAAATATTTTCGAAAGCTCCATGTCTTTCACCTGAAACTTAAGCTACACTGAGAAGTACTTTGAGTTAGTACACATGAGGTTTAAAAGCTTTCGTTAAGACTGTTGCTCTTCATACTTCCTTCACTCACTTCTATTCATCGGCAGGCTTGTAAATGGAGACTCCCACATGTGCTTCGGGAAATACAGTATGTGGCATAATAATTATTATTGGTATTATATTCCTAGTTTTGTGTGGCATAATCAACCCACGTTTTTAATATAAGATTTATGACAAATCAATTAATCAAATAATTCTCGAGATGAAGAATTTTGTTTTATTGTTTACAAATGCTATCATATTAGAAAAGCTATAATATTATAAATCCTCTATTTTGCCTCCGAGGTTTTATTATCTGATCCAACATCTTAATAAACATGGCATCTAAAGCTCACGAAACTTTTCCTTAGTGACGTGTTATTTTTTTCTACCTCAGAATTATGTCTAAAAGTTATTTCAAGCGGATGGAAAAGAATTATAGGGTTAATGAAAAGCGAAGTAATATATTTTATATCAATTCATTCAACATGAATTACTAACGTGCATGAAATTTATTGATGACAGAACGTATGTCACTGAGGTTTTCTAACGCACCAATTCATAATTTCTTGGGCAGCACGCCTTTCGTAATTTACACAGACACTTGTAACATATCGAACACACAATGATAGCAATGAACGGTGCGGTGATGATAGTAAGCTGCAGATACATGTCACAAGGGTAATCTTGTTTCTTTTCAAAGCCTGCATTGCATTCTTCAACAATATCCTTTGGTCTGTACGGTTCCATGATCGTCAAGAAGTCGTCTAATGGACAGCTGAAGCTCTCGCACTCCGGTACAATCAGAGGCAGCATTGGCGTTAGGCCACTGGTGTCATTGTGGTAGTAGATCTGAAGCAGGTGGTTTGATCGTTACGCAGGGTGTCCCCAAAAAATGTACTCACTTTTTTAGATACCATTGCTCATGTACATTTTTTTTGTACTAGATGTAAGTCTGGAGGGCTTAATTGAACGAAGTACCCTTGCTAAAGGATTATTACACCCGATACAAGAGTAATAAATGCGTGAATAGTGGGCTCTAAAAGAATGATCATATTATTTTGGAATACCTTGTACATGTCTTAGTTCATACTGGGGCTCCAATTTGCAGCGCACGCCAAGAAGTAAATTTAGTAAAATATTTGGGCAACTTTCATGGTTTTTAAACTTTCTTTTGTTAATAGTGGAAACAAATTCTGGTGCTGTAAAAAACCCCGTCTGATAATAAAAGTTAGGAGGGATGCACAGATCTTAATGTGTCTGGATTTACTGTGATCACCTTCACTAGTAGAAATTAGTGAAATGAAATGAAAAATTACTAAGAGATGCGCTCACAAAGCGCCTAAAACACATAAAATTCAAGATATAAGACATTGTTATTTACAGGAGGTCAAAGGGGATGAAAGAGAGTCGAAAATATCGCCTAGTACCTTGATATATCAAAAATATGCAAGGGGATTGATCAAGTGCTGTTATTTGATGTGGGACGCTACTTCTAAATACAAATGACATTTGCTAATCCCTAGGATTCAAAAGAGTAAGCATCAAAAATTCATTCATGGGGTGTCTAATTCAAGACGAAGCTCTGTTACTCTATGTCGGTAGAACTAAAATAGCGTTAGTTCCAGTAAGTATATGATTTTGTGAACAGCAACATGTGACTGGTGACGTTTGTACGATCCTCTCTCACCGTGTACAGATTCATTTTAGTGTTTTCTTTTTGATTGAAAGTTATATGCAGAAGGCTTTAAACAGTTTTGATTCAGAAATAGTACGTGAGGTTGTACGAACTGGAATCCATTCCCCTGCTTCTGATATTCACCCAAGTGCCTCACCTGCACCAAATGCTTTTTTGAGAAGGGCTTCTGATGGAGTTCGAAGATCAGGGCAGAGGCATACGGAGGTGCCCTGTTGTTGTAGGAACGCAACACCAGCAGTTGCTCCACAATGTTACTGTCATGCACAGAGAACAGCGACACGTTTGCCCGCGACTCCTCTGCGTCTTCCTTCATTATCATGTTCTGAATGATCTCTATAATCAGCGGCCCTAAAAAGGAGGTGAAAGATTTTGGAACGTTGGAAATTAGCTTAGCGAGCGTCAGCCAGATAGCGGAGGTATTGGGATAGGCTACAGCTCGGAATCATTTTTACGATATTTTTCGCAAGTAAACATATTTATAATTTTTCCATAAATAAACAGCTGGATTTTTCAATATTTCTCACAACCTGTTTGTCTTGTATTAATGAGAATATGCAGGGGTTTGCCCATGATTAGAACCATACCCATTAATTAGCCCAATCAATTAAAACCTTCGGTTTAGTAACTGCAGTCTATGTACTATTTTTGGTGACCTGGTGTAAGGAAACATTGAGTAACTCGTGCCAATGGGCCTCGATCAATAGTGTACTCATTAACCTGAATATATCATTTTGAATACTAAATGTCCGTTCCATAACAATGTGTTTTGAGAAGTAGAGTATTTGAGTGTAGTTGGGACTGATATAAGCATCAGGAAGTAGAAGCTGGGTGATTTGACCGAAGCGCAAAGAAGCTTATTCATACTTCCAGAAAGAGCTACTTCTCTGACTTCCGCCTAAAATGTTGCACACCGAAAATTTGAAAAATTTTCTTGTGATTAGAAAAATTAATTCATTTTCTCGACTAAAATGTTAAGTCTCTTACGTTCCGCCGTTGAATGCATTGTGCTTTTAATGTTCTTAATTTATAACGGAAGTGATGTCGTTCCAGAGCTGCGTGTGCATTTTGGATGCGCATTTAAGACGGAGTCACTTGCTCTGTAAGTTGAGGCTTGTCGATCATATAATTACTGAAACAATTTTTAAATTCAAAGAACTCGATAATATTATCACATGTCAAACGTACATACTTCAAAGAATCCGATCATAAATGCTAAATCCTATCGTCATTTAATTTGACAGGCTTAAATAAATTCAATGGGATCTGGGGTTGTATATAACAGTTTTGCAGCTTATAGGTCTATCGTGTAAGGCTGAAATTCAAGCTGATCATTGGATCAGTGAAACACAGGACGGAATTTAAAAAAGAGCGATACATCACGTGCATCTTTGTTTCATATTTAGATTGAAAATAAGATCTTTTTTAATCAGTTTTACCATATTATATCATATATTAAGTAAAGCCGATGTGGTTAAAATGGAGATAAATGTTTTACTTGAAAAGTAAAATTCAAGAATTCAAGTCAACAGCAATTCCAAGTTCGTCCATCCTATATATCATGAATATTACAGTACTTTAGATGTACTAAGAACGTACGAGTCGACGATAATATTGGCGTTCTTAACCCTACGAACATTTTTCAGTTCTTCTCAATGGAACTGGCATTCTCATTGTAAAAAATCAAATTCCCAAAAACGTTACCGTTTTTCGTCCTAATAAAGAAATATCAACAGCTTGTTGACCGAGAACATTACTGGAAAAGTATACCCATTTAAACATTAATTTTTAACAGTAAAAACATAACAACAAAGACTTTTTGCTGAAGTTTTGAATTTTATACTATAAATCGTAAAAATATTTGTGAAGCAAATCGTGCCTGAATGTGGTACAGAAGTTCAAGTCTGACTGATAGTTGACAAACCCAATTTAGTGTTACACTGCTTTATTGACTTTTTTTACATTTCTCATTTATCTCCTGTTTCAATTGCTCTCAACTTTCAGTTATGAGTTTAGGCTCTTACAGTTGCAATGATTCGAGTATTATATTTGGTAATTGTATGGTTTTATGATAATATTTTGATATTATGTTTGGTAATTGAAAAGTATTATGAAAATGATATGATATTATGTTTGATGATTGCTTTTACGTTATTACGTTTGGAAATTTATATTCGATGAAAAAACGAGTGTTTCTAATTCAGACGAATTTTAGTGGGATCTTTTGATGTCAAAAACCCATTTCTCGAGGCTTCTTAGTTTGCTTTAGATTTAATATTCATTACTCCACTTGCATACATGTACGGGAGAAGGAAATTAGTTTCAGTGCGTTACGTTAGAACATTCCCTAAGCCTTTTGCGTTGAGCAAGTGCTTTCGATTATGTTTTTTAGAAACAGGCGCCTTTTTCAATTAGTAATGCAGTTGGTAGTGTCTGGATGGCATTGTATTATTGCTTCGATAGAAGCCTGTAGATTAGAAGACCTGTGGTTTTGAAGCTGTACCTGTTTCATTAGCAAATTAGTAATTTATTTAATAGAAACAGATTCTATCAAAATGTTAAGAAATGTGGATCCCAGTCTAGGTTGGTTTACCTGCTCTGAGAATTTTTTGCTCAGGTGTAGAAGCAAGGAGGCGGAGGCTGTGCTTCTGCACCTGCGCCAACTGAGGCATCAGTAGTTGCACGGCGTCCATTAACGTCAAGTTATTCTCTTGCTGCACACAAACGTCAAGAAGTATTTTCTTAATTCATTGGAAAATAAGTTCCCAAGTGTCAAAAAATGTAATTGATGCTCGTAATTATTACGCGTAAAAAACTTGGCCCACTTAACATTTAATTTGTCTTAATTCCAACACAATCTTACTTGAATTTTGAAGGTATCGTACAGTACGCCTAACTCTTCAAGACTGTCGAAAGTTTGGTGGAGTTGTGCTGCCAGAGCGTTGCGCAACGGACGCAAAGACGCCAGGTATTGTTGCACAGTTGTGGTGGCGTTGATTTCTCGGTTGATTTGTTCTACTCTTTTGCACGAACGTTTCAAGTCGATAACCTGATACAGATGGAAACAGCAATCAATTCTAATTACATTTGGACTCAGAGCACGTATGTGTTCTTGCATTGTTTCATTAGATTAGTAAATGACCCATTTAAGAAAATTAATTTAGAGTGGCAGCTTCCTTCTTCCTTATTGCATCCTACGCTACAATTTTTCTAAAACCAACACATATTGTTGTATCAACTACGTATTTTCTTTTATTTGATGAAACGATTTGCATTGGTGAAATAGATATCACAGTCTGCAACTCCAAAAAACGTATTGCTGTCGAGAGGCTATTGTTCAGTCCTCATTCTAATTGTAAGCGAAGATGAATATTATTCTGTAATTTCACTTAATGAAAATTTTTATAGAACCTTTATTTCTTCTTTTTTATAAAAAGATGACTGCTAACAAAGTGTGCTGAATGGCGTTGCTGTTCAGCTTATCAGCTTGACTATGCGCTCAGTCAATGGTGATGTTAGCCCCAAAGGAGATTTAGAAACTTTCCTGGCTTAAAGCAAACTTGGATGTAGTTTTGAAGTTGAAGATGAGCGTTCAACAGAAAACGCTAACGTTTTATTTTTTTCACTTTTTTCATTCTTGAGTTGGAGAAGTTGGTGTACAGTGTGACTAAGTTTAGGCGGAAGTATTTTCTACACAAGGTATGCCGGTGTTTTTTCAAAGTTTCGTATTCTTTAAATCTCAAAACCTGTAGAGACCAAGTTGAACCCATATTCAAATAATACAATCACGTTGTGCAAAGAGAGTTAGGCTCACATTAACTATCAAATTCCAAAGTTAGTATATATGAAATAACGTGTGATGGCAGAACTGTTTCTTATCCAAAACCCGAACACTAATAATATTTCTTCACAACAAACTTCATGAACTCCTCGCTACGCAAAGATTCCTTGGATGTTTAACACGTTTATGACTGACCTGGTCCAATTTGGATGGAGTTGTCTTCACTGGTGCTGGAGCCCATGGCATCTCGCTGTTGAAACGCTGGCTAGGGTTCTGTAGAAGAGGGTCACTGTAGAGGCCTGCCACTGTGGCGGAGGCGGAATTCAAGGAGCGTTCAACTGAGCTGCTGGTGACGGTGAGCTCCGTGTGCCTCCAGGAGGAGGACAGAAGACGTCCGTAGCGACGTCTCAACCACTTGCCCAGCTGGTAACACTGGTTCAGGCCTTCCTGCTCGATTGTGGTCTAACTTCAGAGCACTTCAATCACCTGTACTTCAGGGTACTTTAATCAAATTTTCTTTAGGGCACTTTAATCAACTGTACTTTAGGGCACTCCAAATAACTGTACTTCAGGACACTCCAATTAGCTGTACTGCAAGGCACTCCAATACTCTGTACTAAAAGGTACAAGGACCAAACTCAAGGCCCATGTAGGATATTGTGAGCCTCACTAGTTTATTGTGTTTTAATTCTTGATAAGATTTTTCACTTAATTGTAGTACGATGATATTATTAATATTTTACACACTATCCACTAGTCTGTCATGTATGAGTCGTACGGGTCGTGCGCAAAGTTTAAGACGTTTAGCATTAAGGTTGGATATACTCATATGAGACGCTTTTAAAAGTCTTTGTAAATGCTCCTTTAAGAACTGATAACACCGAACTAAACAAAATTGTCTATAAAATATCTCTGAAGAATCAACTCATTTATTCAGCACATCTGTTCAAATAATACATAAACTAAAAATCCAAATTAAGCTCATAAGGGGAAAAAATAATTTTTTAGTTTCGCGTATATGACTCAAATTGTCGAAGTTCACCTGAGTGAGTTGACCCAAACCAGTCGGCCACAAGCTGGGGTTGCTGTTGGGGTCGTAAAGGTAGAGTTTAACGGGGGTTCGCGCCCCGTGTCGAAACAGCTGCCCGCCAGAAACAAAAGTAATAAAAGCACATAAATAAATAAAGCAGAAGCAATGTCATCTGTATTGCATTCAGCGTAGCATGTTTGATTGTCAGTATTTCCTTACGAAAACGACGGTACTACAACAATCAAATGTACGCAATCATGGTCATTGAAACAAAGAAATTCGCATGACTTTCTGTCAGCGTTTTCCAACAGGTTTTATTGTGTCTACTTGTTGCGTAACATTTAGCTAAAAAGAATGAACACATTAAGGTATGGGATGAGATCTAAAATAAATGAACAAAATGGACATTTTTAATATGACGTTTGAAATGTTTCTCGTTTCTACAAATACCGATGCATAAATTTACTCTTGTTAGATAATACTTCGTTGATTTCTCCCAATTTTATTTTAAAAGAGATAGAAAACTTGAAAACTTGCAGAAAATCTCTTTAGTCAGCCCATATTTTTCTACAATGTCATATTTTCAGGCTATTTTTATGTCTCTCGGCATCAACTCAAATTTTACGTGAATGTTAGTCACTCTAATGCGCGTACTCGGGGTGTGTGGGATATTTTAAATATATAAATGGCCGCCATCTTTGTGCTCCACATATAATTCTGACGAACAAATCCATTATGTCAGATTTAGAAAACCCTCAATAAGATTTTATTAGAATGCACTAGTACTATTTGACTCGAGTAAAGCGATCAGTTTTTTTTGAGACGCTGGCATTGCCTAGTCAGCAAGTATTAATATCTTACTCACATCAAGACCATAAGAAACCATCACCATACATAGGTAACAACGTTGCTCAGCTTCGTAATGTGGTATAATATCATAAAAATTGAGTCCTCGTTGAGCCCGAATACTTTAATGGTAGTACGGGGATTTGAGAGACTGCTGTCACCCATCTATGACGTTACTGCTATTGTGGATCATTTAGTTATGCAATAATTAGTAACACATCTGGCAGTAACATCACCAAGTATCAGAGATTTGTCATTGATAACTCCTATCGCTCCTAGAAGAACAGTTGCAGGTTAGTGACGAATAAAGAGGATAACTCTTGGCGGGGAGTCGGAACAGGATATTCGAAATCATGAGGAAGCTGTCGTAAAATGTAATCGAAAAGTGTCTAATCTCACAAATACATAATTCATTGATGTAGCATAAGCAGTACGCATACGTAGGTTGTGTTTCAGCTGAGTGTTTATTCTACCAAAAAACTGCAATTAGAGCTTGAAACCAGTTAAATCTATTGAGCTATTTAACAAAATAGTTTTCACGTTCAGAATTTTTTCTTTCAACAATTCCAAAATAGCTAGATAAGTAGATGTAAAAAATACCTAACATAGTGCAAAGGTGCTGATACATATCTTGAACAGGTCCTAGGCCTGCTTGTTGACCAGAATTGATGCTCCGCCAGTGCTCGACCTCAGCGAGTGGCGTTCTCAGTGATTGTTGAAGTTTCTGCACCACAACTCATTCTGGCTCTTAACTTTGTCAAATGTAACTCCATAACATCTTTTCAACATTAATAATTTTCAATTATATTATTGAATCACACATGTATGCTACATTGCAAGCAATTCTCAGAAAGTTCGTAAATCTTCCCTGCGTTTCACTACCTGCTTAGCTATTTAAGTCGAATTAAAGTTTGAGAAGTCACCCAAATCTGACACGGGTGATTTTTGTAACTGTACTTAAGTTTAAGAGCATCATTCTTACCACAGTGACTTGCTTCAGAGTGGAGGCAGCTGGAGTGTAGACGTATACGTTTTTCTCAGAGCCGTTGCTGGTGCCGCTCGCAATCGCCGATGCAGCGACAGAAGCCAATAAGACAAGTCGAATGAGCAACATGTCAGTTTTTGTAGCTTATTGTGAAGGAACGAATATTCTTAAATGGCAACAGATTTTTCAGATTCTTCACTGCTGGTTTTGAATCTATCTATTTATCTATGTACTGACTCATGCACTTGTGCTTAAATTTGATTCTTAGAGGTGTTTTCTCAAACGAAACTAAACTTCAACTGAAGTTTGGCTTAGATCTGACTCAAATTTACAGAGACCATTATTTGTATGTAATGAGCGATAGGCCGGCAAAAATCTAATGAAAATTGATATTGATGTACCAGTTTGTCGATAAACTCTCAAGTTTAAAGGAATCATTGTTTACTAAAGATAAATCGTCATTCCTAATCTCTCTGAGGAACACTATCAAGGGACCATGTTCCGATGTTGAATTTCGACACTCAAATCGAGGTATGTCTATGACTATTACGTATTAATTCCTTAAGTTAGAGAAAGTAAAGGCAACTTTAAACCATACGCACAGTCAATTTTAGTGCTCGTATTGAAAAATTAGGCCTGGTATATAGTGAGGTGTCAGTCAGTCAAATGAGTAATAACTGAGAATTCAATCGAGATGTTATGAGTCATTATTATAGAGTAAAAATTAGAGTGTTGACTACCTTTAGATACAGTGTGTATAAGTGCTACTGGTGTGTATGGAAAGGAGAAAGCACCTCTGGTTTACAAAAAAAGGTGGAGGGGGAGGAGAGAGGGAGTGTAGGCAGTTATCGGTTGTGTGAAGGCGGTATAAACGTTACAGAGAAAATATTAGAGCAAAAAGTGGAAGAACACCGGGTACAAAAACGCCTATGATAGGTGTAGAACATACAAAATTGAGGTAATGATATTATCAAGTGGCGCAAAGAGTTCGAGACCAGCTTTTAAGAAAGCTTCTGAGGATAATTTCATGGATGATGTGTGGAGTTCGCTGGAAGGAAGTGAAAAGGAAGAAAATGTAGAATAGAGGGAGTGCAAGCTGTGAAGGAGGAAGATGAAGTAATGCTGTCAGAAAATGAGGCCGTGCAACAGAAGTAAGCTGAATACTTCAGTGTTGCTGAACGTGACAGACGGTTGAAAAGCAGTAACAACGGTGGGAGAGTAGCGGCTTCTTACTTTTCCATTTACATACTACAGATGAAATGGATGTGGAGGTAAGAGGAATAAAATGTTGGAAGGCAGTTGGGTAAACTGTTCTAAAAAGAGCGTTTGACTGTTATGTGTTCGCTTAGTTTCAAGTATCGTATCTGTTCATAGAGGAAGCACAAGGGCAGTTTGCCTAGATGAGGAGATAAGGAGTTTGCGTGCTTTTTCAATAGTTCTTCAGCAAATTAAAATGTTGGAAGACGTGGAGAATTTTCCACGCCGAAATTTCCAATCTGGAAGCGTGGTGACTTTCATGCAATGGTGCGAGTTGATATTTTACCTTTCGAAGGTATAATAAGAAAATTCATACGTCAATTTTAATAATTGCTTTGTTACAATAAGTGAATGTCAAACCTCAGAACTTTAGTCTACTACAGCTTGTCTTAACTATATCAACATTTAAATCTTGATAATTTGAGATATTCACTCTGTTTTATTTATTTTATTTTTTACCCTTTTTCTCTGATATGTAACGTCCGTTTATACTATATAAGTAAATATTTTGCGTGCGGATCAATTTTATTAAAAAATAAGTAAATTCAGCCATCCCGTTATTTCAAACCAAGCTTCCGTGAATCGAGTGCCAACAACGTTCATCGTTAAACAGTTTCTTTGCTACATAATCCAAAGTGAAAAATTAAGCTTTTTTATAGGGGATAATTCATTTTTATTGCTTGTTTCCCTTAAGTGTAGGGAGAGAAGTTGTTAAATTCGCAGGCGTGGTTGATTCTTCTTAGAAATACTGTATATCGAGTACACTATGTTTACCATCCACCAGTCGAATTATTTATTTTTCTGCAAAAATTTTACTTTTTCAGCCCGTCAATATTGATTCAACTACATTTTTCAGCAAGAGTATCAAACAAGTACAGAAGTTGTCCCAGTTTCTTTAAATTGTTCAATCAAAAATTGTTTCATTAATTGAAAGACTTGTGAACAGCCGGGATTGATGTGCAGAGCTTGCTACACACGAGCTTACAATAATAATTACAAGAATTCTTCATTTCATACCTTGAATTTCTTACAGAAAATAATTAGTAGTGGTTGAAGTATTCCGTAAAACATTACTATCTTTCTTGCAACATCATTTGTTTTATAACCAAGATTACGTTGTTTTGGTTTAAATTTAAAATGATTATGACCTTCCTTACCAATATAATTACGATCCCGCCGCAGGACACTAGTTTATCGCAAAGAATGAATCATCTAGTGATATCTTAGGTTAGGAATATGTACTTACAATGATCATGAGTAAGTAAGAATATGTGTATAGGTAATAACAAATGTTTCGAGTATTCACAATGATGTGTATTAAAAACTGAAAATTGAATTGTATCTTCAGTAACACATGGTTGATAATTATATAACAATCAATGTCATTTGATTACCTTGTCAAGAAGGGCTCTTCGAAAGAGACGGTAACGTAAGAACCAGAAATAACGGTCAAAAACTATTACTGAGAAACTTCAAGACATTTCAAGCTATGAACTTTTTTCCCGTTAAAATTGCTGCAACTTGGAACCAGCTGCCAGAAAACATAGTTTCTGCTGGCACTGTGAACACATTCAAAAATCGTCTCGATAAATTTTGGATTACGAACCCCGCCAGTACTACATCCTACTAACTATGTCCCTAACTCCTTAAGGTTAATGTATGATTGAGATAAATGCTCGTGACATAAACGCCTGTGCGTGAGTGATATGTGTGCACACGACTAAATTGACTTACGGGGTTAAGGTGTACGTGCATGACATGGATTTACTTTTAGACGGCATGGGACTTCGGTATTGAACCAAGAATGGGCCAAACGGCTCGTTCCTATTGCCTTATTCTATTCTATTCTATGTATTTATTCTGTATTAGGTAGCAGCATAGTCTCTGTACCGTAAAATAATCGGAACATTTTTCATTAAATCCCACCCCAACATAACAATCTCAAAAACTGATGAGCATTGAAGATCAGTATTTATTATTTACCATTTTCAATGGATTAGATTTAACTAATTCCAGCCGTAAATCGGCAGTGATTTAACAACAGACAAAAATCAACAGACGCCGAGATTGCGTGTGTTTGAGGTCCGTTCTACTCAAAACAATCCAAATGTATATAAAATACTTAAAAGCTTTCCAGTACTGATAATTCACATCTTATCTGTCAGGGTTATCATTTTTTCAGTCTTGTCTCTTGGCGATGCCACTGACTGATAGATGAACCGCAACCGAGATCAAACGTATGGCAATCAGATGACTACCGATTTCATTGAATGGAAATTTCCACTACGCGTAATGTGAAAACAGAACGTTTACGTTTAAGTGTAACAACACGAAAAGTCTGAGTCAAAAATTTTGGATCCAAAAGCTGTCGATTTTGAATAAATTTGAAAGGAAAGACTTCAAGAGTTCCCCTGATTAGAAACACACTTTGCTTTCGTTTTATGGTACACACTGAAGTTATTAAAGCATGTATGAGTTCTAACTATCAATAGGAAATGATTAAGTTTCTCTATTGATCTTTTTTCGCATGATGTTTTAAGTTTGTATGACTGCACTGCTGATGTCAAGTTATGTGTCTCTTTAGATACATGACCTCTTGAGAGTTTAATGCAACTCTTCAATTCTTAAATTGCAACTTTAATTACGACAAATAAAGTCTTCAGCTTATATTAGATATATATGTATGCACGTGTTTTTGAAATGCATAATACAGAAATATATTTATAGGTGTAAGCTCAAATTCATGTAAAATTCTGTTCTACCTATGCTATCAAAAAAGAGCAGAAATGCCGTTTGGAGTTAGAATTCTCTAACAGAGGACTGACAGAAACACACAAACTTTCCTAGCTTCCAAATCTGAATCCAATTATCCGTTCCAGGAAAGTTGGATAAAAAACTTATCCCTGTGGGCGTCGGATTAGAGAATAAGCTGAACACTAGCAACGACAAACAGCAGTTAAACGTTGATCGAAAATGTTACTAATTGAGCATTAAAATTGACCTCTACATTATATACTATACGTAATTTATATATGTATTGTTTAAGATGCGCAGCCTCAATACTTGCATTTAGCACTACCTATGTTCCTACACCTTTCCATGAGTGTTTAAATTTGCTTGCTAGTTTTGAGTAATGTTAAGTATTATGTTGGCAAAAAAAGGTTAAAAATGTGTTACAGACATGGCTATTGTTCGTTTGTGTGGGCATAAAAAACTTAGAACACGCGCTATACTTAACAATATAAGTAACATTGTGCAAAAATTTGGATCTTCCGTGAGGAAAGTAAAATGTGTAGCATTTCATTTTTTCGTGCTCCATGTTCCACAGTTCAATATATTACAACTATTTTAGTGGAAAATTACTTCACAGTTAAAAGCAAAAATGTTAATTACTCTAAAAAGTTAGTTTGTACCATTTATTACTCAAATCATGTCACTTCTAACAGACAAAGTTATTTTCTAAGTTTGAACCTGTTAGTAAAACTGAAAATTAGGTGCATAGGAGAAAAAGCTGAAGCAATTTTCACGCATTAACATATCTGTTGTCACATACGCCGTTCAATGACATCGTAAAAACTGCAATTTCTTTCAAATGATTTTTCTTTCAAATGATTTGTGTTAGTTTTGTTTAAAGGTTAACTCTCTCAGCCGTATACGCTCGGGATCACAGAGCACCGCTTTGATTTTGTAAAGACTTTCGCTAAAAAATAGAATGTAATGGAAATCACCCTATCAGAGTTGGTGTGAAACAATTCTTTTCTCAGAATGCAATTTTACAATGTCATTTGAGTCGATAAATTGTCTATAAGACGCGATCTGTTCTCTGCATTAGCTTTTCTCAAAGCAGCGCCTACGAAATGTCTATCTTAACGCATCAATAAACGAGAACATTGTGGGGCATCAATGACTTAATGGAGCCCTCAAACTCTTCAATTTCTTTGAGATGATGAAAGCAAAGTTATTGAAAAGATAAATATTTATTCTACCGCAGAAGGGATTGAGTCATTGAAAATTCATGTCCGTACAATTTAAAAGAACTTGCTGTTTATTTCTGCTGCCATCCTGCAGACAATGAATAATTTAATACGTGTTAGAATATTTATTTGTTTTTTCCGATCATTGAAGTTGAATTCAAAATTTATTCAAACTAACCAATATTACATCAAATTCCGTAGAGTAAAATACTCATCATTTTATAATCAATTGACTGTAATTGTGTAAAATATGTCCTTTATTCTAAGGAATACATGACCTGTACTCATGGTAGAATTTGGAGAGTCTTTACTCACTTCAGACTGCAACAAGTTGAACAATTATATGCGCATCTGTGAGTTTGTCAGCGTTCCTCAACGATGGCCTATACAGAAACATGACAAGCAGAACTGATAGCACAGCTCACCAAAAGAGGCTCAGAGAGAATACTACTCTTGGATTCAGTGAGTTGCTGGAGAAAGTTTTTATATTAATAATGAAATTGTTAAATTCACAGTTTAAAAATCATACTGAGTTCACAATGGCTTGTGTTTGGAGAACGGGCACGCATTTCCTAGCAAGGCTGGAACGAATACCTGACACAAAGCCCTCCGATGCTCCTGGTAAACTGCTATAATATTTACGACGATATTTAGCAGTGTACAAGATTGTTGAACGTAGAGGGACGTCTAATTCCGTATTGAGAGGAATATAGAAGTCGGTATTTTTCCAAGCATTTCCTTGTTGTAGCCCTGAACTTCCCTTCTATTTGTTGGTCGAATTTCAAGTGCACTCAATTTTAACTTCTTCAGCTGTGAGGGTCAACCCATTTGCAGTTGAAAAGTTAAACTTATTTGCAAGGGACTTATTATGTCTGAACGCTCCAAACTTCTAAATCTTAGCGTCAGTGTTGGACTTGTGGTTCTTGTTTTAAGTCCATTGTAGAGTGTCCTTGAAGTGCTCCTACAAGCATAAATAGCAGTTTGTCTATCCGTGGCGATAGTCAGTAAACGCCCTAGTCTAGCGTGTCCAACTTTACTAAAATGAATGTCAGGTTTTTGAACATGGCGTTGTATGTATCGAGACGTCAGGTCCAAGTATAGCACTTTCTTCTGTGCCCTCTATTTCTCATTAATTAGAGGAACGTGAGAATTTTGATTTGATTCTTTTATTCGTGGAAGAATCGCATCCTTTTTTCGGGGAAGAATGAATAGTCCTGCAGTATGAATAGTTCAGTATGAGTACCCGTAAAATACGTAATTGCTTCTTGTAAAACGCATAGAAGGCGTCACAAATATATTTCAACTTCAGTAAAGTACTTTTTGGCTCTAATTCTTTGCCAACTGAATGAAGTTCAAACTTAGATTTCCAATTTGAAGGTAATTTTTGAATCCCTGTCTGTAAATCACCACTCTCATGCATTCATTACATAATTTTCGTGCATTTTATAAATTTCGACATGAATTTTAAACTTCATTTGCCTGAAACCATTCAACATCTTACTGTTAGCAGCATGCTCTCCTGAATTGAGGGCAAAGATTCTGATTCCATCCTTACAAATATTTTCAATACAAAATACTCGATGGAACAATAAACATTTAACAGAAAAACATTTATGACAAATCATTTGAATTCCTTATAATTGAATAGGACTGAAATAAGCATACAAGTATGGCTGTATTCATCGAAGATTAACCAGGCTGAGCTTAACACATTGACAAGCTTCCTAATTTTTCCTGTCATTCTCTTCGAAAGTCATCTATACAATCGATGTAGTGATATGGGCTCTTAAGCTTAGAAATTGCGCTCTCTGTGCGAAAGAACAGAACAGAAAGTGTCAGAGATCATTGACAAGATAAAAAATGTCCTTCCGTTTGGAGAATTTTGTTTTTTGCTTCTTTCTGATGAGATGAGCATTAACCTCGAGAAAAGATATTGACTTTAAAGCTATATGTTAGGACCTTCGTAACATTTTGTTGCTATGATGGAGCATATGAACTGAAGGTTATGCTGGAGAAGCGTAAAAAACAGGTAGTGCTTGAATAAAATTCACAAAAACGTCATCGGTTATGAAATTGACTCTTGGTAAATTGATTAAATTCTAGGGAAAAAATGTCTTAGAAAATGGGTGTGTGCATGTAGTTTTGTTACTAACCTATGAATAGTGACTAACTCTTTCAATACGTAGTTATTTGCTGATTCATCAGAAAATTTTTAGCATTCATTTTGGATCAAAGTGTTCTAATAATTTTACTACGCCTAATTATTTTCTATTGAGTGTGAGCCCAGTCTTCAAAGATTTAAATTAAATATTTTCAGTATACGTATTTCTTCTCTAGCTTATTCATGGTGAATATTAACGCAAGAATAATTCTTGTCCACCTACTGACTCATGCTTGTGATGTGACATCTATCAATAAAACAATTTCGAATTCAGACTCGTTTATAGACAGGTTTTTCCCAGTCGTTTCTCTCTCTTTTTATCAGCTAAATGGCACTAAAAGCTCCCCATGAAAGCCGATTGATAGTTGGCGTAACAATTTGACTCGCTAAAATTAAATGGAGATCACATCACTGCCTCTTGTTCGCAAAAGAACAGAGCTAAAATTTCTCATTTCTCGCACAAAAACATTGAAACGTTCGCAAAGTTTGAGTCTTTACAGATGGAGATCCAGAAAGCATTCTGAATGTCCTAAATATGCTACATTCGTAAATCTGTCACACGAAATGTGAGCTCTCGAATCTGAAGCATAAGTAGGCTTGTATGATTTAGATTTAGTCGTACAACCATAGGGCCAAAAATAGCGATGATATAAAAGTTTTATTACAGTATTCTGTTTTTAGCGGTAACCTCCTGTTCAGAACACTTGTACATACAATACCTCACCTTATAATCGGAGCGGTAATGAGTGTCAATTTGGCTCAATAGCTGGCATAAAAATTACCCTCATAAACCTCCACCTCATGCAATGAAAATAATTGCAAGGCTATTTCATACACGAATGTAAACATAATGCATGTGAAGTCCTTATTGGCAAACCAAATTCCTTTAAATTTTCCAGTAACATTTCATTTTTTACTTTCATTTTTTTTCATTTTAACATTGTGATATATTTGATAAACTGGAATCAATTAGTAGGAATTTTAATTTTAGCTTAGAATTAATTCATTACTGGGAAGTGGAGCCAGCATCAGAAGAATAAGACAGCACAAAGCAAGAGACGTGGGCGTTTTAAACTTTTAGTGCGACGTGAACTGCGACGAGGCCCATGTTTGCACTTGCACTCCCGCTGATCGACCGCAGCCCCTGAACTTTACCGACTTTTTTCTAAGCCTGTTACACCAGTCAAACATGAAAGCTGTGTTATTTCGCCTTAATTTGCATTTATTGGAGAAATGAGGCTCAGTGAAGTCATAAAGGGCCACCGGAATGTGGCGAAAAATGATTCATGTTAGAATGGTGGCAAAACAAGAAAACAAGAGTTTGGCTATGCAAACATTACATTGGACTATAATACGATAAAATTAGAGTATAAAATCCTGTTGGTCGATAACGCTTTCATGGAAGTCAATACAGTGGAAATTGCTGCATTGAAGCTAAGAATTCGCTCGAGAATTTTTTCCATGAGTGTTTTGAGTGACCAGTGAGACCGAGGCTTCGTGTATAAACAATTACGCGTAGAGAGAAGCATCTTTTTGTTACTGATGCTTACAGGTGCAGCATTGACGTTCACTGAAGCACTTGCTTACTTCTGTTTGGTTGTGATTTAGTTTTGAGAAGCTAGGGGAGGGAAGGTAGGAGGAATAGCCACGTAAATAGTCACAGCCATGGAAAATTTATTTAATCAATTATTCTAGCTTGGTCATTCACTTGCAAGTACATGTTTGGAAAAAGGAGGTTTGTTGTTTACTAGACTTTTAGAAATCGCATGTTCTTTCGATCATAGGAACATCAAAATTTACTGCAAATTTTATTATTGATGATGTATTTTTTATTTCTTAAGCCTCATTAATACAAAGTAATTTTGAATGATGGCTTAATAATGATTTAGCGACTGTAATTTGACAAATAATAATTTTTTAACTAAGAGTATGACATTCTGTTTAAATAGACATCCAAGCTTTTTTGTACAAGTAGTTTCTGGGATGGCTGATGTGGATGTGGGAGCCACAAAGAGTTACCGGGATGGCTGATGTGGATGTGGAAGCCACAAAGAGTTACCGGGATTGCTGCTGCTGGGTTTGAGTTTCGGAAATCAGGCAAAAAGTGGGTCTACGGACCAGTTGACAAGCAAATTGTTACTTAAAGCCAAAATTCTAATGAATCCTGTAAATAATCTGAAAAATCACGGGGTCTTAACTCACACTCCTCAATGGCGCGCCCATTAGCTGTTTGCTAGCTGTTTTCTTAAACAATTTTCTTGAGTGGCTTTGATATTGCAAGGTTTTAATTGAATGTGTTGATTCAATTTTTGTTTATTGTGTATTATTCATGTTAACATAAGTTGTTTCTCTTCTCATCTTAGATGCTCTATATATATATATATATATATATATATATATATATATATATATATATATATATATATATATATATATATATATATGTATATACCTCGTATTTTTATTTTTTCCCTATCTTGTAGTAGAGATTCCTACTGTTTTTTGCAACGACAAATTATCACCAATCCCTATACAAATGTTCTATGAAAAAGCAAGGCACAATTTAAGCATTCATGTAATGCGAGGGCTAAATGAATACACACTTTTATGTAACTCTCACTTTATTCTTAATACAATTTACAATTCCATGCATACATAACAAAATTTAGAATATTATGAAAACATAAGTTTAGTCTAAGTAACGGACTAAAATCTCAAGCACTTCAGACAAGAACATAAGAAAAACATTCATGATGAGGATTGTAAGAGCGTTTCCTAGTTGGGGCGGTGGAAGCTCATCCTAAGTGAAGGTGGTGGAAGTGGGAGCATTCCTATCGTGATCTCTCTAATATCACTCTTCAGTCCCAACCCTCAGACATCTTTTATCTCCGAGCAGACATTGAATATTTTTATCTTTTGTCTACTCGGAGTTTGCGCCTGAGAGAGTAAGGGACAGTATAGGAACCCAATAGGAGACAAGGCAATCAAAGGCAGGATGAGTTTGATAGGTTATGTTTAGGAATTTGCATATTCTGTTAGTTATTGTTTCTCTTTTCTTCGCTGCGCACGTCTTGACGTCGAGTACTGGCGTACTGACACCTTGCTGGTGGTGCGGTGGGATGGTGTACGTAGGAAACTGGTCTACTGACAAACCTTAGTCCTTCTTTTGTGAACTGTGACTCGTAATTCTTACTGGTTCTGAAGTTCGAATTTCGATCAGTGTGAGCTTACGCAAAAGTTTGGTTCTGTGCTTACAGTTACAACAGTGAGCGAATCAATTTGAGTTAAAATATGGAAAATGAATTAAAATATAAAACACTACAGTTTGAGTGTACCTTCTTCCGTATAGGGATGAAGATGTGTAGTTTGAACTGAAGGTGGTATGGATGCACAACAAATATGAGGTGGTAAAATATGTTTTCCGACCTAGCCACTCACTACCACACTGGTGACTCCCAGATACAGGGTGTCCCAAAAACATGTATACATTTTAAAAAGGCTATAGCTTGAATACTACTGGTATATATAAAGTGATTAACAACGTATTTTAGATCGAAAATAAAACTTATGATCTTGCTTTTTCGAATGAGGCTTATCCTAGTCTCCTAGTACTAGTAGTATTTAAACTACAGCATTTGAAATGTATGTGTATTTTGGGACACCCTGTATGAGGTGCACAACACCAGGGCTCATAAATAGGTGTTCGATTCCCAATGCCTGCAGCTGCATTTTACTCGTCGATAAGTATTTCAGGCGGTGAGCTGGTAATTCTTGAGCCATGTCTTCGAAATGGATGACATGAGAAGCCTCACCGCCTGTTTAGAATAGAATAGAATAGAATAGAATGAGGCGATAGGAACGAGCCTTTTTGGCCCATTTTTCCGTTGGTACCCAAGTCTCCTGCCGTAATTCTAGCCAAGCAATGGTCATACACCAACTGACCACCGCGGCAGCGGACCTCGAACCCGGATCTTCTCGCATCGCAAGCGAGTTCGCTCACCAGTCGACCAAGCTGGTGGTTACTCTTCCCATACAATGCAAAAAGCTGACGACTAGAAAAAATCACCTTGCACATTATATGGAATATTCTCTTTACTCGTCTTCCAAACACCATTTACCATTTTTACAGAAATTTTTATTTTTTCCAGTTTCCTCTGAACTCATAAAAAGTAATACCAAAGGGTGACCCAGCAAAATTCAGGAAGAAATGTTCCATGATTTATTGTATAATAACTTCGCAAAGAAACGGTAAAAGTATTTTTAGATAAACTAGAAACCTTTCTCCTATGGAAAGCTTTGACTCCGGTCTTGTGCATGACTCTCGTGACGGTCTCCTTTCCAACTCCAACTCTGGCTGCAACTTTACTGTGAGTTCTCCATTTCTTATTCAATATCAATCTCTTGAGCCTTCCAGTTTTCAGTCCTGAGATTTGTTTTCCCTCCTGAGCCCTTTTTTCAATCCATACTTCTGCCATGCAAAAGAAACTTGCAGATTGTCAGTCGAAATATTCATCTCATTTTCATGTTTAATTTGTATATGTCGATTCAGATGCATCTTACAATCATAAAATATTCTGGAAGCAAAGGATACTTGAATGAAGAAAATTTACATTTAAAATAAAAACTTTAGTATCTAATAAAACAAGAAATATTTCATTCTGAATGTGGCTGGGTCACTCTGTGTGCGGGGTATTACCTATCATATTTTAAAACTTGTCAATCAATATAAAATTATAGTAAGTTATACACGGTTGCAAAATGCCCTTGTGGTTCAAATTCTCTATTTATTTTGAACACATCGGACAACGACACGCAGTAGTATTGTAATTTGTTGTAACTTGCATTCTTTAGCTGCACCAGCAAGATACGAATTCATAAAAATATACGTTGCTGCAAACAGACTATGTTTCTGAACTAGAATTATATTCAAAAGCATTCCACTTCACAATCGGCTATTATTTTTGAATATGAGTTCAAACCATTTTATAGCATTCTTAGTCAACATAAACAATTCAGATCAAGTGCTAGATCACAAACTGCAAAAATAAGACGCTTGCCATCAGCACTTTAGTTATCCGTTGTTTCTCTGACGATCGAGTCACTTTAAAATACCATCACATTGATTGAATGGTCGACTGTCAGTCAGCTGCCGTAGGCAGCACTCATGTTAGATTCTTCATAAAATCTGATACTCTTCATATTTAATCTTAAATGTCATGTGACATCAAAGCAAAGAGCTGTTCTTGGAGGTATCTGAATACATTGGTTATGAAAATTATGCTAAAGAAGGCCTAAAATGACAATTTAATTTTAAAAATCTTACTGATCTCACAATTAAGCAAGAAAATTACATTTTTCAGTTAATAAGTATCACTCATGAGACATGACAACAATTTCTCCCTTTTTTCATATGTATGCACATGCACAACAGCTAATTGAATCAAATTGTCTGAGTTCAGTTCAACTCTTCTGTTCAAGCTAGTTTTATTCCCAAATAAAGTTTAAAGCCACTAAAAACCACAGGCATAAATTTGCAGCTTTAATGTAATTCTTTGAAGTGTTCGTGTTGCTCCCTTTGTTTACCATGTGTCTGCACAAAAGTTCTGACTCTATTAATTGTTTCCTGGGAGCGACGCGCTGCAAGAAGCAGCGAGTGAGCGCTCTCCTTTAAGTACTTAATTACGCTTATGTTTCAGCTCTCATTTCCATTCTTCAATAACAATTTAGCTTACAAAAACAATGATAAAGAAATGATTTGTATTTCATAGATACGTGCGGAACAATGCGTTTTGTACATCTATAGGTCGTCAAATATATCACTAAATGGTGAATCCTCCCATATTTTCGATCAATATGTACAGCTCCCAATTCTTATAAAATAAGTTGTTTATTAAAAGAGTTAAAAGACTCAAACAAACGCTAAAGAAATGTACCTGCCTTTTATCTGGCCACGTTTCCTTCAGTTAGTGTAGACTATAACGGTTTTTATGTATTAGAGAATACGAGTTTTGCAGACCTCTTGTGAGCTGTAGATTAACGAAAGATCATATTGGATCGCTGTTTTGAATAAACACTTTCTTAAAAGCAACGCCTTGTTGTATTATGTTTCCTGATATTTTGATATTGATGCTTGTATTGTTTTTTAACAGTTCACATGCTAATTTTCCACACTACACTCAAAAAAATGATCTGACCTCTTTATTTTGATATTTACTTATTTTCTAAATGGTATTTGGTATTAGTTTTGTGGCCCTTTGTGCTATTTTTCCACCATGTATGTGCTTTCAATTTATTATTAAACTTTTCATGAAGCGAAAACTCGCCTATTTAAAGACAAAAAATAGTTCCTTCATTAAATGTATGAGTGAAGTACTGGCCAGCCAAAATCACTGTAGACGCAAGGAGCAGGGAATTTAAGATAATTCTCTTCAAATTTATTTTTAAAGCTGAACAAATTAAGGTTTAGCTCTTACGTTTAAATTGTACATTTACTTTTGCTTGCATATCATATGAAGCTGAAACGAGAGGTTCGTTGCTAGGAATTCCATTGGCATCGCTTTTCTTCAACTTTAAAATTCGGCTTCTGTGTTATGCTGCTTAGCTCCAAACTTCATTGATTACAAGAGTTCGAATATCGGACACAACTCAAACCTTTTGGACGAAGTTCATGCTCTGAAACAATAGTGAGTTCCTTCATATTTAGACAGAGATGAATGCCTGAACAATGGAGAGAAAAGTACTTGGCAAATATGACAACCCATTGTAACCCTTATGAGTTCAAATTTCGTTTCAAGCCATACTACAAAATGCCACATCAGCTTTTACAATTTTATCAGATAAACACTCACTAAGAATAAGCTGTGCTTATTTATAATTTGTGCTTTGGGAATTCAGCTCTGTCACACACATGGAACACCAAAACCCCGGCAGTCGTTAGACTACACATCAAATCAGCCACAGAGATTCCAATTGGCGGTGTCACGAGTAATAAACATTCTCCTCAAGTTTCTAAATTCTTCAGCACAAATGCATTTTAGGAAACATTATATGGAATACACTCTTTTTTACAAGAATAAATCCTTTTGAGTTGAAGATTGGCGTAATTTGTCTATTCCCACTGTACCCTCGGACTAAGCAATGCAGAGCAGAACGGGCATTTCCATTACGTAAAGAGGTATTAAAACAATAAAATCGTTGTTTTTTTCAGAGACTCACGGCCTGACTTGGAACTCAGGAAGCTTTCACAGGAAATTGCAAGCCACTGTGAACTGCGGTTTTGAACTCCAGAACAAGAAGTTATACAAGAGGTGCAACTTTCATTTTCTGGAAAAAGTAGAGGAAGGGACAAGAATGATATTTTTAAAATTTCATTCGCTTCTTACTCGTTCAAAACAATGTTAACTCAGTCGAATAAGCTTCGAAAATGTTTTCTTCAGCTGAGTATTGGAGCATTGTCTGGAAAAAGTAGAGGAAGGGACAAGAATTATATTTTTTAAAATTTTATTCGCTTTTTACTCGTTCAAAACAATGTTAACTCAGTCGTACAAGCTTACAAAATGTATTCTTCAACTGAGTATTGGAGCAAGAAAAGATTCCCTTCATGAATACACGAAATTACTCTGGCAAACATGGTATCAAAATATACTACGAAGATTATTCTTGAAAAAAGTCACTTCAAGTAGGTCAACCTTCAATTTGTGATAAATTATTGCGTTGATAGTTCTACTTGTCTCAGCTTGGTATACAGCTTATTAAAACAAAATAGTTTGTATAATTTTATTCAGAGAATTTATAATAATTTTGTCTCAAAATAATTGTGCTCGACCTGTGATTATGATTTCTTCAGCAGATGATAATATTGGAAACAGTTGTTTGTTTATTCGCGTCACCTATGTAATAAAAATGAACATTTCCCTCAAAACAATTATTTAAAAATGTGCATTCTCATTGTGTAATAAAATAAAACCAGTGCTTATGAGCTTTGATTACTTAATCAACATTATCTTCCCCTATTTTCACACAAAATTTACTGCTACCTTAGTATGGTCGAACCGAATCGAGCCCTTGTAATTAATGGGTACCTCGTGGGCAAGATTTACTTGTTTGTCATGTGCCAGCTCCAGGAAACACAGGACAAGGACGGAAAAAGCACTCACTACGGAATCTTTTAAAAATATTTTGAGTACCTATTTAATTTTTTCAGTAACTATTTTAGCACCATTCCAGGTCACATGTATTTGGCTATCTGCTGTACGGACTGCATCGCTTCACTCCAGTTTTTAACGCAACCCCTCGAATCTATCTTTTCTCCTACTTCTGTTTCACTCTGCACCTCTGAGAAATGTGAATTCTTACCCACTCTGCAAATTTGCTACCCAATTTTAAGACTTCGGCCATTGGTACACTCGAACTTACACTTCACTTGCAATGTAGCACGTACTACGGTGGGATCTATCGAACGTTTTCGCCACGTGATTGATTGCAGTCGTTTGGTATTCACATGTGATATAGGAAAGACAATTTAAATGCCATAAAATAAAATAAGTGAAATGAGGTGCACATTTCTCCTCGAAATGCTCATTACTGTAACAAAATTTTCTGTCAATTCTTCCTCCACAGCCTTGTGGTCACGTAATTCACTAAATTCATATTTCTCTGAATTATCACGTTCTGAGCTGTTTAGTGAAGCCTTGACGGGCCAGCATTTCATTTCAAAGACGTGCTCTGACCAGCAGGCTTCCCATTGAAGCTGGAATTACAATTAAAAATCGTTGAAAGTTCTTAAATACCAAGTTTGCATGCACGCAAATTTCAAGAGATCTGTCAAATATATAGAAAAATTATCAAAAAACTGCTAGTGGGAATATTTAACATTATTAGATAACAAAATTATATAATATAGTTTTGAGTTAGCTTTCATTTTCATCTGATACATGCAGGTATAAAAACTAAAAACCATTGGAAAGAATGTCGAAGTTTCAACGATTTCTTGAAATAAAATTAACAAATTTAAAGACTCTTTTTCTTTTCTTTCCAAAACTATGTTTTGAACAGTACACTGATTGAAAAATACATGTCATTAAAGCCAGCCACAATTTTGCACGTGCCAGTCTACACATCAGTTAGTGTAAAGTTCCCAATGCATTGTGTAAAGATTGCAAAGTTGACCAACCTAACAAGTGTCACGTTTTTTCAAAAATAAGAAAATATTAACCTTACAACTCTCAGCTAATTTCTACCCAATTTTTGAGATCAGCTGACGATTTTTAGTGGATATAACTTTTTTTCTCCCTGCGAACACTCACATTGAAACATCGACACAGCAAATGCAATACAGCAAAAATAGAAATAACTTTTTAGAAAAATAATTATTTACATAGAAAGGCGAAACACATTCAATACAGAAAACTTCATGTCAACCCCCGCATGACAGAAGCTGAGCACGGAAGTCTTGAACAACTCACTCTTATACTGATCTGCGGGACGTCTGTACCATTTTATCCTGTGTTAATAAAATAAGTAAAATTCAGTTTCAAGGAGATTCATGCTACTCGAAACCTCTCCAATATCTAAAGGTTTGACTTGTTAGCATAATACATGCAAACTAATTTGGAAATATTTGGTATCATTGCAATATTTCTTACCTAGAGTTAGTTGTTCGTACTCTATGAAAGACTGGTAAAAATTCTCTACAAGGGCTTCGTAAAAAAAGTATTTTCGACACAATTAAAATATAATTGAAACGTTTATTAGAGTGATGAAGTTCGATTTTTTCGTTTGAAAACGTTGCAGTGTCTGGGGAAGGAAATTTAATGTGTGATTCTTAATATCAATCAATGGATTAGGTGCGTAAAGTGTTATTACATAAATTTACAACGACGTAAACCTGACTGTAATTTAATAAATACAGTTTTCAACATCACACAAAATTTCTGCCGTATTGTTGATGCATCGTGGTATGGGCAAACCGCGTCTGTGACGTCACGAGTCCTGATAGCAAGTTATATTTGGCACTGTGTGATAGTGCACTGACGTTATTTCACGACACTTCCCTGTACTCTCCAGGAGATCTCATAATTTCATTTCTACAGCATGGATTGTTTTTTCATTGTCTCCTTTCCTGCATCTTTCATTGAGATTACTCGGGTTCATTTGCCAGTGTTCCCGCCTTCTTGTACCATCATATTCGTTGGGCTTCAATTCGAAGCAAACACACGAGAACCGTTACTGGTAGCTGTTTTTTATTTAAATTATTATTTATTAATTATTTCAGATTAGGACAAATGATTCAAAGATGAAAATATCGTTACTACTTCTTACCAGCATTGTTATGTCATGCAAAATTCTAGTTGAAATAAAATTTAAAAACCGTGATGACGCTGCTAGTTTCTCCAGTTCAATGCAATTCTTAATTTCGTATATTCAGGGTAATCTGTTTTTTTGTGAAGCCGTTTTTCTTTTCAATAATATGCCTAAATTTGTTTCTTTTTCATTCGTACTAGCTTATAGCTGACACAAGAAATTAAAATTTTCACTATCATTTATATTATTACAGATAAACAATAAAAAGTTAAAACATAATTTCTTATTTTGGGTCATTTTCACTTCAAATAATTTATTTAAAACCCTCATTCAAAAATTTTGAATTACATTTCACATTTTTGTATTAGTTCCTTATTTTTAAGCGTAGCTTTATAAATTCTGAATAAAACTATATTTTTAATGAAAATTATTCCATTTAGAATTGAATTTCCTTCTTTTTAATTTTAGGATGAAATGATGGAGTAACGCCCCGTGCTGAAGCTTTGCACTAAATTATACACAACACTAAAACTAAAGATGACACTAAAACTACACATAACACTAAAATTATACACAACAATAAAACTAAAGATAACGCTAAAACTATACATTACACTAAAATTATACACTACACTAAAATTATATATAACATTAAAAATATACATAACACTAAGACTACGCAAAAAAACGCGTATTTCCACTGTACTTTATACGTCAGCTAATTATACATTCGATTTCTAGGCATAAAATTTAGTTTTACAAGTACGGACTAAATATGAAGTACTAATATAGACAGTAGTAAAAATGCCACGTATTTCCGTTTAAAAATATTTATTTCAGCTGAAATCGTGTCAGGAACGCGGGTTCCCAGTTAAAACGAGAAGACGGTTCACGGCTCAGTGGCGATTTATCGTCGCACGAGAGCGAGATGAAAATCGTGTTATCCGTCGTAGAGAGTCGCCTCTACCTCGTCAATGAAAAGTCCACTTTTGAGTCGAAAAGACTACGTTGCCCTACTGTCTCCCCGTTACGCTTTTTTCTATTCATCTGCGCGCCTGTCTTTAGTTCCTACGAAGCTTTCCCACAAGCGAACTGTGATCTGTCACCTATTTCTATCCTGTTCTTATTTTTAAGATTCTTTTGTTTCAGCTCAATTAAAATTTGTTTGAAATCACTGATATATGTACTCGTCACGTAGTATCTGTCTTTTTCACTGAGTTGTATTTATCTATTTAATAATAAAGAAAAGGTCCAACTTTTCCTCTATTTGAAAAAACACGATATAATAATACGTTCTGTTTACACTCGACAATTTTTCGAAAGGGACATCGAGACTTGAGGCCGAAGTTAACTTTCGCTAGTTAAGCGAAAATTATTCAGTGTCGTCCTTGAATTGTACAGAAGTGCGAGAGAGATGGAAAAGTTGATGCCTTATAGACGTTTTAAATTGCCCTAATTACGTCTATAATCGACCACGTGCACCCATAGAAGCGTATAAACTGTCTTTCATATCTAATTAGTACAGGAGGGAAAGTTCAGTAGAGTTCAAAGCTAGGCCGCCTGCTCGGACTTGATGTTTGTGCTCGTCAATACCTCTCCTGGAACTCCTTCCGAGAAATTACTTCAGAACACATCCCTATTTTTAAAGATGAATATGCATGCTGTAACTTAAGGTTTTAAAATAATTGTGATATGGAAAAGCTCTCCAGTTTCCTTTCCTTTCGGTAGAAGTGCATATTATTCGCTCACTTACGTCGTCTCAAGATTAGTTGAAAATACACGATATCGTAACATACCTGGTGCCGACTCATGTATAAACTAGATATTTAAAACTCCAAATACTGACTTCAAATGAATTGACCATTACCTCTAGCGTACCACCGACATACACATGATTCTTAACTTGGAAAAGAAAGTGTGCAATTACATTGTGCTGTCAAGAATTGATTAGTGATACATCTTAATTATACGTATCTTATCAAGTACATACGAGGGTGCTGGATCACAATTCTAAATATTTAAATTATACACATATTACTACTTCATAAGACTACAGGCAGTCTTGTTTTTGACATACTCTACAAAATTAATGATAAGAAGTAGTAAGATAGCAAAAGAAAAGATATACTTATTAAATTTACTTTTGTTTTGAGACAATATGAAAAGTTTCATTGTCTTTTCATTGTCAAAAGCACGTGAGATGGCGGAATGACATCGTAATCCTCGAGTACAATGTACGATTCGCTTAGTACAGAGAAAATATTTTCATATTATGAGATACGATGTATGAATACTTTTATGGAGTTAGAGCATGTAGAGAAGAAATGCTAATCTATTTCGAGGTATAGAACATTTTTATAGCGTACATCTTTTACTATTAAACTGCACAGTGATATGACTGATCTAGACTTTCTTACTTGACTGAACTTTATCAAATGCTAAAGATTTTCTATATTGCGGGATGCAGTGGTAATAAGATAATCCGGATAGAATAAAATATGGTAATGAATCTCTAATGAAATAAAAAAGATCGAAGACACATATTGAAGTTCAACATTCAATTTCCATAAAATTTTGCCACTTATGTATTCATGGAGCGTGCGATAATATGTCTGTACTCATCCATTACATTTACAGACTAGATCACTGACAGAACGAATGAGCGACTTGTGAAGAATATACAATTAAATGTGGCTTTAGTTATTTTTAGTGAGCACAATCAGCAGACGATATCGAGAACCTGTGCACTTGTGCAGGAGTATCCTGCCAGTGTCAATTGTCGCTTCGCTCTGACAGATTTATCGGTAGGCTGGAGAGCGAGGTTTCGAATGGGAAAATTTTATTTCTCTCTGCGTTCCTTGAATATTTATAGGAACTTATTCATTATGGTTACATTATTTTTGGATAAAAACTGTCGTATTATTTGCGCAAAAGGAGTATCCCACCACATAATGTATGGGTGATGTTCACGTAATAAGATACAGACTTGAAATTTTGAAGATAACATGGTATGTGCAATGAAGCGTGAGCCCAGATTTTCATTTTGCAGCCTCCTTTGTTACAGTGAATGTCATTTCTTCCATGTTAAAAATACAACGAAGGAAATTTTTTTGAACAAATGTTAAAAAATAAGATCCGGCACAGAACAGATGTCTTGAGACTTCAACCCAATGACTGAAGGATCATTTACTGATATAACACAGGTTTTATAATTAACCAAGTTCGGATCGAGGATCATTTTATGCTTCCTGTTTGCAGCTTGTGTTTATTTGACAGTTTACTAGTCGCTTGTTTTCGCTAATTGTACACAATTGTACTAGCGAACAATTTTAAATGAACTTGTTCTCTAGCGCTGAAAGAAGGCACAGACAACGTCACACTAGATGAGAGCCACATAAACACGTAGCCACATTTACTAACATCAAACCTCCTAACAGTTTCTCTACACAAATAAGCGGGCATCGAAACATGGCTTTATGAGTTTGCAATAGAAAATTCAGAATGAAGTTGAGGATGACCAAAATCAAGCTAAGCACAACATGTACCGTATAGTCTTAACTTGTAACATTTACGTAACGATGACCAGCAGAGCTTAGAGGTCGGGGATGTGGCACGTTCTATAATACTTGAAGTTTCTCTAGAATTTATTGTTTTTGAAATCGTAATGCAACTCCCAAGCAATAGTAATGCATGAGCACATGCAATGAAACTACATGGAAAAGTGTAGACCACCTCGTTACAATTTGTGAAGATTTTCACATGATTTGGATTTGGAGTCGATGGCGCACATTTTGTGCAGAATATCTTTCGCAGCCTGCAATGAGAGCGACGTCCGTGACGATGTCAGCTTCTTCAGACGCTTCTTTTTGGCTGCCAGGCGGAGCCGCACCTGTTAGAGCCCAGAACACGACAACGTTACTAAACGTTATCGGCTCTGTATTATGAATCAGTTGATCCTTACAATATCCTCTTTTTACAATATACATGTTATGAACAGTTTTCATTCTTCAAGTTCGTTGGAAAAATTGATTGTTCGACGTAGATGATATCCAACTTTTGTAAGAATATCATTTTGTAATTGAAGGACAAAAAACATAAATACATAGATTAGCGAAAAATTCCCCAAATTTTCAGAAACATTGTAAAAAGTAAGATTAGAGTTTCACCTTAGTGTGAAAAGAAGGACATCGTGGCTTACCGTTGAGCAGAAGTAGGTTAAGAGCATTTTCTATTCAAGAATAGAATTGTTTAGAAAATAATTAAATGACACTCTAGTCACAGTCTAGGGTATATTTTGTTAGCAAGTGGAGCTTCAATAAGAGAAGCATTTCAGTAGAAAACGCTCTATTTATTCCATTTTTTTGGGGTAGGTTATGAAGCGAGATAATTGTTTTTGCAGGTGTATACTTTGGGTATGTAATCCATGATACTAACGATTTCACCAGTAAGCTGATTTGATAGGCAATTGAGTTAAATTAATAATGTTTTTTTCTTTGGTGAAAAAACGTACGGGTGTTTTTGTAAGAATTAAGTCGGTAAAGTGTTGACGACAAACTGGCGATCCATTTTATTGTTTCATGATATATATATATATATATAACTTTTTTAATCCCATTCTTTCTTCAGATTATTTCATCAACGTAAGAGGTATTAATTCGGATTCAAACTAAAATTCGTACTTTTGGTAACTTGTTTTGCTCCTACTGCGCCAATGCAATGATGACATGATTTATGTTCATTTTTAATTTTCTTCGTAATTTTAGCAATTCATTTTTCTTCGGATATTAACTTAATTTCTCTCAGTACTCAATGTGTATGTTTTCCACTGTTAACTGCAATATTCATCGTATTTCCCTGCTTTAATTTCTTGTTGGGTTATAATGTTGCTTTTATAATTCCCATTTGCATATTAGGATTAGTATTCGTTTAGCCGTGCGTTGTGACTCAGCTTTGCTTTGCAATTGAGTGCACATAGCTGCTGGTGAGGCCCTCAGCTGCAGGTGTGCCCAGTGGGCTCCTGCTGGGGAGGCCCTCAGCTGCAGGTGTGCCCAGTGAGCTCCTGCTGGGGAGGCCCTCAGCTGCAGGTGTGCCCAGTGGGCTCCTGCTGGTGAGGCCCTCAGCTGCAGGTGTGCCCAGTGAGCTCCTGCTGGGGAGGCCCTCAGCTGCAGGTGTGCCCAGTGGGCTCCTGCTGGTGAGGCCCTCAGCTGCAGGTGTGCCCAGTGGGCTCGCGTGAGAGAGTGAAGAAAGCATTTGAAAAATAACGTGCTAAGGCAGCTGTGGTTGTCCGCCTGCCATACTTCCGAGGTCAGCATGGAAATAGAATCACTCTGTGCATTCATGATTAATCAAGGCATTGTACTGAAATTTTCAGGTTCATATTCAATAACTTTTTCTTAATGACACTTCAGTTTTCTAGACTAAAATGTGAACATCAAGTTCAGCAATCAATTTCGTTAATGTTACACGCGCAGTTCTGAAGTTCCGTTCACGTGCGAGCAGCAGAGACAGCACGTGTGAGCGTGTCACGTGCCAGTGATCTGTTGCCTTCAACGCTTGCCCGGACCTCGTTACATGCATCGTTAAATTTATAATTAGTGAACAAACCTTTCCTTCACATCAACACGTCACCAATACGGGACTGAAATATTGCTCACAGAGCAATGGTAGAGATTAAAATGATTTTTTTGAATTTAGGAGCTGCAGGCCGTCTTCCTTTGAAATTCTTTGCTGCTCGACTCGGAAACAGCTCTACTTGGATCGCTCATTTGCTAAATACTTCCATTAGTTCGCTATTTAACTTTGTTATATTGAACTCCAAAACATAAATTTCTGCAATAAGCCACTTACAACACTAAATATTCACTCCTAAGTATTGATGAGGCGTATTCTGTTTCTAGTTAAGAGTTCATAGTTAATGCAAGCTCCGGATAACTATTTCTTCGCTACGACTCAGTATAGAAAGTTTTTCTATTAGTGGCATCAATCATGCAAAAAACTAATGCAAGTAATGAAAGTTACTTGCAGTCTCAAAGTTTTCACAAGCTCGCAAACAAGTGCGAAAAGAAAGAGAAAGCCATTTATTCTAACACTACATAATGAAAGCACTAAGGTGTTTCAAGAAATATATCATTGAAATGTATGTATTTTGATTGAAATAATGTTATCACCTCATCAAAGTAGTTGTCATTAGGCTTTCAGAGATGGGAGCATGAGCAATGGAAATGGGTTCGAGAAGCATTTTAGGAAGGAAAGGGTAGCCTCAGAAACACATACCGGACACACTCTGTCATAGTTTGTGGTGTCACTGTTGATGTGTTCGGTGTATTCACGTCCACGACCACCTCTCTAATTACGAACGGTGGTCCTGAAGCGCAGCTACAGAGCACAAACTGCAGGCACCAGTCGTTGTCTTTACAGAAACTTCTTCATTTTTATGTGTTCTGACCTCACGACCTCGGTCTGCTCTCTGCTTCGAGTCATGGCCTCAGCAAATTGAAATTTTATGAGAAGTTGGTATGAATAGTAGAACACAGACGAGCATGTTTATGTCAATTTACTTTTGAAACATGCAAATCCAATTTCATCGACTAAGCACCTATAGAAACAAGATAGAGGGTAATTAGATCCTCTTATGTAAATGCAGAACTATTCTAAATGGTCAGTTGGAAGCCTCACTTTCCGTAAACCAGCTGAAGTCTTGCTGTTAGTATAAAGAAGTTTGAAAACACCGTCAATTCATCGTACTCTTGTAATCTTAGCGATGAATGAAACTAAAACCGACTGTTGAGGGAGAATCAAGTTCAAACGAATACGTCCGCATTCTTTTGTGATTTATGAAGTACAAACTTTATGTTATTGCCGTAAGCACTGAAAAAAATTCGAAAGAACATTACTTTTTAGCGATATTCAGGAAACATTTCTGTAATCAGGATGAAGAGCAGTGGTTCACCCAGGATGTGATCGATTTACTAGCTAAATTATTCGCATTTTTTCCATGAGTTTGATATTAATTAAATACTTTTCCCTATTTGTGTTGTTCCATCGGTAGATATCGCATGTTTCATGCTGCATATTTTCCTAGCAGGGGTTTCTCAGATAATAAAACTGATGTCAACGACCAAGCTGATGTGTTTTGGACGACGTTATCGCAACACGTCAGTAAACATGTGTATTTTTCACTGATTATCAAGGAGATGAATCGAATGCTTCTTGTACATGATAATCAATCTCTACTTTTTTCCAAATATGATATCCAGATTTAGAATAGAATAGAATGAGGCTACAGGAACGAACCTTCTGGCTCATTCTTGGGTCGGATAATTACTTCGATAATTATTCGGTTGTTTACCCAAGTCCCATGCCGTATTTCTAGCCGCGTCAACCATGTTGGCAGCGAGATTCGAACCCGGGTCTTTCCGCTCGCAAGCAGATTCGCTCACCAGTCGACCAAGCTGGTGGTAAGAAGATGGACCATCTGATTTTCCGTGGTTGGTTAGCTGTCGTCTACCTCATCACCCCAGTCGATCATCAGGTTGAAAAGAAGCGCTGACATCGAGCAGCCTTGACGGACAACCGTGTTCACGCTGAAGCTAGTTTTATCGCTCCTTGCTCTGCAAGTTAAGTCGTTGCAAAATCGCTGGTAACCAGGACAATCTCTTGTGGTAGTCCATATACTATGAGGTTGTGCCATAGACTTTCTCAACAGATACTGTCAAAGGGTTTTTCAAAGTCTACAAAGTTGATATAAAGCTATCTTTGCCAATCTGTGCACTGTTCTATGGTGCTGTGCAGGCTGATCATTTTCGGCACTTAATCATGAAAACATCATTTTCGGCACTTAACTTGAAAACAGATACATCGGAGAAGATAGATAAAAATATGAAATGGTTATATGTGCGATGCATGTATTTTTTGAATTAGGAAGGAAGAATCACTGATTCAGGTGTTTCTCAAAGAATTCACACGTTACCTATACACACTCAGAACTCAAATGCGTTGGTGGAAGCCCATTCAAATTTATATTTAAATTAGACGTTTTTGAGATATACTCGTTCACATAATTTGATTATAAAGAAAATTCGATGTGAAATAACGCAGGACATTTGTTATCCATATGTCGATGTACCTACATACATTAACTTTACCTTGATTTTAACGTACGTTGTAAAGCAACACTTTCGTGAAACTATCTTTCTGGATACCTTTAAATGATTGTAAGTTGATTGGTATTTTATTGTATATAAATTTAGATTTTCCAATGTTGAATTGAAACCAAGTTTAAGTATGGGACTACTACACTCTAGCTGGGGACGGGTAGGATAGGTTTACATATGATTTACGACCCTCACCTGCTGCACGACCCTCACCTGCTGCACGACCCTCACCTGCTGCACGACCCTCACCTGCTGCACGACCCTCACCTGCTGCACGACCCTCACCTGTTGCACGACCCTCACCTGCTGCACGACCCTCACCTGCTGCACGACCCTCACCTGCTTCACGACACCGACCAGCAGCTCATCCACATTGTGCTGTAGGCCGCTGGAAGTTTCAATGAACTTAGCATCGTGGTGTATGGCCGTGGATTTCCCCTCTGAGAGAGACATAGGTTCTTTTAAAGTATGGTAAATTAAAAAAGAAAACGTTAATAGATAGGCTTTGACAAAAAAATCATAAGAAATGCTTACATCAAATCATTTCTCGTTTAATATGGAAAACATTGATGGAAACTTTCTGCTTCAAGGCATTGCGATTATTAAATCATTCCTCAAATTGATTAGATCTTGAGGGCAATGTTCTTTTCGCCAATAAATGAAAACAAGTTTAGCTCACCTTTCGTTTAGTTTCAACCGACAAAATATTAAGGAAATGTTTTGCTATAAATTTAAATTGTTAAGAGCTCGTATTTTAGATATTAATATACATTATCTGAAGTTAGCAAAACGATTACATGTATTGAATATTGAATGAAGGCAATAGTATTCATGAACGTTATTTGAGTAACTGACAGTACTAATTTTTCATAATCAAAAGTGAGTGCCCCCATTCTAATACTGATGAAGGTCCAATAAGTCTGACGCAAGCGCTAGCAGCTATCAGTGTTGACCGTGGGAGTGCCGTCATCGCAGCTGCTGCAGTACACATGGCATATGCTTGTCGCAATGATATATCTATTCTAAGTTACCAATGTCACCCAGAATTCTTCGCAATAAGCTCAAGTTCATTTTTTGATGCGTAGAATGCTTATCAGCGTTAGGAGGAAGTGAAGAGCTAAGTAGATTAAAATGCTTAGCAGAGTTAGGAGGTGAAGAGGTACATAGCGTAGAATACTTAGTAGCATTAAGAGGTGAAGAGCTAAGTAGATTAAAATCATTAGCAGAATTAGGAAGAGGTGAAAAGGTACGAGTGAAATGCAGCATTCACAACTACTTCTAGATCAAAAATTCATTTTACACAGAAATGCATTACATAAAATACAATTTTGCGACCTCAGTATAGTATTTCCAGTGCAGTAACTGTTGGTGTTTGCGTTCTTTGCTCTTTTATTTTGATCAGATGCTAAATTGGTGCACCATTTACTTGTTATCTTGTTAACAAACTTCATAATCTTTTTCACTCAATGTGGCTTCTTACTTATCTCTCAACGCACATACATATACTGAACATTACGCAATTCTACCCAGAACGGAAATACATAATTTCATCATAAATTATATACTGTGCTCCACTTATATTGATAAATATATAAATTTTTAATGTAATTTTTGCCAACACATCACGACCTACTCGTTTTACAGCCGATGCATAGCAAAGCCAATGAATTATCGGGTCATCACCTTGAACAGTAACTATCCTGTTGCGCACAAGATCCACTTTGTTGCCCACGAGGATAATAGCCATCTTGTCGACTGAACTCTCCCGCCAGAGGTAGTTGAGAATGTCCTCCGCCTTTTTGAAGGAAGCACGGTCTGTCACGGAGTACACGACCACGCATGCGTGTGGGTCGTATGTAGTCAGGCAGTTCTCAACCTGTCAAATGATATCAAAATGAATACAAAGCTGCAGTGATTAACATGCAGATAAATAAGGACAAGTATAAATGCACAGTCAATACACTTGATTTATTGTACAAGAAATATTAAAGAAATGAAACAGAATAAAATAAGGCAATAGAAACGAGCCGTTTGCCCATTCTTGGGTTGAAAATAAATATAGCATAGCTTAGGTATCATACAAAGATCACGTAACAATCAAGGTGTAGTACTTTGACAAGGCCTTTTCCATAAATTCAACGTGATACTGTTGCTCTTTCATGGACATTAGCTTCTCAATTGAATTTGTTAGTGGACTTATAGTTCGACGAAATAAAGTTGGCTGAAGCCAAGTGGTCCACAAACGGTTTTCAAAGCTGGCGAACATGCATATCCGCCGAAAAAAAAGGTTTGCTTTGCTAATGAGCTGTAGCAGATTAGCAGAAAAGTACACATCCCTGATGCTTGAGAAAAAATGAATTGCACATTAGAAAAGCTGTGCTTGCACCCATTTTCGTCGAAAATTCTAATTTCTACATATCAGGCTACAAAGGAAAAATGAAAATGTACCTTAAGGGTAGAAAAATTTAGGGAATTTCATGACAAGGTGACTCAGACTAAACATTTCAAATTAAAATGTGTGAACTGCTAATTACAAACCGACATCTCGTGCGCGGGATGATCGATGAAGACTACTTCATTTTCCTGGTCGTCCAGCAGCACAGACACGCTCTTCTCACCGAACTCGTCATCTGAGGCACATCCCCACACAAATGGCTTAGTAAACGAGGAAACAACTTATTTCAGACTAACTGTGCATGTCTAACAACGAAACGCAGGTATTATTATACCACTTGAATGTTACAATAATAAGTTGTTAAGTGGTGAATGTTACGAAGATACGTTAGTATGTGGTAACTTTTATGTCACGCAAAACCAATAAACTGAAGGCTCATCGGGATTCTAGTTTTGCAATTACCCTACAACTATAATGCATGTTATAATAGTATACTCGTGTTTTTAGTAATTGCTTGTAGAGGCGTGCAAGTCAGGTCAAAACTGGTTTTCCCTTTTTTTACAGTTGCAAAGCCATTCAACAGTTCATTTATCAACTGAACAATGCAGAAATTTATTTTTTCCTGATTGCACACGAACTTTATTACCATATGTTTGGACACAGTTTAATTAGTGCCAGAGTTTCAGAGGAGTCTACTAAGATCGTTACCGGAACTGTACTTGATGTCGTAACCCCTGTCCTCAATGTCGTAACTCCTGTCCTCGACGTCGTAACTCCTGTCCTCGAAGTCGTAACTCCTGTTCTCGATGTAGTAACTTCTGATGCATCGTTAGGGAAAATTTCGCTTGTCAACTGTCAAGTCTTAATGAAATATCACTGAATTCCTCAATTCGTGAGGCTTACCCAAGTGAAAATTTCTGTGTGTATGTACATACATAAATATGTGTGTTTGTGTACTATCAGGCAAAATACTAAACAATTTGTAATTGCATGCAAAAATGTACTTCAAAATCCAGGCTCGACTTGTTTTGGTCAACTTTTTGAGGCACAAGATTTGAGCGTAAAAAAGGGGTAAATGTACTTAAATTGGTGGATTACTTAGTGTCTCACAGTGCCCTAAAGGGTTAAGAAGCAATACGAGTATGGAAGCTACTTTCAAATACAAATTATTTATTGTGAGTGAATTAATAACTCATAAGTGTATATTCTTAAAAGTTTTTAGATATTTTTGAGTTCAAAAACCGTTCCGGTTATTGAACTGGAATAATTAGATCCTTTCAATATAAAAATATCTTCTGGTAAAAACTGAACGGGGCAAAATCATGGCAGTTGACACAATCATCAAAGAAAGTGTCTTAAGCACGTTGAAAAGACAAAAAAATAAAAGAAAGTAAATAAAAAAATATTTATCACAAAAGCCAAAATGGAGTCGGAATATTTGTTGTGATTTTAATTGATAACGGTAAAATCTACTAAAATTAATGAAACTGTGAGAAAACATACGCCAAATTGATCATGAAGTTAAACTGGAGTATTTTATTTATTCAGTGAAGATGAAGATGATATGCCGCCAAACTATGGAAGTAAAACCAAGTTTCCTTCTGGTGTAAAGCGTCGACTGTAAAGATGGTCAGTGTAACAGCGCTCTAGGGAGTGATAAGCAATCAAGTGATGCTGTCAGGAGCAGATACAATCAGCTCAATTCTTCATTAAGAGGAGTAGGAATTTTATCTGCTCCATAAGAAAGTTTTATGTTTACTTGGTCCTCGAAATGTCTTGAAGCACGATCGCTTGCAGCTTACTTTTTGTAAAAAATTATAAAAGTTTCGTTCGATGGAAACTATTCAGAGTTTAAAATTCTTTTGAAAGAGCCCTGATCATCTGCAAGTGATTTAGCCATGAAAATTGAAAGATATTGAGCGACTGAGGTCATCGGAGAGGTTTGAATAAAAACTCATAACCTAGAATGCATAACAATTTGATAAAAAAAAGACTTTAATGTTTTTAAATGTTACCTCAAAAAAACATCTGATGCAAAATTATAAAAATTGTGTTATATCGTCAATCAAATCTGTTGATTTGAGAAGTAAAATTTGTTTCTTGAACTATTTATGCTGGAGACTTTGACCCTGATGTTTTATGCGCTCACTTCAATGGTAGGTACTTAGATAGTTTGGTCCAACCTAGCCAATCTAGTCTCAAAATTCACGCATAAATTGAATTTTTGGTAGGATTCAAGAGAAAAAATCATAAATCTGAAGATCAAGAGTCTTTATACGGTATAATCTGCCTTAAATAATATGGAAATACAGCACATCATGCAGCACATTCTTCAATTGACCTAGATGATCGAAAAGTACAGTAGATAATAGTAGGTCCTGTCGGTTTAAACATAGAGCAAATCAGAAATTAATGTTGCAGTTCTAGAGCATGATTTCATGATGAGATCATTAACTCTGTTTTAAAATTTATGAGACCGATTGAGCTGACTGAAGATCGTCTTCCATACTTATTTATTGTTACTTACTATGGAGTCTCTGAATTGCGATGAGAAAGATATCATAGGATTGTGCACGAGAATCCGTTCTCTTTCTACCATTGCTGTTTTCGTCATCTCCACGATGCTATTGTTTAAAAGTATAATTCTGCACTATGAATTTCTCATTTCCTCGTAAAATTTTACGGCATTTTATTTAAGGAATATGAAAAGAGCATTCACTGCTAAAATGAACACCGTAACTACCTCAGCTCGCACCAGACCTGACACAAGGGAGCACCCACGAGGCACAACACTTACCGAGGGAAGCGTCGTAGGTGTTCATGTACTCAGAGGTCATAAACTGGGACACCAGGGCGCTTTTACCCACGCCAGACTCTCCGAGCAGCACAACCTGCAGAGGCAAGACAACCATGCAGATTTAATGTCTCCGCGTACAGTGTAGTAATTATCAGGTTGAGGCGAAAGTAAGGTCCGATTTTTGAGAAAAAAGTTAAGAGTTCATCCGTGGTTCTAGAATTCTACATCTAGAATTCAAAAAGCGTGGTTATTGCAATTTACAATTACAATTTTCTCCCAGAGGCCAAAATTACACAACGGAATCTAATTTTGGGAGATACAGTCTTTGCTTGCTAAAAAGCATCGTGAGGAAAATTTCTTATGCCGGTACCTTTAAAGATACGATAATAATAACATAATGACTGTCACAACGTGTCATCATCGAAAACAAGTTACTCATAAACTGTTTTTAAATCAATTTCAGAGTTATCAAAATCTTTTTGATCAGCAGGTACTCCAAGATTTTTACGTTTCAATACAAACGTTCATAGTGCGACGCATCGGTATAGTGCCCACCTGGATAGGTCCATTGTTCAGAGCAACGATCAAAAATTTCCAAGTGTTTAGTTTTTTCTTCCCACTATAATGTCTCGTTACGTTTAAAGCTGTTCGAATATTTTAACCCAGTCTGTATTGTTCCTAAAATAAAGCATGGAAAGGGAGAGTCAAACTTCTGATGGGACAATTTGAAATTCTGATGCATCATCGTCTTTGTTGATGATGAAAGAAATACAGGAGACCATGCAAAATATCTGAGTTAAACTTTATTTCCAGATAGAAATCAGATATTTCCAGATGAATGCATTTAATATTGTGACAATGCATCAATAAGTGAAGCTTACGTAGTGCAGAAGTACAATGAAGGATATAAAAATAACAAATGCCACCTGGACACACATTTACAATTGCTTGATTGGTATGATTATCTGCGGTGCCTTTTTTATGAAAAAATAACAGGCAGACCGACTGAGTGACTTGGCTTAAACGGATTATTTCCTCGAACTTCCAGATCCTCACCACGTGTTCTTACTAGCCTCTTCCTCAAGTCACAAGATGAACGGACACTATCGCTGGTGGCATGATTATTCGTCTTAAGTTGTTAGCATTAATAATATCAAACCATTATATATTTCATGTGTACGACAATAAAATAAAGTTTCTTTCGTTTTCTTTTCCTTTGTTTCAAATTGTGTTCATAATAGCATCAATTAAACCCATGATCAGAATGAAAGCGCTATAAATAAACCAAAACATCTACCTTGCTCCCTGAAGTTCGTCCGGAACAAACAGAGTGCTTATTGCTCAGCAGCGTCGTCAAACAGGAGAGGATTGACGGAGCACGAACGTTTGTGTAGTCAATTACCTCTAATGTATGCTAACAAACTAGATGAATACGTCTGTAAATGGGCAAAATGACTTCATTGGCTTTACGAGTACTAAGAAAGTTAAGTACTATGTCGTGAATTCAAAATGGATAATTTCTTTCTGTGGGCTTCAATCCAACAGTGTCAATCAAAAATTTTATTTTCATTGATTGCAATAATGATTAAGTACTTATAATGCCCAATATTAAAACCCTACATAGCAGGAATTTCTGTTTTTTATCTCTTTATGTCGTACTCTCTCTGAAAAACAAATTCTGTTTACATTGAAATTAAACGATATTTTTCACTCAGTTCACACTGAAAAATATGAACTTAGATTAAGGACCAATTTATTTGTTAGTGATATCTACGTGCATGGTTACTTTCATAATTTTTGAAGAAACTGTTAGGGTAACTCAGATCGAACATGTAGTGAAATTATGTCCCTAGCTCCGGTTACATCCGGTCTCAAATTGGATAGCTCTTAGATTAGGCCCTAAAACTGTGAACAAAAGGCTTATTCAGTAAGATATCGTTTCTCCACTTAAGATTACTGTAGATAGCGTATCATTTATTAAAACAATAGAAGCAATAAATAGAATAGACAACTTTGGAAGGGTCCGCATATCACCGTCCAAACTAGACTTTCATCAATCTGCCCTTTCGAGAACGAGTTCAGTTGTGTTACTCCAGATATTAGCCTGGAAATATCTTCGCAAACATTTAAGACTCACTCAATACGCTGGATCAAGTCTAGCGTAACGTGACAGCGCAGGAGATAAAAGGTGGCTTTTATAAATGGGCCTATTTGCAGACGTTCTAAGAGCAGAGTGAGCTTGTAGGCGAAAGGTGAAAACTTTAATTTCGCCTCAAAAGAGGCACTCTAGGGGTAGTGATGAGAAATATCGACTATTTTGTTGCCTGCGCCTGAACTTCAAAAGATAAAAGCCCTTCCGTTCTCAATCCTAGTCTTTGGAAGAGGCCGGTAGGCAGAATTTGGTGACTGTACATGCATAGATCAGACTTTAAGCCAAAAAATTGGTAATCTCAAGCCAAAATACATATTTTTGCCGACTATACTTCGTGATTCAAGATACAAAGGAATTTTTATGAAGCAAAGTATGTGAGTATATTAAAACTGCAGTAACCGAAATGACAAGTCTTCAGACACATTTAATGAAACAACATGTGCCTAAATGTTATTAAATCAGGTTGTATCGTTTTTTTCAGTTTGGCTCGTTTTCAAGTTGCAATTTGTTTGACTTAACTTATCATAAGTAAGAGTAGATTTGTTAATCAAAGCTAAAGATATTGATCGTTTTTTGACATTTGAAAGATTTTCAAAGAGCTGTAGCTATAAAGTTTTCATCTTAGTGGACCGGAAGAACGTTGTCTTCCATCACGACAATGCTATCCCCATGCATCACAAATGCCTCACTGATAAAATCAAGCTTTCGGCTAGGAAACACTGCCCCATCCCCTTCATTTTCAAATGTTGCTCCATCTGACTTTCATCTTTTATGCAATTTAGACAGATATCTCAGGGGATGCAATCTGCATTTTTGAGACAAAGTCGATCACGAACTGAAACTTTTCTTCGAATAGTTAGTGACTAGTGGGGACTAGTGGATAGGTGATGGGCAGGGACCGTTGGCAAAGGTATAGATTATATAAAAGAATAAAATTTAACTTATGTATTACTTGTTTAAATGGCTATTAATATGACATTGAGAGAACGAGCAGAACTAACATATGTTATGATCTAATACTTGTTAACTCACAGAGCTTATGAAACATAATCAATACAACAGAGGCGCACAAGCAAAACATTTGAACTTAAACAAACCGTGTTGCCGATCGATGCCGTAGTACATTCTTGTTTTTAACGAGCAATATTTATTATTCAAGGCCTGCGAGGCTACGCATAATACGTACTGTTTATAGCTTGTGTTGAATTTTTGCTTCGGTACTATAGTCTCAGCTTAAAATCAAGGCTACTGTCAATGCTAACTAACCACATGGATAAAATATTTTAGTTAAAAAATACTTGATATGTTAGTACATTATTATATTATTATAAAAACTTTAGCACGACACCCATGAATTCAGTTAACCAACTTCAAGATGATAACCTAAAATCTGTTAAATCATACATGAGTAGTTTTTTACACGTGTGATCAACTTATGAGCATTAATCAATATAGAATTTTTCTCTTGACCCGGAATTATGATATATGCAATATAAATCGCTCCAAAATATTGCAGCACATTGCGATTGAAATTTATCGCTACTTATGCAACTCAATACGCCTGCTTCAGCACAGTTCTTCTCAATTTCAGATTAGTGTTGAATTCCAGGAACAGGTTTCAATATGACATCAAAATTTCGATCAAAAAGATAAGTAGTTTTGAATACTAATTTAGTCGAATGAATAATTTTTGTAGTAATTACTTGAATTTAGATTCAAAACAAGGTAAGAGAATTAGCTATTTTTTTATCAAAGCATGGAAATGAGGTTGGCAAGTTGAATGCAATTCACTATTTCTTTTTGCTCGGAGTTTACGCATCAGGCATGGTGCTTTTTGCCGTGTGAACCTCTGTCACTGTAATGCCTTAATCCGTGCACGAATGTGCTCATTTTATATTAGTGAATAAAACATACAATTTGTCTCATATTTTTGTTGCTATGTATAAAGTTAATATGTTATTGCTTACTCACAACCTACTGATCAATGAATTCTTTACGATGCAACAAGTTATTAGAAGGTATTGCTAATGATGAATTGATGGAAATACCCGAAATTGAATGAAATTTAAGCGAGCGATGCAACATCGGAAATCAGGAGAAAAGTGACAGGAAAAAGAAACTGTCGTAAATGTTACACTTGTCGAGTAAGGACTAAGTCAGACTGCAATCCTCTTCGAAAAGGACAAATACTTCTCCTCGTCGGAAAAAAACATCACATTGTTGTAATTGTAGTAGATACCCACGTAATGGACCCATCTTGCTCCTCTATCCAATGATGTCTCCACTCACTTCACTCACCCTGTACTTTGCGATGCTCACGGAGTTCTCCGACGACACATAAGAGGATCCGCAACATGATCCTTCAAATGGTGACCTTTCACCGCTCCTCCCACTTCGACTAGAGGGTCTATGAAAAATCCATAATCATTGAGAATAGTCAAAGAATATTCGAACCTAAACCAACGAACACTTTAAAAAAGTAGCCAAAACTAACAGAGAGAGAAATTTTTAGATAGAGCGAATACTTATTCATTCAAGTTCTGCGCTATCGTAAATTTTCAAGGTGACGAGGTTTTGCAGGAGTGCTCAGTTCATTCATTTCATCTCAAATGTCAATAATTTCATATGCCATCATTTACAATGAACTCATATTATTTTTAATATTCATGGAAGGGGATCAATGAATCGATACATGACATTTATCTATAAGAAAAAAAATGTAGTGGCTTGGACAGCATTTCATAAAATTATAAAAAATATATATATCTGGCTTACCTTGAGCGAGAAGCCTCCATTTACACTCCCCATTATATATATTTTACTATATTCTTATTTCAAGACAATTTCAATTACCTGGAAACAGTCGAGCAGACGGAGGTGTTTGACTTGGAGCGTTTTGATATGATGGAGTCACCCCTGTTGATGACACCTTTTGAAGTGATCGAAAACGTGCGCAGACGGTAAATTTGCTCGCACGCTCTAGGGTTGTAGTGCTCAGGCAGCGAGCACACGCGTGGCCGATAGTGGTCGGGGACTGATACACAAAAATGAAAAAATATTTTGAAAATATGAAGTACAATTAAAATATCATCCAATCGATTCAAAGGAAATCAATATCTACACCCAAAACTCCTGTGATATTTCCTTTTCTGTGCAATTCTTACATATTTAAAAAGAGAAATCTATATTTTCAAAGCAGTTAGTAGGTAAAACTCTAGCTCAGTCACAAAAAATATTGAATCGCACAATATAAACTGAAATTATGTATATAGAGTAGATCACATTTACGCATTTTAAATAATTCAAATAATGCTTAGATCACCATATATTCATATAATTATAGTTCATATTTTCATATTGAGGAAATCTGAAATAATCTTAAACACTCGTTCAAGTTCCTTCACGGATACAGAAGTATGATTATTGGTTCGTACTTTATCGTATAGAAATAACCTTACAATGATTTCCTAGTGAAAAGACTTCTGCAGGACTTTCAATTGTCTATATGCGACAAATTGGAAGAAGAAGAAAAATGAATAAGGTTTAGAACAAATAGATTATATATTTATATGCTTTCAATTTGTCACATATATGTACATATCACTGTCAAGGACTACTATAAACAGAACATGCATATAGCTGACTACGCTAGCGGAGGCCATTGCATTCTTAGTAACATAACATTTTCTACTGGACAAATTGATCAAAAATTACTTCTTCAGAGCAATAGAAGGGATAATAAAGTTTAACAGTAAATTTTAAATCGTTTAAAGCATTGTAATGCTTTGAAATATCAATTTTAGCCGGACTTAACATGTATTATTGTATGAGCTTAGTAGCCACTTCATAGAAATCTGAGTTGCTGCAATTTTAAACTTTACAAAATGAATTATAGTTAAAACTTTTCCAATGCAACCAACCAAACATACAAACATTCACGTAAATAAACAAACAGACATAGAAGCAAAAACCTATCAAACTGCAGCGATTAGTCAGCCAACCGGGCCTTCTTGACAGAGGTCTGAAGAAAGACTGCATTCTCCTGCTAGTCTTTCTCTGAGGGGTTGCCAGTAAATTTGAGGGGTTGACAGCAAATTGAGTGAGTGTAGTAGTCGTCAGAATACTGCCTTTCTTTGACTCGTACAGTTCCTTGACGTCTGCAAATGATGCCGTTGTTTCATTGTCAAGACTGATCTTCTGGCCCTTTTCACTGATCCAGTTGTTGCGGATGCAGTTATTTAGTAGATGTAGCTCCAGTTGTTTAGCTCCAGTTGTTTAGCAGATGTACTGTGTCAAGAAGGAGAAACCAGTCACGCTCGTTGTCAAGAGGATGCTTGGCTGTGGCACTGCAATCACCTAGTCGTTCAAACAGCTTACAATACTGCTGGTTTACCATGTGGTTGTTTGTAATAGACCCGATGGCACGTCCACTTGCCCTCTCAACAGCAGCTGCAGCCTCCTTCACACGCTCAAGCTGGTATGCTGCCGTCGGCTTGTGGACGGGTGTCAGAAATCATCAGACTAGGCCCTATGTGCAGCGACTTCATCATAACACACAGAATACAAGTAGCCTTGCAGTCTCGGTTGTTCTCGGCCATGCCACTCAGCAACCCACCAGAAAATGAAACAGTTGGGCGAATCTGTACGTCATCTACCAAGAGAAACACATTCTTCTGTTGCAGTGTATGGACTTTGTCAAATGTTTCCCTCAGTACCTGGTCCTTGTCAATAGATGAAGTGATGTGCTGCAGCTTGTGTTTGCATGGCATCACCAAAAAGTCTCTGAGCTGTCCATAATTACACTTTGGGTATGATTGAAGAGCAAAACAATAATCATTCATGGAAAACTGCTTCTGTAATAAAAGTTCCATCTGACGTGTCAAAAATACCAACTTCTCCTTCTCGGTATCAACATAGGCTGACGTGTGAGCTTGAAGGGTGACAACATTTTGGATTGTTTTGTCAAACGGGATGTCACAGTTCATTGCCATGCGTACAGTTTCGTCGGACTGCGTATACGATCTCAAACCATTGTTGGGATGAAGTGTCTTAAACAGTGGTACTAATGCCGTTCTTGAACGCACTGAACGTCAGTGGGGAACACAAAGTGGGCATGTTTTCGACAATCACAAACAGGCTGCACTCACTGAAGAAGTCGGTCATGAACAAACACACAAGCCTTTCTTTCGATCTTGAAATAATCAATTTCTTATACTGCTTCTGCAGGTTACGTTCAGGTTTGAAAGCATTAAATGAAGTAATCTTATCCTTCTGAAGAAAATATCTGAGTTGTTGGTCTTCAACTTTCACCGGCCGAGGTACAGGTTTTGGAGATGGCAGACATGGAGCAGGAACATTGAAGATACTGGGAGGGATTTCAGGTCGCATAGAACCCCATGCAATTTGATCAAAGGTGGGTCAGCACCCGAGTGTATCTCACAAATGAAAAACTTGTCTGGATCAACGACAAAGTTTTCACGAGGTGGAATAACATCAAGCCACTTCTGTCTCTCAGACTGCTCTTTCGGCAGGCGAAACATGCTGCGAATGTTCTCCTTATTGTAATTACCCCAACAGTTCACAACCCCACATTTTTTTGACATTTTTAATACATATAATTAGCAATAAACTTGGTAAACAAACAGTATCCACTTAGAAATGCAGCCATGTGCCTCGAAATAAACAACAATGTCCGATTCAAAGCGAGCGACAGACTACGACAAAGCTTGCACGTTGACAGTTGATGATTAACTGAGCTCACTCAGCTCAGTGAACTGGCCTCCGCTAGCGTAGTCAGCTATATGGCCGTGCACGTCCTGTTTATAGTAGTCCTTGATCACTGTATAAATTAGTCTACGGTATTTAATAGCATCATTTAAGTATCTCCTGGATAAAATGCATGTGTAAGTATCAATTGTTCAAAAATCATGAAACAACTAAAAATAATAAAAATATAGCTTTTGGAGTGAATAAACTTACAATGTTACTTGTGATGTTTTGACACACAGGTTTCATCAAAATCTGAACACCTTACATATCAATCATTCCAAATAGTCAATAGTTAAAAGACATAGTCTGTAATAAGTTGAATTTGGAAGAAAAAATACATATACTCAAACTGAACTGTTTTTCATGTCTAAATCATTGAAATCTACCCCAAAATTGAATTTCATGAATAGTTGTGGTTGAATATGTTGAAATATAGAATTGATGTTTGCGTATAAATATTGAGTGAATTTTTGACATGTATAGTATACTTGTAAGCCTGAGATAAATATTGGGGTGGTTGAAAACATCATTGATATCATTCACAGCATTGGGTCTTTTGTAACAGGAACTTTCCAGAACTATGAGAAAAATACGAAATATTAAATATGCTTTAAAATATTTGTTGAACAAAGACGGTAAGAAAATTCACATTTCACTGCTAAAGAAAGTACACTTCATTTTCTAGGCTTGAACTTCACACTTGATGTGAGCTTTAAACTATCAAAATGATATCGTAGTTTCTTTAAGACGCAAGAATTTTTCCAGAGAAACCTAAAGAAGAAAATATAGCGGATAATCCACTACTTTGAAACCGAGCTCGTCACAGGTATTTTGTTGAATAGAGCTGTTTGAGACGGGTACAGTAGCGTCGGAGAATAACACTGTTTTTCTTGACTAAAATGGGTCGATCTCTGGCTATAGTTGTTTCCAAACTGCGTGGCTGATTACTGCTAAGATTAAATTTAATTGATTGAATAGTCGTCAATAGTCAGTGTTGAATAATTGTTTTCATATCATACCAGATACTCAATATGATCTTTGGAGGAAGTCCTCCTCTCGGTAGCAGAACAGGTTTACTTGCTGCAAGATTCTTGAAAGTTGATGTGAGCATTGATAAAAGCATTTCCTTAATCAGCGAGCATCTCACACGTCTATTTGTTTCCAAACTCATTTATTTTTCTTTTGTTTTCAATTTGTGGCTGCTATATCATTCTTGTAAGTGAAATGCTACTTTACTGATCATTCATTTTATACGAACGCCCAACCACCTCGAATCTGTACAATCTCCATCACACCCACTTGAAACAAAAATATATTTTTCCTCGTTAATACTTGGGTCTACATATATCATTAGTACAAACAATAATTTTTTGATGCAATTTAAATATTGTTCTTTGCTTCAATATTTCATTTTTAAGAATCTAATCAAAACCGTTCATTCGTTACCACTATTTAGTCGTAACTGTGACGTACGTAAGTGATTCGCCAATTAATAATAGAAAATATGTAGTTTCCAGTGAAAAAGTTTACAGTGATGCTTAATGAGTATACTTTAGCGTTGTTTCCTGTTGATGTTATCCTACTGTTGACACAGTTGCCTCCAATCGATTCTGTGAAGTTTTGTACATAATGAAAGAAGCTGTAGTGACCACACCCGTACTTTTATCTATCGATAACTTTTAATTCTCAGGACAAGTACATGATTGTTTTGAAATGCTCTTGGAAATATTTCATTGAATTCGCCTATTTCAACTCGAACTCAAGGTCAAACTTCCTCCTCTGGTCGGAACATTCAAAATAACTCTCGGGGAAGGAATTAAAAAAATGTATCGGGTAATGAAGTTTCCTGCGCTCAAAAAATTATATACTGTTGGATATTAGATGCCTTTTCATCGAAAAAACAATGACTCCTAATTTCTGCGAGAGCTTAGATGAATGGTTGCTTAACAAGTTTGCTGCCACTTGAAATTTAGAGTACACAACAAGAGACCACTTGGCTCACATGTGCGTCAAGCGGCAGCGAAAGTGTTAACTAACGATGATGTTAAGATTACTTCGTACCTGGGAGCTCGAGGAAGTTGGAGGGTCGTCTGTTCCTGTGCCTGGAGACCACGAGGGGGGCTACGTCCCCCGTCTCACTGTCACGGGAGGTGCGACGGCTCGCCAAGTATGCGAGTTTGCCTCCCACGCGCTGGTTTGGGCTGAGGACACAGGGCTGGTATGCGGTCAATGCAGCCACGGTAGCAACAGCCTCCTCAATGGTGAAAAGTTTAGCTTCAGAATTAGTTGTGGAGACTGCCGTGCGTATAATATTGAAGAGAAAAGGATGGCTGTACCGTTAATTCTAATAATGACTTGAATGATGGAAAGAAGACACTTGCGGTTTATAAAAAATAAATAAAATCCTTTATATAAGGATTAGTTAAATTACCAGTTTTTATGGCTCGTCATCCATCAGTGGAGAGAATATATATCAAACCAATTTATTCCATATTAATTAACACAAAATGTGTTATATGACTTGTATAGAAATTTAAGCTCACAGAATAGCAAGCAAAATTGACTGTTCGACACATACTTTAATTATGATAGGCTTCCCTTACTAACCCATAACTCATCCGACCAGACCATGTAATATTCTTTCACTCATAAATTTTTCAAGCTTCATAATGATTGCATCGCTACTTCCACAGCTTTGCGTTAGATTTTGTTACAAGCAGTTGTATAAGTACCACCGTTATGACTATTATGGTTAATACAAGGTGTCTCAAAAAAGTGTAAATGTAACGCACCCTTGGTGTGCGTTATCAGCGTTGTCTGGACAATAATGGTCATCAATTCGAACATTTGCGAACATGATTCTTTAATCACATTTGTCTTCTGTATTCGAAGCTATTCTATTTCACTGTATGTTCATAAATAAAGGATCTCGTCATTCGAAGTGTGAGTACATTTTTTTGAGACACCCTGTATATTCTCAGCTTATGAACATACAAATTTAAAGTTTCGTTGACATCTCATCGTTATTCCAATGTCGAAATTGAAATTGATTGACGTTAACGTGAGTGACTACTTGAAGCATAGAAACGTAGAAGTGTGACTCGTCAAGGTTTTTTGAATGCATTACTTTGGATGAACCTTCGTACAAGTCAGTCTCTTACGATGGCATCAATATTGATCATTCCTTCAATAGACACTTGTTGAATTGAAAGAAACTGTGGTATGTTTCCTAAAGCATTTAGCTCCAAGCGATTAATTTAAAGACGTCTCAAAAGCTTGGAGTTTCTACTAAGTCATTGTAAAGAGTGCCAGTGAAGTGCTTAATCAAATTTCCTTTTAGTCTCATCAGTGACAACAAGTCGAATGCTCCAATAATTCAAAGTAGATTTTTATTGCTTAATTTGAGACAGAATCAGACAACATTTTTTTCATTGATCGCAGATTTAAGTTTATAGATGAACAGGGATTTCATTATTTGCATGTGCTCTATTTTATTGAAATTAAACAAAATTGTAACATTAGAACTATGATCGTCACTAGAAGGCTTAGAACTATCATGAATGCAACGATGATTGAAGCTTGAACACTGGTATGCAGGCATGCTAGCATTGAGTCTTTCTTTAATGCCTTCTGTCTTCTGCATGTCTGAGTGTTTTCATATAACCTCCCTTACACTCAAACAAATTACTCCTAAAAAGAAGAACTATAAAACAATTTCTATACTTGGTTGAAAACTAAATTGTTTCTTTTCCCGTGAAAAAATCTAGGCGTAAATTCATTTGGTTTCTTTTATTCCGAAGATTACATCAACAATTAACGTAAATATTATCGCAGGCTTATATTGAGACCTGTGCAAGTGGACGTACGTTTTTTTAGGAAAGTTGGGATCCATTTTGTAATTATAGACACGAGAATATAAACTGTTTGATGTCATCACTATCATACTGTGAATTATCTCTTTACTCCTGTAGCTACACGAATATGAAAACATACTTTCTTATGTCGCAAATAATTTATTTTATATTTTATTCTACAACACTTTCACCGAAATAAGAGCTTTGTTTGGCTGATTATATAGAAGCTGATTCAACGTGAACCATGCAGTGTCTTTTCTTACATATAAATAAGTAATGCTAAACATATGCATTGCATGTGAAAGGACTTTTCCAATATTTTCAACAATTTTAACAATATTATCTGTAACAAAGTATACCTGTTAGGGCACGGCGAACAGGTGCCACGAGGGGATCTTGGAGACAGAGGACTGGCGGGTGACCGGGGGGTGCCAGGTGCTGGGGAGGTGGGTGTTGTGGGACGAGGGGAGGTGGGGGACCGCAGAGGGGACATGTTCTGCTGGTGGGTGTAGCGCTTCGTAGCAGACGAGCACCTTTTAAGGGGAGAAGGTCTACGGGTGGGAGTAGCAGTCTTAGCAGTAGTTGGGGAAGATACATGAGTGGGGGACATGCATGGGGGAGTTGTTGGTGAGGTCAGACTAACTGTCGTCTCCTCACTGGCGGTGGATGACAAACGTATTGACGACCCGCGCGACATTACTTTTTCTTATGTATCAAATATTTCCCACAGTCATGATAAGGAGGAAGTATCAATTCCTTTCAGTGAAAATATTTTAGTTCAATACTATCTCGCATCAGTATTGGCTGATTTTGGGAAGTTGGATCCATGTTTTCCACTTTAAATAGACTATTGTGGTCCTCACTTGATTAGTTCTCGGCACTCATGAATTCAGAGACCCGTCAACAGACGATGTTAGGCAGACACTCAGCTCAGCTCTCCTCATTTCTCTCGTCACTGCATCCACTCCTCAGATTTTCCTGGAATCATACAGAAAAAGGGAAATTCACATTGTATTCCAAGAAAATATAACATAACTCAAAGTCTAATGAGTGATACAGCTCAAAGCGATCTGAGCTGCAAAATGACAGGTTTCAAATGTCTCAGGCCGTGCTGCTGTGAGCTGAAAGCTATTGCGCAACGTAAGACTGACATTATTTTGCCAAACTTTGCCTCGTGTTCATCAGTAACAAGGGAAGAAAAACTACCACGGTTAGACAGCACATCATTTTTGCAAGTACATACTATGATTAATGGGAAACATGCGGAAATTTATAATTGCTGTATTCCCTTTTATCAATATATAGGACGAATTTTCAAGAGATTTCGTTTTGTCAGCAGGACTTTGACAATGCAGGCTCGCCTTTTTTTATTTTAGAGAAGAGTCGATGTGTAATTGCATACCACTTAACGAAGTTTTTGTGTGAACATTTTTTCTCTGTCTATGTCGAAAATGCAGTCTATCACGGTGACAACGATCCAAGATTACAGTATTAATACTATAATTTTTTGTCCACATTTTTGTCATTTGACGTGTCCACTAAAAATATGTATAATTATAGTCATTACACTTTATCCTAATAGGAGAAAAGAACTCATTTAATATTCTTGAAGTTGAAGCATTTAACTTTGAATAACAAAGACGTTCAAAATAATACACAATTCATGAGCTTAAAATACAGAAACATTCACGACAGACCAACTAATTCAGACAAACACACTAGATCACAATCTATATCAATAGATTAATTATCACTAAACCGGGAAAATTGACAGCTCTTCAATGAGATTTGACGATTTTGTAAACGTTTCAAACTTTCAATTCTACAACTTTGAGTCTTTTGATTTCTATTTAAAATTATTTCTACATAACCCTCGCAAATTTCGAATGGTCTCTAAACTATTTAGCCATAAAAGAGTGCACGCAACATCGAACTTCATCGAAGGAGCTATAAATTTCATTTTTGAAAGTCCAAGCATTAGTTGGACACCTACCAATTTTTTATCATTAACCCTCGTAACAAATTTGTTCAATGTTCAATGAGCACCATTTGTTGAATATTTAGTTACAAGCAAGTGATCGTATTGCGTTAGTTCTCATGTTCTGTAGTCATCACCTCATGAAGGTGTATCACATTAAAGGTATATCACATGGTGTATCATGTATAACATGGTGTATCACATGAAAGAGTGCATCGAATCAGAGAAATTAGAAGTCATGGTAATTGTCAGCCATCGATTCATGAGTTTGATGAAAATTGTCGTAACTGTATACATCTTTTCTTGATACACCTTTTCTTAATTGTTTTGGTTTGGTAGTTTTAGATCAGATTGAATAATTTTATCTTATTTTTATATTCAAATTTACCTTTCCTTGGGATATACGATTTAAATCTGATGCCTTCGAAGGCATTTCTGCTTGCTCCTTCTAGCCCGTGACGCTGTTTAGCATACGAAATCGTAGATTTTAAAAAAGTGTTGTGTACCTGAATTTTTGGGTGAGTTTAAGTGTTCTGATAATATCAGAGTGTTTTAAAGTCTTTTTTATTCTTTGATACTAAGGATATGTTTTCATCCTCAGTGTCTAACTGCTTAACAAATCAAAATCTCTAGAAAATGGTGCACTCAACCTTTAGACTCTCTGTTTGAACACTCCTTTTTAATTTTTAGCAAACCGAGTGTGTAGTTATTTTTTGATGCTAGCGACTGTGAGACATAATAAAATACAGCAATAATCACACAAGGTATGTATGGCCTCAACGACCTCGTGCAACCTGTAATTCATTTTGTCTCTGAAATAACTCATTCCCAATAACTCAATGCAGGATTTCAATAAAATATTACCGCAAAAATGTAAGAACAATCTTGAATCAAAGCAAATAATACTGAATCTGTTAAGATGCAATACAGCATTACTTCATAGCACTTCTAGCATAAAAATCAAATTAAAAGTATCTGATGTGAGAACATGACAAAATGCGTGCGTGAGAACGGGTGCCGGAGCAAGACCGTAATCAGACTCGTTCTGACGGCGCGTGATCGATGAGCCGCCACTGCCGGATCAACGCCCGGCTTCTGCCGAGGAAAACCTCACGCATTTTTACGGCAATATGATCACAGGATTTGCTATATTTTCAGGTTAAATTTGAGAAAGCTTCTTCCGGGATAAACGATATTTCATCATCACCTTTTTGCAATTTTTTCAGGCAGTAAGCTAGCTTATATCATCAGAGGTTGAGCTGTCCAGTGATGTTCTATTGGGACTTGAAAAAGCAACTCTGGCTGATGTGTGAACAGTATTTTTGGGATGCCGTAACCAAATTCTTCTGTCGATTAAATTTTAATGACTGAACCCAGTTCTGAATTAGACTCAGAAATAGCGTTGAATTATTCCAGATGCCATTGACTGCTCTCGCGCCGTTCTACACAATATTATGTGACTGTCCACTTTGCCAGTCTCGACATAGCGTAAGCAAAATGATTGACAATATACTGATGTACGAACTCATTCATGATTACAGTCATTTTTACCATGCATAAAATTGTAGTGAACGTAAAATAAATCACCTCAAAATAATGAAAAAACTCACAAGTTAGTCCTTTCGCACATTTTTTTCATGCTACAACTAATTAATTCGTCCCAGTATTTAAGAGCATGTTTTTCCTTTTTTACTCACTCCTTCCACCTCATGCGAGTACACCAGATGCTCCAGAAAAGAGGAGAAATTTTTAAACCCATCAACCCAAATTTCATATTGTTCCTTCTTTTAGCGTTTAATCGCCAGTGCAACTTCCCGCACTGTGTGCTCCAACGATGACCTTTGAGCTGTCAGTGTCGTCAGTAGGGGAGCAGGGATACTGGATTTTAATACGAAAGGCATCCTAGGCGAGATGCTGCGGCACTGACGGCTCTACTGCTTCAGCAAAAGGCTGCAACTCAATCCATTTGTACTCAATATCACGCAACCAATTGTTTCTTAATAATTTTACACTGGATATGTGTGAAGTGATGCATACATTTCAAATGTGAGAACTTTTTTATTTTATTCTTAATGCTGATAATCATACGGCTATAATAAAATGAATATGCTAGGTTATGCATAAGCAAAATAAATAATTGAGAGTAATTACTTTCGACAATTCGAAACTAAAAAGAGTTTGTTGCCTGGTCTAGTCGATCAGCATTCCCTATTTTGGAATTCAAAGAGGCTGAAGCACAAGCCCTGGGAAAAGAAACTTTTTCTTTTCAGAAGTGGATCATATTTCGACATTATCTAGAGGTGCTTTCAGATTATATTTTATTCTTAAATTTCTTACAACATTATCATTCTTTCACTTGAGTAAGTCAATTTTTTTTTCGTTTCAAATTAGTAGTTGTAGTATCCACTTACTTTCTTTCCCGATTCTTTCTCTAACTGAATTCGAGGTTTACCAATTCGACTTTCTCATCATTGCCAGTGACTTTGCATCTTAGTTCTTTTAGCTGTACCAGAAGGTAGTACCTTGTAAAAAAGTTAACAAAGAACGCTATTTGGTCTTAAGGATTCTCCACTTGGCTCAACACTTGACGTATCACTTCACTAGGGAAAACTCTTCAGTCTGCATTTTTGGTTTCTTCATGTTGAGCACCACAATAAGTGTCAGTGACATAACAATAGCCGCAAAAACTGCAAAGCGACCAAATTTTGAATCCAAATCGTTTCGGTTCTCCACGTACGAATTGTTTTATAAGATAACAACCATAATGCACTACTTCACACCACCATTGTCTCATCAATGGTAAGACTTTTGTGACAAATATCCTCATACTGAAATTTGAAGTTTAGCAAGGCCATAAATAAACTAATTTAATTATCCTATCTAATGTATCCATTGAAGAATTATCAGTGAATTAAATGTACTTTTTAATCTGTTGAAACATTGGGTCAAGCCCGATGAAATACAATCAACTCCTATATCTTCATCAATAAACTAATTCAGACTTTTTTGGCCAAATGATGTTATCCACTTCAAAATGAAATTATAAGAAACATTTTCAAATTATATGAAGATACAGTCGAGCCTTTCATCTGCGGATACAGCATTCACATATATTGAAAGCAACGGACAAAATCTGCTTTCTTGTGAAAGTTGTTTTGCAGAGAAAAAGAACCGATATCCAATATCCTTACCGATTACCCTCGAAAAAATACTACTACTGTTCACCCCAAGACCTCGTAAGCCATAACATATACATATTCATAACATACATAAACTGCTCTTTCACACACAAATACATTGCAGAATACATCCGACGCTAGACGAACACTGCCAATATCAATGTCAACTGACACACTGGTTTTTGTCTTTCACTATTCTTTGATTAAGTGAAAAAATATGCCATTCGAGTAGGGCAACTTGATCATCAGCTTCGAAGCTGCCGTGCAAACAAATGAGGGTTGGGAGTAAGCTGACTGAAGCCTGTTAGTAAACACACTGCATGGCAAAGCGCCCTCGACGATACGGCACGCTCAAAATGTGCGCAATAAATGGCTTCAAGGTTGTTGGTACTGGCAGTAAAACACTTCAAGAGAATTTGTTAACTATGAACTACACTAAAAAATATAAATGATATGGAATTCATTCAGTCATTAGTATCGCCATGGACAACAAGCAAATTGTAGTCATGTAATTATTAATTAATGTGTAATAAACATATTGATTATGAATGATTGATACAACACTAAATGCACATTCCTTTGTGTAATCGTCGACTGCAAAGATAAATATCGGCATTTTTTACAGATATAAGTAATAGTGACATTAATTTATAATCACAGAATTTCTATAGAAATTCGATGTCTTCAGTTGTGGAGTATTCACCAGAGAGGATAAAATTATACAATGGGATATGTAGGTTTTTTATTGCACTTTACAAGCCCAAGTGTGAGAGAATACTTTTTCACGGCTTGGAAGGTGCTGAGGTTAACCACAGCCTCTGCAGAAATGCTTGCAAGAACAAGCTGTACTGCGCTTTAAGACATTGTCTCGTTGAGGAAATATAAAAATGGTGCAAAAAGAGAAAATTCTACGATATTTCAACGATTTTTTCGCTTTTTCGATTGAAGAAAGTTCATTGGGTCAGGGAGTACAATAAGTTCTCGTTTGGAGGCTCCACCCTAAGAAGATAATGTTAAATGTCTAATGCAATATGTGAGTGAGATCACATACTAAAAGTTTTTAAGCAACAACGAAACGGTTACCGCTGAAGAATATTACTATCACTTATGAAACATGCATCACAGAGCTGTAGCAACAAAGTCCAGCATTAGTCACGTAGAGGCTATCTTTCATCACAACCAAGGTTTCCCAGCCAGGAGAGCTAGCTGCCCTTGTGGGTGCGAGAAAACATTCCAAGTAGTACAAGATGATATTTCAGTTGCTTGTTTGTAATAAGGGTGCTGTCCTATACATTCAAGGTAAAAATGTCAATGAAAAAAGAAAAACCCCTAACTGCACTCATTATCCGCTGCGACATATTGATGTGAAGCTCGATTTAGGGCCCCTTTGTTAATCAAGATAAATCAAAAAATCCCTTGGATTAACTTTGAGGCGTGCAGATTCTACCAGTAACAAGTCTCGTTTTGAAATAACTTAAGCAATAAATATGAAGAAAAGAAGTTACATTTACATTCGCTAATCATTTGAATATTAATTTTCTATTTTTTAAAACCCATTTTACGCATCTGTGAAAATTAAAAATTTTTACTGTGTTAGGTAACTTTTAATCTTTTGGATTGTTTTTCTTTCCCATCGGTTTCATTTTTGTTAACATTAATTAAGATTTATTATGCAAATTTGCCCTGGTCTCCTTTACGTTTATTCCTGAATTAATTATTACTCTGATGGGCGATTCATGAAGAGTACATGATTTAAAAAAAAAGTTGGGAACCACTGATCAAGGGTTTGCTCGTCCACATGCAAGTACAATGGCTTAAAACCTGATTCAAAGTTATAGGTGGGGAATACCGCTCTACTTTTCGGATATTTGTTTATCTGATTTTCAGTTGCTCTGCAGTCTTGATATTATTTTAAGGAAATCCTTCATTCTAGAGACTAAGTCAAAAATGAACTGTACCTCTTTCGTAATAAATTTTTATTTAGAAAAGAGCAGTCAAAAACTGGTGAATAGACTCTGTTGACAATGAGAAAGAAAACGCGGAAGAATAAAATTATACTAACTACGTTTTTAAAGTAATCTTGATGCTCATTTTGAAAAAAAACTTGCATAAGATATACTACAACCTGATGAATAATCATGATTACAATTTCAATTTCAATTATTTAAATCCTAATCCAATTTACACTGGTCCATCACTGTTGAAAACTTACTTCTGATTGTTCTTTCTTAGAGCTTTTGTTTTAAACATTTTTTACAAAGATAACCCAAGCTACAGCAACTTCATTTTATTTGATTAATATTATGCGGATTGAAAAATTAGATATAAAAAAGTTACCGCCATTGAATCTTTTTATATGCTGATACAGCCCGGATGAGCTACATTGATTTGTTGTTTTTCAACTATCTCGTATGCAAGTTATTGGTTTTACACCTGAGTAATTAGTGAAGTTTGATCATTTTTTAATTTTACAAAAACGTAGGGCCATATGAGCACACAACAGTGGTACGCTCATTTAGAACTCCAATTGCAGTAATTAATGAAGAATGATTCAAGAAAGTCCGTTGATATTCTTCAAAGTTTGTTAAATTAATTATGAGGCTGCCAAGGAGATGTGAGTAACTAGAGTGCCTCACAGAGCCCATTAACGAAATGAATGTTCATGCCTCCCGGAACTCTTATTTGAGTCTAGGGCTTGATCAATGGTGGCCGGAATTGAGTGCCGCCACCAATTCAATAAACCTCGCCTGATTAAGAGACTTTCGGGCCTCATCATCAAAGAGGAGCAGTGCTGGCAGACCTACACACGTTACTCTTCCTCAACACCGACATGCCTTCAGGTGCTCATGAGTACGAGCGCCATAAGTAAAACACCATAACTACTATGGGAAGAACTTTCTTATGAATTAGTATGGATTTTTATTCAGAATCCATAAGGTGAACTTTCAGTGGAGTTTGTTTTGTGATAGACTGCCAAATTCTTTCATGAATAATGTAAAGATGAATTTATGCCGAGTGGTGCAATTCGGTTAATGGCATGGTGTTGACGATAACAAACATTTATTTAAAACACAGTAAAATAAATTTACATTTTGCATATACTGGTTTATATACGAAAGTAACCTTTACAGGTTAGCATCAAACATGTTAAAAATTATTATATTTAGGACAAGAAATGTATTACATTTAATGAACTCTTTAAATTGACAGCCTGTGAAGAAAATTATTAGTGAAATTAAATCATTAGTGAAAGCAAGATTCTTTTAAGAATGTTCTATGTCAACATTTCAAACAAATAGAGATAGTTTACAGAAAATAACTTCAGAAAACTGCGATAAGCTAAAAATGAAGGAAGACAGTGTTAGAGGCGGACGTTATTTCACAGTTTTTTCAGATTAGGAAGACTTCTAGATAAGGGAGAACTCGAACATTTGTTGTGAGGACATTATGGAGTAAAACACAGGTAAATTTTTGTCGCAGCTTCTTTGGACAAACCTCGTTTCTTTCCTTGATTGAAGCGTACAAGTGAGGCAGAGAAGAGCCACCACTGCGATGCAAAATAGGTAAACAAACGAGAGTTATTCAAGCTGTAGCATGCAATTAGTAAGCGGGCTGTGACCCAAATAACACAATACACAAAATACACAAGTATAATGTTTTATTTTTGTTTTTACTCCCTAAAAAATTTGAAAAATTGGAATTGGAGAGTAAAGAGTAAGAATTGTTGGAAGTATAATAAATTAAAAATGTATTGGTGTACGAATATTTGTGTCTCACCACCGTAATATGATTCAAGAGTTCGGATTTCTCTATTGTTGTACCATGAGGTTCATTAATGAGGATCATAATAGATTACTGACGGGAGGATGAATCTAATATGTAAGTCGTTATCTGACTGTAGCATTGAAGACACCTTGTGCCAGGCACCTGACGATGACACACAGACATGTAAGCGCGGCCACACAGCCGTCACCTGACTATGCAGCTTCGGAAATCTTTGGTGATACGAAGTAGCAGGTTAACCAACCTCTGTAAAAACATGGCCAGAAAGCAGGGTTTTATTTATTCACTATTATTACCTTGCATCGATATTCATTTATACCCACTGGTATTTATCCATAGAAACCATATTTTTAGGTCGTTAAGCTCACATGATGAAAATATACAATGAATTAAAACTTTTAAATATACAATAATTTGAAACTTTTCTAGGCATGTTTTAAGAGTCTTATCCAGTAGAACATACGGAGACACCCTGGGGATCATTTACACACCAGAGCAAAGTCTATTTTTCACCTTATTTTCTGTTTAGGCTAGGGGTTTCTATTGATTGTAGATCTACGTACAACTTAGTAGCATCAAATAAACAATCAACAGTGCGTATGGATTCAAATCTTTCCCAGATAAGTTTGTTTTCCAGTGGCGTAAGCTAAAATTACGTACTAGTTCGACTGTTATGTAACTTATACTATCATAACGGCATTCAGGGGTGATATTTGCATTCTCACACCACTTGCATATTACCTGTAAAGATGCATGTAAAAGATACAGTAAAAACAAACTGATCTGTAATCTTGTTTTTCCTATCAACGTGGGGTCCAACAGCTGCAGCAGCGAGCGTTTAGTGAATTGGTCAAGAATAGCCTGAGAGGGGAATGTTCTGAAATAAGTGGCCTTCCTTTTCAGAAAAATAAAATTTCTTTAGTAGAGAAGTAATGAAATGGATTAAACGAAAATCACTCAAGTCTAACCATCTATTATAACTGGGATTTCCTGTTAAATGCGTGGATCGTTGTACGCTCTAGTGATCACTCTAACAATAATTAAGTCACCAATTTAAATTTAACCATAAAGGATCTCATCTGTTTTCTTACTCCATTTCCGGAAACGTGCGCATTATCATCAAAACCAACGCCTGCGACCCATGTTATCAAAGCGCGTGATGGTGCTAGCGACCAATGTGTCAGTGAATGGATCCGATTTTCTTTCACGTAAATTCTGTTTCTTCGTTTTTTTGATTGGTTACCTGCGTTTAGACTTTCAGTGTGCTAATCTTCTATCCTGCAACTGCTGAGACACAACAGTGCTGCAGAATCGGTAGCCATGTAGATATTGAAACTTAGAATTTTAATATTTGTTAATTACTGCGCCTCTTCGGCGGTACCTTATACCCGTGTCAGTTCAGCATAGGTAGTTATAGTATAGGAAAATAAAACAGCATAGGAAGATAGATAGTAATAGCATAGGGCAGCTATAGCATTCGAAGATAGATAGGTAGTTATAGCATAGGTGGATAAAAGGGTATAAACATAAATAAATAACCTTAACTTTAGTTCATCAGACGTTTAGTCCCCTGCACTTGTAGCCGGCCGAACATAGTTTTCGTTCCTACAGTATTTAGCAGTTTGGTCTCAAGCAAGCCATCAGTTAGAGTTAAACCTTGCTCATGGATTAGGACTTCGTTCCTCATTGCATTTTTTTATCGTTAATCGTGAATTATTCGTGAATTGTATCAACAATATTTATTTTTTTCCTTAAATAAAGGTCAGGCTGGAATCTAAGGCTATTCCCTGAAGAACCTTAAGGCTAGAATTGAAGGGTGGATAACACTAATGGACTACTTGCATTTTTTCCCGTGGTAAATATAATACATTTTCCACGGGAAAAAATGCAAGTAATCCACTCCCGTGCTGTCGCTAACACAGCGCTGACAGAGGCGATTACGATCCAGTAGTTTACTATATGAAGGGTAGACAGCACTAGTGGACTACTTGCATTTTTTCCCGTGGGAAAAAATGTAAGTAGTCCACTAGTGCTGTCCACCCTTCAATTTATGCCCCTATACAATGAACTGCGTATTTACTCATATTATCGATGACGCCGTATACATAATTTTTTTAATAAAAAAACACAAAAGATAAACTGGTAAATCACTAAAGTATTTCTTAGTACTTACAGTGGGGGAAACAAGTATTCGTACAAATGAATTTTTAAAATTTTTCATATTACCAAGTAATAAATAAACATGATTTCATATGTATAACTTTATACAGATACATGATACTCATATATACAGAAATAATAAATACAAATATATTTCAACAGGTGTAAATAACATTTATCCATATTAATGGGCGAAAAGAGCAATCGTAGAGTAGACCAAAGTACACTTTTTGAATTTCAAAGCATTCAAATTGCTGTAATATTTTTAATTATTCAAGTAAAATATTCTACAATGTTCCAGTAATGTTAATAGTACAGTTATAGTGAATTTAAAAAATAGCACCAAATCATTTAGCATTTGACATTCGTACGGTAAGGTTCTCATCATGGCAAGAGGCAAAGAATTGACTAATTTGAAAAAAAGAACTGATTGTTAAGCTCAGGAAGGAAGTTGAAAACTGCAGGAAGATGGCTGACAATCTAAATATTCCATTTAGTACTATCAGTTCATTCTTTGCAAGGTATAAAAGACTCAAAACAGTAGAAAAACAAAGGAGAACAGATGCTCCAATGAAGATTTCTCAAAGTTCATCGAGGAAATTAATGTGTCAAATTGAACAAAATCCAATGGTTGCCCGTGAAGAGTTGCAGGATAATCTACGTTTATCAGGAACTTGTGTAACCAAACGGACAATAAGCAACGAAATTCACAGGAATAGTCTCAAGTGGCGCTCCCCTCGTAAAACTCCAGTTCTATTGAAAAGCACAGAGATATCAGGCTGGAATTCGTTCGGGAGCATAAAGAGAAGGAAAAATCGTATTGGGAGAAAATGCTATAGACAGACAAAAGCAAAATTGAGTTGTTTGCGCATAATTCTCAGAACCATATGTGGAGGAAGGATGATCAAGCCTTCAACCCAAAGAACACCATTCCAACTGTCAAGTTTAGTGGTGGCCACATCTTGGTTTGGGGATGTTTCTCTGCGAAAGGACTGGGTAAAATATCAGTAATAGACGGTAAAATGAATGCCGCACTTTATTAAGATATTTTAGAAGCAAACTTAATGCTTTCTGTTGAGAAAACCTGAACTTCCTCTAGATTGGATTTTTCAACAGGATAATGATCCTAAGCACACGGGGAAATCTACAAAGGAATGGTTTACTGATAATGGTGTAAATGTCTTGAAATGGTCTAATCAGTCCCCGGATCTAAATCCAACCGAGAATCTGTTGAGGTACTTAAGAATTCAAATAAAATCAAGAGCATCAGCAAACATTACGAATCTGAAAGCCATATACCAGGAAGAATGGGACAAAATATCAATGAAAGTTTACAAATCATTAGTTATGAACTACAGGAAGAGATTTGTAAAAGCAAGTAAAGGCTATTCTACAAAGTATTAAATGTTGAAGTAATATGTATTTTGTTTTAGTGTACATTACTTTTTTCACCCAATAATATGGAAAAATGTTATTTACACCTGCTGAAATATAGTTGTATTTACTTTTTTGTATGTATGAGTATTATGCATCTGTATAAAGTTATATATGTATATGAAAATCATGTTCATTTACTACTTGGTTATATAAAAAGTTCAAAGAATTTATGTGTACAAATATTTGTTTCTCCCATTGTATATTAGTAGGAGCTTGAGATACTTCTCGATATTTTACAAAGAGAAAGAATTTTTTGCAAATCCTGACTGCAACTCTTATTCATGGCTATTAGGCGAGCTAGATATCAACAAGAAGAGAAAAGATTTCTTGCTTATTCGTCTGTTATAAAAGCGGTGCTGAATTTTTGCATCAGCATTCTCACTGGCATACGTTTGAAGACAGTTGCATTTTTCCAGAACATCTATCCTATGAGAGTAATGATGCGTTTGCAAATCTTAGCTCTAATCTTCTCTTACGTAAGTCTTTACATTAACGATAAAATAGTTCTTAAAGAAATCCAATTTCACATCGGATGCTACAGTTTTATGTAATTTTTTAATGTAGGTTTACTAGATCTTGGCTTGTATGTTCAAAGAAATGCGCTGTGCCAATTTTTTTATGCCAATTCTATTACATAATCCTAATCTATACCTGTGCAAAGACAAGAAACAAAATGAATTTTCAGCAACATAACAAATAATAACAAATTTCCCTGAACTTCATGCATGTTTTTGGTCACATAGCTTACAGGAGCTGCATACGGGCACGGATACTTGGCAGAACCTCCAGGCAGAGCTTCCGCCTGGCGCTATGGCTTCGACACCCCTGGAGACACCAGCGACGATATGTGTAATTGTGGTGGCTTAACTGTGAGTACAATCGACTTACAATGAATTAGTTTTCAGAGGTTGTAAATAACATCTCACTATTGCTGTGCTACTTCTGAATCAAAAACCAACGTTTAGTCATCACGATTTATGGGACTCGGACTTGTAAGTCGTAAATGACCCGATACCTACCCACGAAGAGACATAGTGAGCCAGTTTGCTAAAATGCATCTTATGCATTGTACTGTTTGTGTATAAGTTTTGAATGCAGTTTTATTTATTGAATGAGCCATATTCTATCGCAAACAAAGAAATATTTACTATAAGTCAATTTACGTCATAGTGAGCTTTGCCTTTTTCCTTACGAGGCGAGACTCCGTGCGATCGCATGAACTTCATAAGAATAATATGAAAATATTCAAGACATATTCGCTGTATTTTCATTGTAATTTTGACAAAGTGGCGGTTAAAAAAACAAATGTTTAGAAAATATTTTCTTGAAATGAAAAACAGTAAACAGTAATTTAAGGAAAAATTTTAATTTGTTAAAAAAATATAAGAAACTACTTATTTCCATTAACAAATAAAAAATTTGACTTCAATTCATTGCTGAATAGAATAGAATAGAATAAAATAGAATAGAATAGAATAAAAATAAAATATAATAGAATAGAATAGAATAAAATAATCGGAACACACTGTTTGGTACATTCTTGGGTTGCTATAAAAGTCCCATGCAGTCTAAAGTAGGGGCGCCAATCACGCTCATACACCTAAATCACGGCAGCCATTTCAGTCACGTACACGCACCTTACTCACTCACAAATTTTTCAGTTAGGGACGTGTACCAGTCATGCACAGGCTCCATGAGTTCAGTAAGTTACAATACTGGGGGTTCTTTTTCCGATATTTGTCAAGACGATATTTGAATGCGCTCACATTGCATTCAGAAACGTTTTTGGGTAGCTGGTTTCAAATTTCAGCAACTTCAACTGAATAGAGTTTTGGTGCGTAGGATATCTCGAAGTCTCTTAAAAATAGTTTTTAGCTGTTATTTCTGGTTCGAACTCTACCGTCTCCGTCGAAAACTCCTTCCGGGGAAACGTCATTAAGGTGATTGAGGTACTTATAAGTTTCATTAAGTTGTCCTTGCAGTCTTCTTTGTTCTAGGGAGATGAGTTCAAGCTGCTGATGTAATGAACAACAGCACACGCAGAAATAAATCCTCTTATTGACTATTCTGTCAATCTGAAGCCTCAACGAATTTTGAGAACTTTAACCAGAATTCCTACTTATTACTCTTTGTTATGTTTCCATGCCATATGTCTGCATTGTTCAAAGGAATTTGCTATCTAACTATGGGTTTTAGGACATTGCTAATACAAAGCGTAATTTACAGAGTCAGAAAAAATGTTCCTTTAAAAAAACATGGAGAATTTAAAAATTTTAAAAACAACTTCTACGTGTGTACCATGTTTTTAGTACCAGTATGAAGAGATGGGAGGTATGTGTGGCATCTGCGGCGATCCGTGGGATCAAAATCCACGAGATCACGAGGTGGGAGGCACCTACGCCACAGGAACCATCGTCAGAGACTACACTCAGGGCCAGGTCATCACGGCATCTGCAAATGTCTCTGGCGGTCATATGGGTCACTTCGAGTACAAAATCTGTGCCAATAATGACGTAAGTGTTGAGGCCACACAGGACTGCTTAGATTTGTGAGTAAAGTCACATTAAAAGAAGTTTTACTTGTCCTCGGTCGATATTTCTTTTATCTGTATCTATAACTCACAATGTTCACATGTGTGTTGAAAAATTTAAAAAAGTAGAACGACTTTCACGTCATATGTAAACAAGTTTCCACTCATCGTGGATCATATTACATCCCTTTTGGTAAGATTAAAATCAAGCCTTTTTTTAGTAGATTTGTTCGACAAACTTGTTTGTCAACAATATGCCCTTCGCAGGGTGAAAGTTATTTGTTGGAGATCACAATGACAACAGAAATGATCAATTGTTTCCTTAATGTTCTTTGTTGGCTCCAAAATGGGAAGAACTCCTCTGTATGCTGTTGGTCAAAACGACTGGCACCTGAACATCGGTGACGTCAACGGCCTCGTGAGCTACGACCTACAACTGCCAGCAGACCTCGCATGTTCTCAGTGTGTCCTCCAGGTAATGAACACAGACTTCTCATTGAAGATTTTACTTTGAAAGTCGCAGTGCACAGCATTAGTAAAACAATGTATTTTCTACTGGTACATTTGAATATGAGGACATTATAGCACGAAAAAACAACAAGATCTAGCTTGTAAGTACGCTAAGGGCATTTAAGAACAATATTCGCTGCATGTCTTCATCTTCGATTACTATGAGGTAATTATACATAGGATCAATTCACACACAAATACTTATTATGAAATTATTCGCTACACATGACTTGTTTCGTATTTTTATTTGCAATCATTTTAATTTTTCACACGTTTACAACACCTTTGCCAAAACCCAAGTCTTCAGTTTAGTTTTGTTTCAATTTATATCATGCTGACAACATTGTTGCACATTGCCACTCTGTCTTCAGTTGCTGTCTGTATTGCAAGCATATACTATAAATACAACAGTTCCAAGAGTGGACGAGGGCGTGATTGATAGCAACCCCATTACACTACTATACCGCCCTGTCTATAAAAAACACTTCCCCCTGGGGTCGAGGGAATATTAGAATATTGCCTACCACGTCATTGGTACTTAGAGCTATACGAGACTGACAGGTGACATTAGTGGCCCATGAATTTTATCCTTTTTTCATCGAGGTATGAGTAGCGAGTATTTATGAGTCAAAAATCACAATGAATGTAGTAGCTAAAAGTGAAACGGAGAGCTCCGTTTAACGTTTATGATTATTCAAACAGAATTTAGTTATCATAATACATCAGTGTGTTCGCTAAACGCCTTTGGAAAGTTACATACCGGGGGGGGGGGGAAACTGAACAAACCCTGAATCTAATTTCTGCCCTAGGTACTTCATAAACTCCTGGCCCAAAGTGAACAAAATTTTCATGCAATAAAAATACCGGGTTAATCTTCAATTTTATTCAATATAACTGCCATCCGAAGCGATGACGGTCTCGAGAAGGCACCTGAAGGTATTGCAAGTCTTGACAACGTAATCCGTGTTTATGGTCATCCACTCCCGGTCAACGGATGTTTTAAGGGCGGTGATGTTTGGGTGGCGAATGCAACAGGCCTTGGCTTCAATGTGCAGGCCTCAATATTTCTCACCGAGTCGACTTTCCAAGTTTTCTCATCAGAGAAGATGATCACCCGACCAGGTGGAGCAGACTTGAGATCAATCATGAGCCTCCGGCAACGTTCAAAACGCTTGGCGCGGATGGCTGGCGTGAGCAGCGGCCTCTGTGGTGCATTGACGAATGGGACTGTTTCGAATGGTATCTCGAAAACAGTTTCGATCCACCACACTCTTTCGTCTACTGCCAGCACGTCTGATCGTGTAGAAGGTTGTACGGGACACCCCGACCAGAATTGCGACTTCCCTCACTTTCATTCCCGCACGAAGAAGTGCAGAAACCTCCACTCATACATTTTGCTGGGAAGCCATTTTACAATACAAAACTATAACAAAACATCATTTTCAAGGTCAAATTAACACGCTTTAGGATGATACATGCCAAGGTCTGATAAGAGTTGCCAAAAAAATCAAGATTTTAAATTGAAGGAGTGTTCAGTTTTTCGGCCCACCCGGTATTGATACGTCTGTGTGTTTAGGCTTGATCTCAACTTTTATTAGATTGACTGAAGAGTTTACTGTCTCTTGTGCCATCACAGTGGCGGTATGTAGCGGCTAACACTGTGGGCACGTGCGAAAACGGAACGCAGGCGGAAGGCTGCGGACCCCAGGAAGAGTTCCGCGGTTGCGCTGCCGTGTCGATCTCAGCAGCGAATTCCCAGTGAGTCAAATATGATGTTGAAAATTTCTAGTGATGTATCCTAATAATATATCAAGTGAATTGGTTATTGCACTGCAGTGTAGAACCAAATGAAAAATACAAATAGCAATATATAGGACTATACCATGTTCCTTCATTACTAACAGTTGAACCAAGAAGAAATGTCTTAATTTTTCAGTTTCCTTAAATGCACTTCACGTTAGTAATCCCAGTTCAATATGTTTATTTTAAGAAAATGATGCATTGCACTTGTATTCCAATATTTCTTTCAGTAGCGGCATGTTTCATGAGCGGACTGTGGTACTTGAGTCCGAACGTTCGAGTTCGGATGTAAAAACCAAAACATTAATTGTGTCTTTCATGAATATTCATGGTTTGTGACATGGCGTGTACAGGAAGGTAGAGAGGAAAATTTGGGCTAACATTGTCGAAACAAAGCACTGGAAAAAATTAGCTGCCATTCTAATTTAGACGCAAACACATGAGTTATCATACATTTCTTCAACAAGCGAAATGTGCAACGCATTACTTCTTGTATCGATATGTATATGTATGCAAAACAAAACAGAAGTCACTGAAAAATTACTCGATTAGATCTGCCAACAAGTGAATGTAACATTAATGTTATAAAACCCTGATTTATTATTGTGTATCAACTAATGATCATCATATAATTTGTCTACGCGTAAGGGATAAAGAAATCCATTATTTTACATAAATATGAAAATTTTGCACTTGCGAGAGAAATAGTGAACTCAAGGTCGAATATTGCGTTGCATGATGTCCGGTGAGAGAAAACATATTATTTTATCGTGCAGGATGTCACCGGAGAGTGCGGGTGTAGAGTTCCAGTCCGAAGCAGTCTCTCAGTCCGGAGAACCAGCATTAGTAGACGCTAATGTTGGATCTGAAGTCAAGGAAGGCTCCAAAGAATATTCAGATGAAGAGGCAAACTCTGTCGTCAAGGTAGCAGGGCAACCACAAAAATCAGCAAAACATCAGAAAATTGACCAGGAAGTGAAATCAGAAGCCATAGAAGACGACGAAATCGATGCCGGCCTTGCAGATGTTGAAGAACAGGAATACGATAGCGACAGTGATAGCAAGAGCGAAGAAGATGATGAGTGAGCACGTTTATTTTTTGGGAATAATTCGTCTATTACTTCAACTCTCGTAGCACTTTGGTGTAAAAAACCTACATATTTCGTACAATAAATGAATTGGAATGAAAGATTCCAATTCATAGGAATCTTCTTAGGGTAGAAACGTGCCTTCGTGTCGCTATTTTGTAGACACTGTATTAAACATGGAAGATAAATTGCTAAATCCTTCACTTGTTCTTAACTCTTCCTAAACGCTAATGTATAGAAAGAAAACCGATGCATGCAAGACGTAAATAAAATTGGCTTACCAATGCATCATTTGATCAAGCTTAGATAAATATTCCAAACATAAATTTTCAGTCGCAGTTTTGTCTGTTTTACTTGTCCTTGGATTTTCCCATCCCTGGTATTTGATATTGTTATGCACGCAACTAGAAAATAATTGCGGCTCAACCGCAAATCACCTAAAAAAGTTGCGATCAACCGCGATTCGCAACTGCAACTCTTAAATAACAAAACTACTAGAAACATATTGAGCGTATTCGGCTCACACAGAAACGTATTCAGCACATTCAGCTCTGAACTTAGTTATTCAAGTTCATTTAAATGGCCTAGTTTATCATTGTTTCTTCTCACAGAAATGCAAGCATTTTTGAAGTGGCTGTCTGAAAGATGAGCACGGTTACATCTCAATATTTCTTTATCTAATGAAAAAAGCCTTCCAACTGCAACATTTGAGGGAATGGAAGTATTGAACTTTATGAAACACGAAATAAGGTTACTGTTGGAAACATGGCCGGATGAAAAGCTGGATGCTTGGACCGTTTAATGACAGGTTCTTTCAACCATTTTTTATTTTATTTGAAGTATCTTTTTTCTTGTTGGTACACTCATAATTTTTGGATAGAGAGCAGAAGAAATCCTCTTCTGTCTCAGTTTCTATGCTGCTGCTCTCGGAAGACATGGTAGCGATACTAATGATTTCTAAGGCTATTTTTTAAATTTATGTTTGGTTCGCTTTAAAAGGCCCATGTAAGTTATCATTTATTTTAATTTATGTTTTTATAAATATTTTTTTCAACTCACACTTTTCAAAGTTGCGGTTGCGACTTGCTGTGAAAGTTGCTCGAAACAGTTGCACTGCAACCCAATTTGCAACATATCAAAAACAGTTGCGACGCAACTGCAACTGCAACTAAAAAAGTTGTGATCACAACTGAAGCCGCAATTAATTGCAGTGCAACTGCCCAACGCTAGTAGTTGATCAATGATTTCAAAGATTTAAGTTTTGCTCGGATAATCCAGACCATAAAGAACTACACATGTAAGTATATATGAAAAAATAATAATATTTATACAAATAACAATACATTTAATACAAATAAAATTTTTCAGCAGCAATAATATTGCTCCTTTGAAAAATTGCATCAGAGCATTGGCAAGAAAACTTAAATATTCATTAGTCAATTAAAGAATAAGTTTAATTAGATGCTAGAATTTTGATTAATAACTGAATTATCAAGATAAAAGTGTTTAATTTTCAAGATCGCTATGGGAATATGTGTTTTCTGTATTAATTTTGAAAGTACTACTGTGATCGTCAAGACACTTACATGGCCAGTACACAGGAGCGTCTAGTGACATCTGTAACACGTCAACCTCCTTGTGTATCTTGACATGTCCTCTCCGAGTCTGTTCATATCCTGTGGGAAACTTGTAGTATCAAGTGTTAATGTTTCTATCTTTGCTTGTACATACGCATAATACGTACTTTAAACATTGATTCGTGAGATGAAATGTCTTATTTAGCAAGCGATTCCTCACGAAAAATTAGCCCCTCGCGTTTCCATATTTTTCAGGAGAAACACATGAAAAAGGAACAGTATATGCACCTTCAACCCGAGGCCAAAGTGTTCTTGCATTATTTGAATCTTTTCCTAGTGGGGAGTAGTAATTTTCTCTTCTAAATCTCCATCTTCTGTAGTCCCAATTTTGCAAATATATTCACAAACTGATGATTGAACAAATTGGGGAGATTTGAAGCATAAAATAGAAGAAATCTGTTAAATTTGAACACACTTCAATTAGCTGCGCAGTAGGGATCCTACAAAATTACGCACAATTTCTATGATAATGTAAAAATTTATACTTAAATCATGAAAATGTAATTTATTCATTTGCAATACACGAGGAAATGTGATTCAACAACATTTAAAAAAAAATACAACGCAGTAGAAAACTGCGAGAAACACGAACTGATTTGGGATCTAGTTTTTTCTCTCAATGTGAGGCGCAGCAGCTGCACGAGTGAGCGTTTAGTGAATGGGTCAAAAACAGTCTGTGAAGAGAAAGTTATTCGTCAGTGAATGGCCTTTCTCTTCAGATAAATAAGATTTCTGTTGTAATAAAGTAGGGAAATAAATTCAAACGGACTACTCAAACCCAACCGTATATTAAAGCTGGGATTTTCTGTCATCACGTGTATTATAACCCTTTTATTGATCACTTCAACAATAATTAAGTCACCAATGAAAATTTAGCCATAAGCATCCCATCTGTTTTCTCACCCCAATTCTGGCCACGCGCGCGTTATGATGAAAACCAACGCCTGCGACCCATATCGTTCTAGCGCGTGATGCAGCTGTCGACCAATGAAGTGCGTGTTTACTCATAATATCGATGACGTGTTATAGATTTTTTGATAAAAGAGGAACAAAAGTTAAACTGGTAAATCACTACAGTGTTTTTTAATAATTGTATTCGTGAGAGCTTGAGATCCTTCTCAACATTTTACAAAAAGAAGAAATGCTCAGCAGATTCAGACTGCAACTCTGATTGAGGACCAAATGACGAGCTAGCTATCAACAAGAAGAGATAAGATTTCTTACTTACTCGCATGTTATAAAAGCGGTGCTGTTTTTTGCACCAGCATTCCTACTGACACACGTTTGACGACGGTTGTATTTTTCTAGACTTCCATTGTATGACAGCAATGATGCGCTTGCAAGTCTTAGCTCTAACCATTTTTTACGTAAGTCTTTAAGTCTTTACATTAAAGTTGAAGTGATTGCTGAAGAAAATTCATATGCCACATTGCATGGTACAGATTTGTGCAGTTTTTTTAATTCAGGTTTACTAGATTTTGAATTTTGTTTCAAAGCAGTGCTCTGTCATATTATTTTATGCCAATTCTATTATACAATCCTAATTTATACCTGCCCAAAGATAATAAGAAACAAAATTACTTTCTTGCAATGACAAAAATATTAACCAGTTTCCCTGAACTTCATCCATGTTTTTCGTCACATACATAGCTTACGGGCACTGTATATGGGCACGGATACTTGGCAGAACCTCCAGGCAGAGCTTCCGCCTGGCGCTATGGCTTCGACACCCCTGCAGACTACAACGACAACGAGTGTTTCTGTGGTGGTTTCACTGTGAGTACAATCAGCCTACAATGAACGAGTTTTCAGAGGTTGTAAATAACATCTCACTATTGCTCTGCTACTTCTGAATCAAAAAACACGTGTAGTCATCACGATTTATGGGACTCAGACTTTTAAGTCGTAAACGACCCGATACCTACCCACGAAGAGACATAGTGAGCCATTTCGCTAAAATGCATCTTATGCATTGTACTGTTTGCATATAGTTTTGAATGCAGTTTTATCTATTATATGAGCCATATTCTATCGGAAACAAGGAAATAGTTACTATAAGTCAATTTACCTCGTAGTGATCTTTGCCTTTTTCCTTACGAGGCGAGACCGTGCGATCGCATGAACTTCATAAGAATAATATGAAAATATTCTAGACATATTCGCTGTATTTTCATTGTCATTTTGACAAAATAGCGATTCAAAAAAAACTTGACCAAAAATTTTTTTTAAATTCAGAAGACAATCTATGTTATTTTTGAGTATAGTTTACGGAGAAGTTTAAGTTTGTTAAAAAATCATTAAACTATTTCTTTTTCAAATGTACGAACTAAAAATTTCACTTAGAGTCATTGCTGACTATAATAAAATATAATAACATAATGGGAATGACTCGGTTAGTCTATTCTTGTGTTGTTTCACAAGTCCCACGCAGTCTAAAATAAAGGCACCAATCACGCTCACACACCTCAATCACGCAAGCCATTTCATTCACGTACACGCACCTTACTCTCGCCCAAACATTTCAGTCAGAGGTCTGTACCAGTCATGCACAGGCCCCAAGAGTTAGGGATATTGAATCAGTACGTTACAATACTGTTTGTTTGCCAATATTTGTCAAGACGATTTTTGAATGTGCTCTCAGCGCAAGCAGAAACGATGGCTTACGACAGCTTTTGACAAATTTCGGCAACTTCAACTGGAAAAAAGTTTAGAGCTTGGGATGGCTTGAAGTTTCTTATTAAATAGTTTTTGGCCGTTATTTGTAGTTCGCACGTGACCATTTCCATTGAAAAGTCCTTCCAGGGCAACATCGTTTAGGCCATTGAGGTAATTATAGGTCTGAACCAGTTGTCCTCGCAGTCATCTTTGTTCTAGGGAAGCGAGTTCACACTGCTGATGAGCAACAGCACACGCAGTAATATATCCTCCTTCCGATTATTCTTTCCATCTGAAGTTTGGAACAATTTTGAGATGTTAACAGGAATTCTCTATCACTCATGGTTATGCTTTGATACTATATGTCTGCATTGTTAAAAAAATTCATCTAATTATGAGATTTAGGACACCAATACTTCAAAGCGTAATTTACAGTCAGAAAAAATATCTTTTATAAAAACATGTTGTATCTCAAAATTTTAGAAACATCTTCTAAGTGTGTACCATGTTTTTAGTACCAGTATGCAGAGATGGGAGGCAAGTGTGGCATCTGCGGCGATCCGTGGGATCAAAATCCACGAGATCACGAGGTGGGAGGCATATACGCCACAGGAACCATCGTTAGAGACTACACTCAGGGCCAGGTCATCAAGACAACTGGAAATGTCACTGCCAATCATTTGGGCCACTTTGAGTACAAAATCTGTGCCAATAATGACGTAAGCGTTGAGGCCACACAGGACTGCTTGGATTTGTGAGTAAAGTCACATTAAAAGAAGTTTAACTTGTACCCTTGTCGATGTTTATTTTAAATGCCTTCATAGCATACATTGTTCATATGTATGTTGAAAAATTCAAAAGTGTAGAACAACTTTCATATCATATACGAAAAAGTTCTCACACATCGTAGACCATATTTCATTCCCTTTAGTACGGGAAATATCAAGCTTTATTTCAGTAGATTTATTCGACAAATTAGTTTGTTAGTGATGTATTCCTAACCAAGTGAATTTTATCTGTCGGAGATCATAATGACAACAAAGATGATTAATGGTTTCCTTAACGTTCTGTTTTGTCTCCAAAATCGGAAGAACTCCTCTGTATGCTGTTGGTCACGACGACTGGCACCTGAACATCGGTGACGCCACGGGCGCCGTGAACTTCGACCTACAACTACCAGCAGACCTCACATGCTCTCAGTGTGTCCTCCAGGTATTGAACTCAAACTCCTCATTGAATATTTTGCCTCGAAGGTCGCAGCGCACAACATTAGTACGACAATGTATTTTGTACGGGTACATTTGAATGTGAAAACTTTATAGCTTGAAAAAAACAGGATGATCCGGCGTGTACGTACACTAAGAGCATGCATAAATAAGATTCGTTGCGGTTTACAGGAGTCTTAGGGTCATTGAAAAGTTGAATGATCGCGTTGAGCAGGAGACAAAGGAGTGATAATCTCGTCATGAAACTAACGTCTTCGATTACTGTGAGGTACTTATAACAAAAATTCACACAGAAATACTTATTATGAAATTATTCGCTACGCATGACTTGCTCCTTTTTTATTTGCAGTTATTCTAATTTTTCACAAGTTTATCCCACTTTCGTCAGAGCCTACATCTTCAGTTTTGTTTGTTTTACGTCATATCATTATGACAACATTGTTGCAGACTGCCACTCTGTCTTCAGTTGCAGTTTGTATTCCACGCATATACCACAAATACAACAGTTCCAAAGATGGACGAGGGTGCAATTGATGGTAACCCCTTTACGCTTCTATACGCTATCCCTGTCTATAGAAAACGCTACCCGCTGTTATTTTATGATATTGCATACCACGTCATTATTACTTAGTACACAACTAACAGGTGACATTAGTAACTCAAAGTTAGTTTTTTCCTCATCGAGGTATGAGTAGCAAGTATTTATGACTTAAAAATTACGATGAATGCAGTAGCTGAAAGCGACATTGAGAGATCAGTTTAACGTACATGATTATTCAACCAGAATTTAGTTATCAAAATACATCAGTGTCTTCGCTAAACGCGTTTAAAAAGTTACATGTGAATACGTCCATGTGTTTTTAGGCTTGTCCTCAAGTTTATTAGTTCAAATGAAGAGTTCACTGTCTCCTGTGCCCTCACAGTGGCGGTACGTGGCGGCTAACACTTGGGGTACGTGCGAAAACGGAACGCAGAGCGATGGCTGCGGACCCCAGGAAGAGTTCCGCGGTTGCGCTGACGTGTCGATCTCCGCAGCAAAATCAGAGTCAGTCAATTATGATGTTGAAAATTTAAATTAATATATCCTAATAATAATATATCAAGTATCATATAACAATTACTGCACTGCAGTGTAAAACCAAATGAAGAATACAAATACTAGTATACTGGATGGACCATATCATGTTCTTATCAACATTCATTATCAACAGCCAAGAGGAAACATTTCAATTTTTCAGTGTCCTTGAATGTGCTCCATGTTAGTAATCCCAGTTCAACACGTTTATCTTAAGAAAATGGCATATAGCACTCGTATTCCTACAGTTCTTTCAATAGCAGCATGTCCCATGAGCGGACTGTGGTACTTTAGTCCGAACGTTCGAGTTCAGATGCAAAAAATAAACATGAATTGTCTCTTGCATGAATGTTCATCGATTGTGACATGGCGTGCACTGGGAGTTAGGGAGAAAAATTTTGGCCTACCTCCTCTGAACAAAGTACTAGGAAAATTAACCATAACCAGCATTAGAAAAAAAAACATAAAGAGATATCATAAATTTCTTTAACTAGAAAAGCGTGCAAAAGCAGTACTTTCTGTGCTGACATATATCGACAAAACAAGCAGGAGTCACTCAAAAATTATTTGATTAACTCCATCAATAGACGAATGTAACACTTATGTTCTCAAAACTCTGATTTATTACTTTGTAACGATTTACTCAACTAAGGGCCATCATATAATTTGTCTTGTCCTTCTCACAACGTCTATGGGATAAAGAAATCCATTATTTTACATATGTACGAAAACTTTGAAAACACGACAGAAATAATGAACTCAAAGTCGAATATTGCAATGCATGATATCCTGTGAGAGAAAACTTTTGATATTTTGTTTCTCGTGCAGGAAGTCCCTGGAGAGTCTGGATGGAGAGCTCCAGTCCGAAGTAGACTCTCAGTCCGGAGAACAAGCATTGGTAGACTCTAATGCTGGATCTGAAGTCGAGGAGGGCTTTGAAGAGAATTCAAATGAAGAAGTAAACTCTGACACTAAAGTAGGAGGACAACCGCAAAAATCCCTGAAGTTAATTGAAGAAATGGCGGTGGCCTTGAAAAGTAACACAGAGAAACGATCGAGTCAGGAGCAGGAAATGGATCAGGAAGTGAAATCAGAAGCCATAGAAGACAATGAAGACGATGCCAGCCTCGCAGATGTTGAAGAAGAAGAGGAATATGATAGTGACAGTGATAGCGACAGCGAAGACGATGATGAGTGAGCACGTTCATTTCTACGGGAACAATTCGTCTATTAATTTAACACTGGTAGTACTTGAGGGTAAAAGATCTACATACTTCGTATAATAAATGCAAATACACCTCAGGGTGGAAATGGGTTTTTGTGTTAGTACTTATTATGTATACATTGTATTGAACATGGGAGATGAATTGTTAAATGTTTCACTTGTTCCTAACTCTTCCCATGAGCTATTGAAATAACCGAAACATGCAAGACATGAATAAAACTGAAGTATCAAGGCATCATTCGATCAAGTTCCAATAAATATTCTAAACGTTTAAGTATTTAGTCAAAGCTTTGTCTGTTTTCTTTGTTCTTATATTTTCCCATCCCTGATATTTGATCAATGATGTCAAAGAGTTAAGTTTTGCTCTGATAATTTAAACCAAAAAGAACGAAGAATGTGAGCATGAATCATAAAATAATAATAATATCGATAAAAATGTTAATACATATAATATCAATGATATTTTTGAGTAGAAATAATATTGCTCTTTTGAAAAATTTATCAGAGTATTCGTAAGGAAATATAAATTCTCATTATCCGAGAAAAGAATAAGTTTAATTAGACAATAGCATTTTATCTTAATACCCGAATTATCAAGAAAGGAGTATTCAGTTGCCAAGGTCGCTATGAGAATGTGTGTTTTCTGCATCAATTTTGAAAGTACTTCTGTGAGCGTCAAGACACTTATACGTCAAATACACAGTGACACCTGAGATATTTCAATCTACTTGTGTATATTGACATGTCCTCTACGTGACTAAGGTCTGTTTATATCCCTTGAGAAACTTGTAGTTTCGCCTGTGCGTGTGTAGGTCGCTATGCTATGGAAGTAAGTGGTAATGTTTCTATCTTTGCTTGCATATATGCGTAATAAATTATGTTAGCAAATGCATTTTTCTGTCCTGATATGACCTTTACTTTAAACATTATTTCGTGAGACAAAATATCTTATTAGCAAGCCATTCCTCACGAAAAATTAGCCCCTCGCGTTTCCATATTTTTCAGGAAAAAACACACGAAAAAAGGAACGCTATATGCACCATCAACCCGTGCAATTTTTAGAGCTTGGTAGTCCTCCTCGCTAAGTTCTATAGCAAGGGATGAAAAAATTCGAAAGTTTTCATATACCCCACGGACAACCTCATGTGACAACTAGCGCCAGTCGCCGACATCTTATCAGTGTGTGTTCCGCCATGCAAAAGAACTCATTTATGACATCACTAGTGTACCCGTGTCATCAAAAATGATGGCAAATACTGTTGGAAAGATATTAAATAAAATTACATATAAGAACGCAATGCAATATATTTAGTTTTCTATATTTACAAAGGACAAACGTTTTAATTGAGTATTTCTTTAATGACAACATTCCTAGTAAAAAACAAATCATCTACCAAATTTCCTTGAAAATCAGTTTTTTTAATTGCTATACCCGTGTACTCCTTATCTGCAATACGGACTCGAGTATATAAGGCTCTGGATATCTCTAATTTTTTGAAAGTAACACGAAACAAATAAATAAATATATAAATAAATATATAAACACACGACGGTCATTCTTAGTATTAGATTTTGTTGTTTGCATTCATTGATGTTAATGCATAGCGCTACACCATCAATCTTGAGGACCTATATTCGTGTATTTGCTTGGTACTATGTTTCATTCTTGGTTTGTAAGTATGGGTAAGATTTAATAGTGTTGGTGGTACAGGTATTGGATTACTTAAGTAGCCTGAAGTAGAGAACCACAAATGAAGGAAGCAGTCAACTGTGTTTTATCTCCGCTTGTGGGAAGTTTAAATCCACCAAGGCATGTACAGCGTTTCCAGGAAGTATTCGGATCCGCTCTACGAAAAATTATCATAAAGAAGGTATGTATAACCTACTCGTATAGGAATATCAGACTGCAAAAAAACTTGGAAAAATAGAGAATATCATAGCATAAACTGAGTAGAGACTGCCACTGAGTAAAGAATCGACGTTGTCTATAGAAGCATATGAGTAGGTGAGAAAATTTTTCTGATTATCGTAGGTTTTCCTGAGGCACTGGATAATTTTTCGAGTATGATTGGAAAGTTTAGTGTGTCTGGAAGCACTGTTAAAGACAACGAATATTTATACGTACAATTTATCATTTCTCACTAAGAACACAAATGATAATGACTAAAAATTTATTATGAATAAATTTTAGATGTAATTATTCGTGTTTACGCGATTCTGTCAATTTGAGGTGATTTGTGCTTAACAAATTAGGATGAATGAGAATCACTGTTGATGAAGTGGTCTCTGAATTAAACCATTATTTGTTATCTATTACTATAACCACTATTCATTATTGTAACCAATATGCATGAAAATAATTATAATCTATTAATAAAAACAGTATCCACCACTATAGCCATTATACATTACTAAAGTGTGTTCATTACTATGGAGTGTCCATGTTCTGGGCAATACATGCATTCAAACTCGCACGTTCTTCAACAATAGTATATAAACTTTATAAACATAGGTGTTCATCACAAAAGTTTGAATTGGCATTGACGATTAGAAGCATTTGCTTCATGTTTTGTCACAATTATCCACCTTCAGTTTTAATACCGTTCTAACGCCCTCAACACTTCTCTATAGTATCTTTCACTCCGTAGGCTCTAAAGCTTCGTTACGCTGCTACGACAACAGTATACACACGTACAAGTATGTACAGATTGCAGTGAATAAATAACCCGTTTTCTTTGCAACGTCCTGTGGCTAGGTTATCTTTTTATAACGGGTAAAAAAAATTGAATCAGGCAATAAGTAGTATCTGAACTGTCGTCCTGTACAGTAATGGCATCAGCGGTAGAGGTTAAATTCTCAGATATATAGAAAAGGCACGCAGTACTGATCTCAATTCACGCCGGGAACCACAATTCTGATATTGCAGACTGGCTTATAATGGACGACAGCTTTGTCAGGAAGGTTCGACGAGTGTTAGTTGCTCCCAATTACAACTTTGAAGCAACAGCAGCCAAGCAGGAAATTTTCACGGATGTCTGACCGCATGAGAGATGCTGAGTTCACAGCAAAGGTCCGGGAGATGATGAATAACGTACCAAGCATCGCCATGAGGGCCATCGGGAGGGAGATAGAGGTGAATGAGAAGGTTATCATACAGTGTGTGGGAGAAGACACGTTGCAAGTCGTATAAGATGAGAAAAGGAGAGTAACTGACTGCATGGTGAAGAAGAACAGGCTGAAGAAGTCCAAGAAGTTGTTGAAAAAGCTGAAGCGTCCCATGGAGCAGAACATGATGTGGTTTTTCTCTAACGATAAGAACTTTTGACAGGGCCAAGCCCACAACATCCAGAATAATCGGTGATTTGCTTTCTATCCCAAGGATGTGCCCAGGCTGATGCAGACGGAGTTTCCCTCCACTATTATGGTGTTTGGCCTCGTCAGTTCCAAGGGCGATGTCATGTCTCCGTACGTATTCTCTGGGGGCCTGAGAGTCAACACAGACGTTTATATCAATGTTTTCAAGTCTCATGTTCGTCCCTGGATCACTCAAGTCACCGCTAGTCATTCCTGCATTTGGCAGCAGGAATCTGCACCTTGCCATGATTCAATAACGTCACAGAAATTGTTATCAGAGAACTTCCATGACTTTACTTCTATTTTATGTCTGGTCTCTCAACTCCCCAGACCTCAATCTAATGGACTTTTTTGTACGGTGCACAGTCGAATAGAACACCAACCGAATCTCTTGCACAACCAAGGATGGATTAATTTAGCATATCAAGGTGGTTTTCGCAATCTTTCAAGAAAGGTCGACAAATACATAGAAGTGCAGTAGGTTACGAGGAAGTATCAAGATGGTTTTCGAGGCAGGGAGCTTCATCGAATAAGTTGCCAGAAGACATACAGAGACAATCATGTAGTTTTTTCAAAAAAACAATTTATCTTTGAAAAAGAGCATTTTCATAAAAACCTGTTAAAAACGGGTTATTTATCCATCACATTCTGTTATACGTACGAACCCGTACAGTTGGGCGTCATGTAGCGCTCTCAGGGAACTGAAGATCTTGCAGTTGGCTTCTTTCTTCAAACGTATCTAAAACTCAGTTCGTAGCATTCCTATCTAGCATGTATGAAGAACATAAATTTCTAGGCCAGAAATGCACTTTTTAATTCATACTTTCGACAGTTTTTTACCGAATGACGAAGTAATGTTTAAACTTACATCTTTTCAATTGGAAAATATGCTCTATGAAATGTGCAAATGCATGCTGACATTGACCTCATGTCCATATAACGAAAACCAGTGAGGCCGGCTTCTTCTCCAAGCTTGTAGCGCCAACAACCATCTTTCTCCCGAAATACTTAATTCAGGAGGTTTTCCAATGCCCTAACGACACACTAGCAGATATAGTTACCTTATGGATGCAGTTTGTCTTTGAATTTATTCTGAAAATCTCTTTGTAAATTGAGGCATAAATGTTCTACTATAATTATGTATAATATTTTTTTACTGCAAGTCTAGTAGTAATTTTTCTCTTCTATATCTCGGTCTTCTGTAGTCTCTATTTTATAAGCATTTTCACAAACTGATAGTTTAATAAATAGGTGCAATTTTAAGCATGAAATAGAAGAAATCTGTTAAATTTGAATACCTTTCAATTAGGTAGGGATGTGACGTAATTACACTCAATTTCTATGATAATATAAAAATTTATGCGCAAACCATGAAAATGAAATTTATTCATTTGCAATAGCGTTAGAATTGTAACTGAACTACATTTGAAAGTGATGCAACGCAGTAGAAATGCACGAGAAACACGAACTGATTTTCGATCGAGTTTTTCCTATCAACGTGAGGTCCAGCAGCTGCAGGAGCGAGCGTTTAGTAAATGGGTCAAGAACAGGCCTGAGAGTGGAATGTTTGAAATAAGTGGCCTTGCTTCTCAGGAAAATAAAATTTCTGTAGTAAAAAAGTAATGTAATAGATTCAAAATGAAATCACTCAAGCCCAACTGTCTATTAAAGCTGGGATTTCCTGTCAAGCGCCTGTATTATTACCCATTTTATTGATCACTCCTACAATAATTAGGCCACGAATGAAAATTCAGCCGAAAAGCATCCGATATGTTTTCCCATCCCAATTCCAGTCAAGCGAGCGTTATCATGAAACCCAAAGTCCGCGACCCATATTGTTTAAGTGCGTGATACTGCTGTCGACCATTGAAGTGCGTGTTTACTCATATTATCGATGACATGTTATAGATTTTTTAATACAGGAGCCTCCGAAGTTAAACTGGTAAACCACTACGTCATTTCTTAATAATTATGCTGCTAGGAACAGGAGATACTTCTCGACATTTTACACAAGAAAGAATTTCCATCAGATTCAGCTGCAACTCTGATTCATGGCCATAAGGCGTACTAGATATCATTCAACAACAGCAGATAAGATTTCTTTCTTCATCGCATGTTATAAAAGCGGTGCTGCATGTTACACCAGCATTCCGACTCACACAGGTTCGAAGACAGTTGTATTTTTCTAGAACATTCATTGTATGAGAGAAATGATGCGTTTGCAAGTCTTAGCTCTAATTTTCTCTTACGTAAGTCTTTGCATTAAAGTTAAAGTAATTGTTGAAAAAAGTGTTCATTTCACATCGCATACTACAGCTTTGTGTAATTTTTTCGTTCAGTTTTACTAGATCTTGGCATATATTTTAAAAGTAATGGTTTATGTCACTCTATTTTATGTCAATTCTATTACATTATCCTAATTTATACCTGTGTAAAGATCGTTATAAACAAAATTATTTTCCTGCAATGACACAAATTATCATGATAATAATTATGATGATAATAATAACAATAGTAATATTCAGTAGAAGATCATCTACCCATACATCGTATATTTTCTAAATCCCTCATAAATGCATCAAATAAACCAGCTCTTCCTATTACATATTGAAGTTAGGAACAAGGAGGAAATTCTTTAAGCAGGAATTGGAAGCATTATTTTCCCCCTTTCCTTGAACTTCATCCTTGTTTTTCATCACATAGCTCGCGGGGACAGCATACGGGCACGGATACTTGGCAGAACCTCCAGGTAGAGCCTCCGCCTGGCGCTATGGCTTCGACACCCCTATCGACTACGACGACAACCAGTGTTACTGCGGCGGCTTGACAGTGAGTAAAAGCAGCCGAAAATGAACGAGTTTTCACAGGTTATAAATAATATTTCACTATTGTTGTGCTGCTCTTGAATCCAAAAGTATATATAGTCATCTCTTGATTTGTATAACTTTGACCTGTACGTCGTAAACGAAACCATACCTACCCCCAAAGAGACATAATGAGTCAGTTTGTTAAATGCATCTTCTACATTGTAATGCTTGTATATGAGGTTTCCATGTAATTTATTTATTAGAGGAGTCATATTCTATCTGGAACAAGAAAATACACACTGTATACTGTAAGTCAATTTCCACCGTAGTGAGCTTTGGCCATTTCCTTGCAATGCGAGCGCATGAACTTCGTAATAGTAATATGGAAATATCCCAGACATATTCCCTGATTGCAATTTTGAAAATGTGGAGATTCATAAAATATTGGCAGAGTAGTTTCATGAAATAATGAAGAAAATCTATGTTATATTAAGTGTAGTTTATTGAAAAGTTTAAATTTACTAAAAAAATAAGAAACTGTTTCTTATTCACATAAACGAACTAAAAATTTGATTCCCAGTCATTGATAAGAAGAATAGAATAAAGTGAAATAACGCAATAGGAACGCACCATTTGGTTCATTCTTGGTTTACTACTCAAGTCACATGCCGTCTTAAGCAAAGGCACCAATCACGCATTTACACCTCAGTCACGCAAGCCATTTCAGTCACGGACACGCACCCTATTCTCGCACAAACATTTCAGTCAGGGACGTGTATTGCAGTCCTGCACAGGCCCCAGGATTTAGGGCTATTGAATCAGTACGTTATAATAATGATGGGGGTCCTTTTTTTAATATTTCTCAAGACGATTTTTGAATGTGCTCACAGTGCGAGCAGAAACGATATTTTCAGACAACTGGTTCCAAGTTTCGGCACTTTCAACTGGAAAAGGTTTAGAGCCTAGGATGCTTTGAAGTTTCTTATTAATAGTTTTGGCCGTTGTTTCTGGTTCGCACGTTAACGTCTCTGTCGAAAGGTCCTTCCGGAGCAACATCGTTAAGGCCACTGAGATATTTATAGGTTTCAATGAGTTCTCCTCGCAGTTTTTTATGATCTACCGAAATGAGTTAACGCTGCTGATGTAATAAGCTACAGCATACGCAGGAGTAAATCCTCCTGGCGATTATTCTATCTGAAGCCTCAATGAATTTTGAGAAATTAAGCCTAAATTCCCCTTCATCATTCGTGATTATGCTTCAACACTATATGCCTGCATTCTTCAAGCAAATTTTCTATCTAATTGTTGTATTCAGAACACAGATACTACAAAGCGATATTTACAAAGTCATAAAAAAATCCTTTGGAAAAACATGTTAAATCTCAAAATTTTAGCAGCATCTTCCAAGTTTGTACCATGTTTTTAGTACCAGTATGAAGTGATGGGAGGCAAGTGTGGCATCTGCGGCGATCCCTGGGATCAAAATCCACGAGATCACGAGGTGGGAGGCACCTACGCCACAGGAACCATCGTCAGAGACTACACTCAGGGCCAGGTCATCAAGACAACTGGACAAATCGATAACAACCATTTGGGCCACTTTGAGTACAGAATCTGTGCCAATAATGACGTAACCGTTGAGGCCACACAGGACTGCTTGGATTTGTGAGTAAAGTCACATGAAAGAAAGTTTAACTTGTCCCCTTGTTAATATTTTTTCCAAATATCTATATGGCTCACATTGTTCACATATATGTTGAAAAATTCAAAGCAGAACGAGTTTCAAGTCATACACGAAGAAGTTCTCACTAATCATGGGCCATATTTCATTCCCTTCGGTAAGATTAAAATTGAGCCTTTTTGTTTTGTTTGTTAATGATGTTTCCCTTGCAAAGTAAAAGTTATCTGTCGGAGATCACAATGACAGCAGAAATGATTGATTGTTTCCTTAACCCTGGAGCACTGAACATGGGGAAATACATCACTAGCCTCGGGTAAACTATATCCATGTTCACTGCTCCGGAGTTAATGTTCTTTTTTGTCTCCAAAATGGGAAGAACTCCTCTGTATGCTGTTGGTCACGACGACTATCGCCTGAACATCGGTAGCACCGAGGGCCCCTTGAACTTCGACCTACAACTGCCAGCAGACCTCACATGCTCTCAGTGTGTCCTCCAGGTATTGAACTCAAACTTCTCATTGAATATTTTGCCTCGAAGGTCGTAGCGCACAACTTTAGTAAGAAAATGTATTTTGTACTGGTGCATTTGAATGTGAAAACATTATAGCATGAAAAAACAGCAAGATCCGGCATGTACCTAGACTAAGAGTATGAATAAATAAGATTCGTTGCAGTTTACAGGAGTCTTAGGGTCATTGAAAAGTTGAATGATCGCGTTGAGCAGGAGACAAAGGAGGGATAATCTCTTCATGCAACTAACTTCTTTGATTACTGTGAGGTATTTATAACAAAAATTCATCCAGAAATACTTCTTATGAAATTATTTACTTCGTATGAATTCTTTCCTTTTTTGCAGTCATTTTAATTTTTTATACGTTTACCCTACTTTCACCAACTATCACATCTTCAGTTTTGTTTGTTTTACTTTCTATCATGATGACAACATTGTTACACACTGCAAGTTTGTCTTCAGTTGCAATTTGTATAGCACGCATATACCACCAATACAAAATTGCCAAAGGTGGACGAGGGTGAAATTGGTGCCAACCCCATTACACTACTATACCGCCCTATCTGTAAAAAACGCTACCCGCTAGGGTGGACAGAATTTTGGGTTATTGCCTACCACGTCATTGTCCTCAGAGTTATACGAAACTGACAGGTGATATTAGTGGCTCAAAAATTGTACCTTGTTCTCATCGATGTTTGAGTAACGAGTATTTATGAGTCAAAAATCACAATGAATGCAGAAGCTGAAAGCGATTTCGAGAGCTCAATTTAACGTACACGATTATTTAACAAGAATTTAGTTATTAAAGTACACCAGTGTATTCACTAAACGTGTTTTGAAGGGCATATATTTATACGCCTGTGTGTTATTAGGTCTGTTTCCAGCTTTCATTAGATCAAATGAAGAGTTCACTGTCTCCTATGCTCTCACAGTGGCGGTACGTGGCGGCTAACAATTGGGGTACGTGCGAAAACGGAACGCAGGGCGATGGTTGCGGACCCCAGGAAGAGTTCCGCGGTTGCGCTGACGTGTCGATCTCCGCACCGAAATCAGAGTGAGTTAATTATGATACTGAAAATTTATAGTCACATATCTTAATAATATATCAAGTATATTAATTATTGCACTGCAGTGTGAAACCAAATGAAGAATACAAATACCTATTTATATGATCATACCATATTCTTTCATTATTAACAGTTGAACCGAGAAGAAATCGTTCAAGTTTTCAGTTTCCTTGAATATGATTTATGTTAGTAATCTCAGCTCAGTTTGTTTATTATAAGAAAACAGTGCATTGCACTTGTATTCCTATCGTTCTCTCAGTAGTGGCATGTCCCATAATCAGACTGTGGTACTTTAGTCCGAACGTTCGAGTTCAGATGCAAAAAATGTACATGAATTGTCTCTTGCATGAATGTTCATCGATTGTGACATGGCGTGCACTGGGAGCTAGAGAGAAAAATTTGGGCTTACATCCTCTGAACCAAATGATAAAAAATTAGCAGTCATCGTGCGTTAGACGAAAAACAAGAAGAGTTCTTATAATTTTTTTTACAAGCGAAACGTGCAAGCAGTAATTCCTGTGCCAATTTATATTGACAAAACATGCAGGAATCACTCAATAATAATTAAATTAAGTCTGTCAATAAATGAATATACGACTAATGTTTATAAAACTCGGATGTATTACCATGTATCAACGAAGGGCCATCATATAATTTGTATTGCCCTTCTCACAACGTGTATGGGATAAAGAAATCCATTATTTTGCATACATACGAAAACTTTTAAAATACGAGAGAAATAGTGAACTCAAGGTCGAATATTGTAATGCATGATGTCCTGTGAGAGAAAACTTATGAAATTTTTTTCTCGTGCAGGAAGTCCCTGGAGAGTCTGGATGGAGAGCTCCAGTTCGAAGTAGACTCTCAGTCCGGAGAACAAGCATTAGCCAGCCTTGCAGATGTTGAAGAAGAAGAGGAATATGATAGTGACAGTGATAGCGACAGCGAAGAAGATGATTAGTGAGCGCATATATTTCTACGGGAATAATTCGTCTATTAATTTAACACTGGTATTACTTGAGTGTAAAGGACCTAGATACGAGTACTTCGTGCAATAAATGCAAATACACCTAAGGGTGGAAATGGGTTTTGTGTTCGTAATTGTGTATACATTGTATTGAATATAAGAGATAAATTGCTAAGTCTTTCACTTGTTCCATACACTACTGAAATAAGCGATGCATGCAAGGTGTAAATAAAATTGGCTTATCAATGCATCATATGATCAACCCTAAATAAGTATTCTAAACGTTGAAATTTTAAGTTGCAGATTGATCAGTTTTCTTTCTTCTTATATTTTCCTATCCCTCGTATTTGATCAATGATGTCAAAGAGTTAAGTTTTTCTCTGATAATTTAGACCTACAAGCACGAAATATATACGAATGAATTAAAAAATATATCAATATAAAAATGATAATAATTATGCAAATAATATTAAGAACATTTTTCCGTGGCAATAATATTTCTTTCTTGAAAATGTCTCTCAGAGCATTGACTTAATGATATAAATTCCCATTAACCAACTGAAGAATAAGTTTAATTCAACCTCATAATTTTTGTTAATATCTAAATTATCATGAAAAGCCCGTTCACTTGCCAAGTTCGTCATGGGAGTATGTGTTTTCTGTAATAATTTTGAAAGTACTACTGTGATCGTCAAGACACTTACATGTCCAGTACACAGGGGCGTCTAGTGACATCTGTAACACGTCAACCTCCTTGTGTATCTTGACATGTCCTCTCCGAGTCTGTTCATATCCTGTGGGAAACTTGTAGTATCAAGTGGTAATGTTTCTATCTCTGCTTCTATGTACGTATAATAAATTGTGTTAGCAAATGTATTTTCTTGTCCTGATACGAATTCTACTTGAAACATCGATTTGCGAGATCAAATATCTTATTTAGTAAGCGATTCCTCATGAAAAGTGAATTCTGTGAGTTTCTATAATTTTGAGGAGAAAACACATAAAAAAGGAATGGTATATGCACCACCAACTTGTGCAATTTTTAGAGCTTAGTTCCTCCTTGCTAAATTCTATAGTAAGGAACGAAAAACTTCAAATATTTGCATATAAATTATTTTGATATCGACAACCTTTTGTAACAACTGGCGCCAGTCACCCACAAGTTAACAGCGTGAGTTAGGCGCCGCAAGAAATGGAAAGATTCTCATGTATAAAATAGTTTGGTATATTTCCTTCATTGATATTAATGTATAGAGCTATCCCATCAATTTCAAGGATCTACATTCGTACGTTTACCTGGTACTATGTTTCATTTTCGGTTTGGAAGTACGAGTAGGATTTACTAACGCAGGTAGTACTGTTCTTGGATTACTTAAGCCTGAAGTAAAGAACCACAAGTAAAGGAAGCAGTCAACTGTGTTTCATCTCCAGTTCTGGAAAGTATGAAATCCACCAAGACATGTACAGTGTGTCTAGTAAGCATTTGGATCCGTTCTAAAAAAATGATCATATGAAATGTGTGACATACTTCTATTGGAATATCAGAACTCAACAAAACTTGAAAAAACAGAAGTTGTATAAACTTTCACTGAAAAAGTCAATAAACTTGAAGGAATAGCGCTAAACATTCAAATAAGAATGATACGTAGAGGCCGCAAAGAGTTATAAGAGGTATTGATATCATTATCGACGATGGTTCCATGGCTCAAACCCGACATGTGTACAGCATGCCTAATGTGAGATTTTGGATTTCGTTCAAAAAATTCTTTATTGTTGTCAAGTTGTGAAATGCCACAAACTTCTTGCCAGTGGGGACCTGAGGTCGAACTAAAGTTATTTGGTTAAATCTCTTCCCAATTCTGTTAAATGCCAGGATATTGGGACACCTGATGTGGATGGTTAGGGAATATTTTATGATGAATGGCTTTTAGACCTGCTTGGTGTTCTGGAGCTACTTGATGTGAAGGTGATAAACGATGGTTGTTACTCAGTAAATGGAGAATTTTGTTTGAAATGCCAACTAGGGTTGCATACATTTGCCATTTTTGAGGATGCCACTTTCGAGATGAAATAATTGAAATGTGAAAATTTATGCCACTACGTATAGATGTCCAAAATCTGTGGTAACACAGATGTCCTTGTTTCAATAAGATTCAGCAATTACACATTTGTTATCAATTATAATTCAGTATCTCTACCTATAGATCATACTGTACAGCAGGTAAGTACTCATCAGTTCCTTACCTAGGACAAGAAGACAGTACTTTTTTATCCGAGCGTCTGAAATGCTGATCCTATAAAAATAATGTCCGTGTTATCATGATGCAAATAAATGAGCATCATCATACATCAGTATGTTGCTTTAATTACGCCGATGTTTAATGCTGCGGGATTACGGTTCTGACGTCGTTGCAGACGGCCGTCATTCAGTTGTTCAGGCAGCCGTACTTCACTAACAGAGATGCGTCCTGAGTGGTGCTCCTCTGCGCTCCTAGTACAGGGTGCGGCAACGGATTTTCCTTTTTTCAAAGCAAAGCGCTTTGAGGACAGGAAGTTATGTTGCCTTGCCGCACTCCGTATAAATTCTGAGATGCATTGGCAACGATTTTTCTGTGAATATAAATTCGAATAAATGAGCCATGAGTTTAATTCAGGATGCCTTCAGTGAATGCAGTAAAGGTGGGTTCGGTCTCCGTATGTTTGACTCGCAGTGTTGTAGAGGTTCCGTTATATTCGACTAAAATTATCCCAGGGATATATTGCTCCTATTTGATGCCAAATATTGGCACAGTTGGTCTGCAAACATTTCTCTTTGATATTTCAGTCTTCTAGCTACAAATTCAAACCGGTTATTCATGCAGACATTGTGTATTACTTTCCTATTTGTTACAAATAAAATTATCTCAAAAAGTATTTAGTGTCTGACGTATGCAATAGTTTTTAAAGCTTAATTCCCTTACACAGAAATATTTATGAGTATGTGAGAGTAAGCTTTCAAGTTTTAGAAAATAGAAAGAGCCATCAAGTTCAAGGAATAAGTAAATGAATCTGTAATGAAAAATTAACTCACTGAACTTGAAACTTTACTTGCATGACAAAAATTTATTACTAATGAATACTTTTCGATTTATTTGCTTTACATGGCCAGTACAATTTTCCGATTTACTGCACAAGAGCAGGAATGTTAGCTCGTACAACGTGCACAGCATGAATAAAATTTCAAGTTGTCGTAGTTTTACATCACCTGTGTTCCTTTCTACTCAGGTGTTGGGACAGGACGTTGTTCAAGCAAACAAAATGAGCATTTTTAGGGAACATATTAATGGTTTTTTCCCTTCCTCATATCGTAAACATAAATGTCTTACGGATGTGTTTGAAAACTTTCGAGTTTTTTAAAATATTTTCACAGAAATCATGAAATTAAAATATCGTTCTGGCAATACATGTTCCAGCAACAAGTGGTTCTGTGACTTCATCAGAGATGGAGAACATTTCTCTTAGATGGGTGCAAATGTCTCATGAAATGCACTAGCATGAGCTCTCTCCATCTTTCCCTCATTAGGCTCATCAGTTCCTCAAAATATTTTTCTCACCTTGATATTAGACCGCTGCAGCCAGCACCTTCTGGGTTCAAATTCTTAACATAATCTAGTTACACTCCAGCCAAGGCGCGACTAACGATTTTGCCACAGAAGCTTCCAAAATTGGCAATAGAAGTTCCAGCTTCCTGCTTTACAGAAGAGCTCTTCAAGGCGCTCAGTGTTACTAAACTAAGCACTTCAGGACGCCTCAAAAAATCGAACCAGAGTCTTGAGTTTGAATAACATTGCAGCTAAGCATAAATGAATTTTCAGCTGGCTCAACGTTAGAGCAAGTAGACTAACGCAATAACACATTTTCATTTGGGAAATTATTTTACAGCTGAGTAAAGACTCGACCTTGAACATAGACAGCAATTGAAGCGTGTGAGTAGATTATGTAATTTTCTTGATTATCGTACAGTTTTTCCTGGTGCACTAGATAATTTTTTGAGTGTGATGAGAGAGTATGGTGTGTCAGTGAACACCACTATAGACTGAACGAATTATTTATGCGCAAAATTTATAATGTCTCATTACGAATAGAGATGATGATGACTATAAATTTACTATGAATGAATTTTATTTGTAATTTTCCATGTATACGAGATTCTGACAATTTAAAGTAATTTGTACTGCCATATTACAATGAATGAGATTCCCCGTTCATGAAGTGAACCATTAGTATACCATAAAAATAACCATAAGAATAATGGCTCATTTTGCTCTATGTACCATTCCATTATCTATTACAATAACCACTATCCATTACTATAACCATTTTCATTGAAATAACCACTATCCATTACTATCACCATTTTCCTTTACTAAAACCATTATCCATTACCACACAAACAGGCAGAAAATAGTCACCTTAAATTTGCAAAATTCTTTATTTAATACACGAAGCCAGCAATTTAAATGTTATAGATAGGTAGAACTACTCACTTCCGTATTTAGTAGACATTCCCTATGCAGTTTTTAAATCAGAAACCCTTTTTGACATTGGATTGATGAGGGCTTACGCTTCATGAATGAATGTTCCAAAGATTTTTAATTTGGTTCATGTCTCATGATTGGCTCAGCCGAGGAGGCTCTTTGATCCCAATTTCAGTCAGCTATTGTTGAGTCTTTTCCGCTGTGTGGCATGGTGCTCTATCTTCCGTGAATAAAAACTCATTTTTCGTTACGTTTTCGTGTGCAGACATTGAAAAAAGTCTTTGCTTAAGTATTTCGATGTATTTTTCAGATTTTATAGTTCTACAACGCAGCAAACATATTAAGATGCAGAGTTCAAAAATTTAGAGAAATGAAGGTGTCTGTTTATTTCTTGCATGTTTGTGTTCAATGTATTTATGTACTGGGCAATACATACATTTGAACTGGAACGTCGTTCAACAATAGTACATAAACTCATGTGAACAAAGTGTTCATAACCAAAGTTTGAAATGACATTGACCAGTGGGGCGAGCTTCGTGGCATAGCTTGCAGCGCCAACGACCATCACTCTCCTGAAATGCTCAGTTCAGAAAGCTTTCCAATGCCCTAGCGTCACATTGGCAGATACAATTATCTTATGGATGCAGTTTTTCGCTGAATCTTTTCTGAAAATTTTATCGTCAATTATGTAAATTATGTAGTAAAATAGTTCAACCATAATCTTAACCTTTTCATGTTGCAAGACGAGTAGTGATTTTTCTCTTCCATATCTCCGTATCCTATTGTCTTTATTTTACAGACCATTTCACGGACTGATATTTTTAGAAACAGGTGCTATTTTAAACGTAGAATAGAAGAGATCTGTTATATTTGAACACATTTCAATTAAATGCGCAGTAGGAATGCGACTACACACAATTCCTGTCACAACTCCTAAACAATTCAACTTTGTCTTTCTTTCATGAGAGCATGTAATTTTTTCATTTACAATAACTGTGAAATTGTAAGCAGAATACGTACTAAAAAATGCAACGCAGTAGAAAACCACGAAAAATACGAACTAATTTGTGATCAAGTTTATCCTAACAACGTGGGATCCAGCAGCTGCAGAAGCGAGCGTTTGGTGAATAGGTGAAAAACAGCCTGGGAGGGGAGAGTTAATCTTGAGTGAATGGCCTTCCTCTACAAAAAGATAAGAATTATATAGTAGGAAAGTAATGAACTAGATTCAAACTAAAATCAATCAATCCCAACTGTTTATTATGGCTGGGATTTCCTGTCAATCACGCGTATTATTGTACTCTTTAGGTAACCGATGAAAATTTAGCCATAAAGCATCCATCTGTTTTTTCCCCCTAATTCCGGCCACGCGCGCGTTATCATATTGTTTGTCGAAGTGCGTGATGCTGTTATCGCCCAATGAAGTGCGCCTCAACTCATATTATCAATGACATGTCATAGCTCTTTTTTTAATAAAAGAGCCACCAAAGTTAAACTGGTAAACCACAACCGCATTTCTTAAAAATTATATTAGGAGCTTGAGACACTTCCCGACATTCCTTTATATAATAAAACACAGTTTGTTGTTTGCTTGCTTGCTTAGTCCATCTCTCTGTCACGCTGTTAAGGATTTAGATAGGACAAAATTCGGTAGTGCATACATATATTGTAAGTATTGTATTGTGGATACCAAAGGTGCATCCATTGAAGTGAAAACTCCTTCACAAAGCCCGCGTTCACTGGCAAATCAAACGAAAAAAAAATGCGTGAATTTTCACGTGTGGGTCCACTAGTTTTACATAAAAAGGAATTTTCAGCAGATTCAGACTGCAACTCTGATTCATGGTCATAAGGCGAGTTAGATATCATTCAACAACAAGAGATAAGATTTTGTGCTTACTCGCATGTTATAAAAGCGGTGCTGCGTTTTGCACCAGCATTCCAACTTACGCACGTTTGAAGACAGTTGTATTTTACAAGAACATTTATTATATGAGAGCAATGATGCGCTTGCAAGTCTTAGCTCTAATCTTCTTTTACGTAAGTTTTTACATTAAAGCTAAAGTGATTGCTGAAAAAAATTGGTATTTCACGAGGCATACTACATCTCTGTGTAATTTTTTAGTTCAAGTATACTGGATCTTGGATTATATTTTGAAAGTAATGCTCCGTGTCAGTGTATCTTATGTCAGTTCTATTACATAATCCTTATTGATACCTGTGCAAAGATAGTTATAAACACAATAACTTTTCTGCTATTTACATATATAATACACAGTGTATCTCCATTTTCCTCTGTCTCTCTTTCTATCTTTGTGTGTCTTTTCCATTACTCTCTATCTACTACTAAAGAAAAATTATCGAACTGAAATCAGAACGGGTATAAATATCTTATAAGTATTGTATTGTGGATACCAAAGGCACCGGATTACTATAAAATTCACAATTTCTTCCCAATAGTAGTCTTCTTCTTGTACATGGCCTTGTTATCGGTAGATAAGATACAGAATGGAAGGGCTGTATATATTCATGAAAAATATTTAGGTTCTGAAAGTACCACGGGGAGAACCGAAAAAATAAATTTTATTTCATATATCCCTAATTTTATCACTTTTAAACCGTGGAAATTTCACAGGTACTATGTAGGCCATGTTATCGGTAAATAAGATACAGAATAGAGGTTCTGTATACGTTCAAGAAAAACATTCATGTAATACACAGTAATTTGTCATAAATCTTTAATACAATCGTCTTCATAAGAATTTCAAATTGGTTAAATCTAAACTTTGGAATTTCCTAGGGAACTATCTAGTAACACAAGTAATAATAGCAATAAGTACATTTTTGACAATAATAATAACAATAACAATATTCAGTAAAAAATCAACCCATTTATAGTTTATTCTATAAATCTCTCATAAATGCATATTAACTATTAACTATTGAACTTAAAAACTAAGAAGAAGTTGTTTAGAAATGAACTGGACGTATTATTTCCCCAGTTTTCCTAAACTTCATCCATGTTTTTCGTCACATAGCTTACGGGTACTGCATACGGGCACGGGTTCTTGGCAGAACCTCCAGGCAGAGCTTCCGCCTGGCGCTATGGCTTCAACACCCCTGTAGACTACGACGACAACGAGTGTTTCTGTGGTGGTTTCACTGTGAGTACACTCAGCCTACAATGAACGAGTTTTCACAGGTTATAAATAACATCTCACTATTGCTGTACTACTTTTGAATCCGAAGGCATGTATAATCATCACTTGACTTAAGAGACTTTGACTTGTAAGTCGTAAAAGAATTGATTCCTAACCACAGAAAGACATGATAAGATAGTTTGATAAAGTGCACCCTATGATTTTTACTGTTTGTATGTGGGTTTTGCATGCAATTTTATTCATTAAATAAGCCATATTCAATTAGAAACAAAAGAATACACAAATAATTTTTATCGTACTGAGCTTGACCGATTTCCTTACCAGGCGTAACTCAATGAGAGCGTATGGGCACAATGTGAATTTTATAATAGTAATATAAAATATTATAGACAACACAGTGCTTCCATTGTTATTTTGAAAAAGTGGATGTTTCAAAAACTGAATAAAAAATACGTAGTTTTTAGATGTACAGAAGAAATCTATATCATAATACGAATACTTTACGGAAGAGATTAAATTTGTAAAACAAATGATGAAGCTACTTCTTTTCCACATGACTGAAAAAAAATTTATTTGAGTCTTTCATGAGTAGAAGCACAAAAAGAAGTAAATTCACCTAGTAATTATTTTGTCCATCTAAAGCCTGAAAGAATCTTGAGAAGTTAAGTCTGAATTACCTCCCATCACTCTAGGTTATGCTTCAATACTATATGCCTGCATTGTTCAAACCAATTTTCCATCTAGTTATGGGATTTAGGACACTGATACTGCAGTGCTTAATTCCCAGAGTCAGAAAAAAATATAATTTTAAAATAGAACTTCAAAGTTTTAGAAACATCTGCTACTTGTGCACCATGTTTTTAGTACCAGTATGCCTCAATGGGAGGCAAGTGTGGCATCTGCGGCGATCCCTGGGATCAAAATCCACGAGATCACGAGGTGGGAGGCATATACGCCACAGGAACCATCGTCAGAGACTACACTCAGGGCCAGGTCATCAAGACAACTGGAAATGTCACTACCAATCATTTGGGCCACTTTGAGTACAAAATCTGTGCCAACAATGACGTAACCGTTGAGGCCACACAGGACTGCTTGGATTTGTGAGTAAAGCAATGTTAAAGAAGGTTTAACTTATCCTCTTGTTGATATTCCTTTTGAATGTCCATATAGCTCACATTGTTCATACGAGTACCTTGTACATGTTGAACGATATAAAAAATTAAAACTGCTTTCCTGTCATTTATGTATGTATGAAGAAGTTCTCACTCATCGTGGATTATAGTTTATTCCCTATAGTAAGATTAAAACCAAGCCTTTTTTAGCAGATTTATTCGACAAATTTGTTTCTTAATATATCCCTCGCAAAGTGGATGTTATATGTCAGAGATCACAATGACAACATGAATGATTAATAGTTGCCTTAACGTTCTGTTTTGTTTCCAAAATGGGAAGAACTCCTCTGTATGCTGTTGGTCACGACGACTGGCACCTGAACATCGGTAGCGCCAGGGGACCAGTGAACTTCGACCTACAACTACCAGCAGACCTCACATGCTCTCAGTGTGTCCTCCAGGTAATGAACACAAACTTCTCGCTGAAGATTTTGGCAATTAATTCAGTACCTCAAAGCTATGTTGAACTCAGTTGAACCCACGTGATTATTCTGCAGAAAAGTTATTTCTAAAAGACATCAGTGTGTTCACTGAACGCATTTTGAAGGTGTCTTATTTTTTTGCATGCTTTTTTGGCCTCTTTATAACTTTTATTAGATTAACTGAAGAGTTCACTGTCTCTTATGCTCTCACAGTGGCGGTACGTGGCGGCTAACACTTGGGGTACGTGCGAAAACGGAACGCAGTCCACAGGCTGCGGACCCCAGGAAGAGTTCCGCGGTTGCGCTGACGTGTCGATCTCCGCAGCAAAATCAGAGTGAGTTAATTATGATTTTGAAAATTTCCAGTGATACACCCTGATAATATATCAAGCGTATTAATTACTGCACTGCAGTGTAGAACCAGATGAAGGATACAAATACAAATATTCATGACCATAGCATGATTTTTCAGGATTAACAGTTGATGGTCTTAGATTTGAGGAGTGCTTTCATGGGGAAGTTAATCCACCGAATTCCTGCTCTCCTATAATTGCAAGTTTTCTATCAGTGCAACAGCTGTGTACATCGAATTAAAATTTCCACGAATCACTCCTAATGCGTGTTGATAAGCCTAGCTTAATTTATACATTTTCATTCTATTTAACACAAATGCAATGACAAGAAATTGGAATTACTTAAAAATTTGAACTTTACTATGCAACTAAAGCGATTGTATTTAATCTTAAATACTTAATTTTTTCTTATTAGAAGTTTTTGCAAACTAAATTTCTGTGCATGTAATTCAGGTTGACACGGAATTAAAACGGTTACTAGTTGTTCATTCAGAAAAATTCTCCTAACTTTTGTATTAATGGCCGCCATATGACACATATCGTGTCTTCATTCAAAGTTTCATGGTTAAAGCAGCGTATAAAAATGAGACTTTTTGAATTCTGTCTAGTTGAAACTTCTCGACGATATGTCACTCTCAAGAAACATTGAAATCCCTGCAGAGCTAAGTCATAATAAATAGAAATTCATAAAATACGCATGATAAAACACACTGTTATGTTGGAGCAAAGCATTTAATCCGGCACAAAATCGTGTACAATTACCGCTTTATATTTTTGGTCTTCACTTGTGATTCTACGTTTGTTGTTAGCAAATGCTTGACCTTCTCGAACTTACGTATAAAATCAACAAATTATTGCTTGGGAATGAAAAATAACTCTGGTCTCAAGAAGTTATTGTAAATTTGACTTAAATTTCAGTTATAGTAATATTAAATGTAGAAAATTATCTGCCCATGTAAATAACTTCTGCAGTTTCAGATATTCGAAACGTTTATCCTCATTCTAACTGTAGATTAGCTTTCGAAGCAACGTCTCGTATATATACTAATCAGGAATATTTTAATTTTTCAGTTTCCTGGAATGTGTTTTTTTAATTATCTGATTTCTATATGTTTATTTTACAAAAATGGTGCATTGCACTTGTATTCCTATAGTTCTCTCAGTAGAGGTTTCATGAGGAGACTGCGGTACTAAGTCCGAACGATCAGGTTCGGCCAAAACATTGTCTCTTGCATGAATGTTCATGGATTGTGGCATGGTGTGCACTGGGAGCTAGGGAGAAAAGTTTGGGTCTACCTACCTCTGAACAAAGTGCTAGGAAAATCAACTACACTCAGTGTTAGAAGAAAAAACATAAAGAGATATCATAAATTTCTTTAACTAGTGAAGCATGCAAAGCAGTACTTTCTGTGGTGACATATATCGAAAAAATATACAGAAATCACTCAAAAATGAGTTGATTAAGTTTGCCAATAAATGAATTAACACTAAAGTTTACAAAACTTTGATTTATTACTGTGTATCAAGTAAGGCATATCATTTAATTTCTCTTGCCCTTTTCACAACAAGTAAGGGACAAAGAAATCCATTCTATTGCATTAATATGAAAATGTTACACACACGAGAAAAATAGTCAATTCAAGGTCGAATATTGCAATGCATGATGTCCTGTGAGAGAAAACTTATGATGTTTTTTTCTCGTGCAGGAAGTCCCTGGAGAGTCTGGATGGAGAGCTCCAGTCCGAAGTAGACTCTCAGTCCGGAGAACAAGCATTAGTAGACTCTAATGCTGGATCTGAAGTCGAGGAAGGTTCTGAAGAGAATTCAAATGAAGAAGCAAACTCTGACACTAAAGTAGGAGGGCAACCGCAAAAATCCCTGAAGTTAATTGAAGAAATGGCGGTGGCCTTGAAAAGTAACACGGAGAAACGATCGAGTCAGGAGCAGGAAATGGATCAGGAAGTGAAATCAGAAGCCATAGAAGACAATGAAGACGATGCCAGCCTCGCAGGTGTTGAAGAAGAAGAGGACTATGATAGTGACAATGATAACGAAGAAGATAATGAGTGAGCACGTTTATTTCTACGGGAATAATTCGTCCATCACTTATCGCGTAGAACTTCAGTGTAAAAGACCTACATATTTCGTAAAATAAATGAATTAGAATGGAAGTTATTCCTGAGGGTGGAAATATGTCTTCGTGTTCGTAATTGTGTGTACATTGTGTTGAACATGGAAGATAAATTGCCAGATTTTTCATTTGTTTCTAACTCCTCCCATACACTAATGAAATAACCAATGCATGCAAGACGTAAATAAAATTGGGATATCAGTGCATCATTCGATCAACCACAAATAAATATTTTAAACGTATAAATTTTTAGACGTAGGTTTGTCTGTTTTCTTTTATTCTTATACATATTTTCCCATCCCTGGTATTTGATCAATGATGTCAACGAGTCAAGTTTTGCTCTGATAATTCAGGCCAAAAAGAACAAAGCATGCGAGGATGAATTCAAAATAATAACTACAATGAAAATGATAATGACAATACAAATAGTATTAAGTAAACTTTTTTGCTGCAATAATATTTCTCCCTTGAAAAATTCTCTCAGAGCATCAACACAAAGATAAAAATTTCCATTACTCAATTAAAGTATAAGTTTAATTAAACGATAGAATTTTGTTAATAACTGAATTATAAAGAAAAAAGTGTTCCCTTTCCAAGGTCGCTATGGGAATATATGTTTTCTGTATTAATTTTGAAAGTACTACTGTGATCGTCAAGGCACTTACATGTCCAGTACACAGGGGCGTCTAGTGACATCTGTTACACGTCAACCTCCTTGTGTATCTTGACATGTCCTCTCCGAGTCTGTTCATATCCTGTGGGAAACTTGTAGTATCAAGGGTTAATGTTTCTATCTCTGCTTCTATTTATACATAATAAATTGTGTTAGCAAATGTATTTTCCTGTCCTGATACGAATTCTACTTGAAACATCAATTTGCGAGATCAAATATCTTATTGTACAAGCGATTCCTCTTGAAAAGTGAATTCTTTGCGTTTCTATAATTTTAAGGAGAAAACACATAAAAAAGGAACACTATATGCACCACCAACCCGGGCAGTTTTTAGAGCTTATTGCTCCTCCTTGTTTGAGTTCTATCGTAAGGAATAAAAGAAATAGAATCTTCCTTTTTAAATTATTTTGATGCGGAAAATCTTTTGTAACAGCTGGCGCCAGTCACCCACAAGTTAACAGTGAGATTTAGGTCCCAAAAGAAGGAAAGATACTCATGTTTGAAATAATTTTGTTGTTTTAATTCATTGATGCTAATGCATAGAGCTATGTTATCAATCTGAAGCAATTACATTCGTGTATTTGCTTGGTACTATGTTTCATTCTTGGTTTGTACGTACGAGTAGAACTTATTAACGCCGGTGGTACAGTTTTTGGATTCCTTAAGTAGCCTGAAGTAGAGAATTACAAGTGAAGGAAGCAGTCAACTGTGTTGTATCTCCTGTTCTGGAAAGTATAAAATCCTCCAAGGCATGAACAGTGTGTCCAGTGAGTATTCGGATTCGCTCTAGAAAAAAATTATCAAAAGAAATATATTACGTACTCGTATAGGAATATCAGAATGCGACCAGAAAAATCAGAGGAAAATCATAATGCAACAGGAATACACTGTAAGCCTTTGCGTATTTCAGTTTAGTAAATCCTCAAGAAAGTATGCCACTTAGTAGTTTTTTGTATCTTGATTGGTAAAAAACTTGATTGTTGTTCCTGTGTCCTGTCTATGTAGCCACCGTGAAAAATCTTCAGTTTGCCATCCAAGTTTGATGACGTCTTAAAATTCAAGACTTGCTTTTTACCACAGCCCATATTGATAGAGAGGCACTTTCCGTTTAAATGATTGGATCCATGTTGTTGGTGAAACATCGGAAAGCCGGATAAAACTGCAAATAAAAATTATCGTTATACCATAAAGAAATCAGGTTTTGCTGTTTTGGATCTTCGGCTTATCGAATAAAAATCTAATCTTGTGTTTTGGCCAGAAGCCTGACTGGTATTTCCCAGGAGGTTTGCACCCAATATCCATCAACTTATGAAGTGTCGTGCTATCCAATATTCGATTAGCGCTGGGCTTGGAATCTTGTTTATTGCATATTCGCAGCTAATAGGGAAGTTGTGTTATACACAAGGCAAGTACTAAGAAATTTGTAAAGGATTACAAATTATAAAAGGCAAACAAATAAGACCATCAGCGTAGCAGTTTCTAATGAGTAAAGTTTGACTTACGCTTTTCTGGCCCTTACACAAGTGAAAGCACAAACACATAAAAAGAATAATGGTTGAATAATTATTCAACCATACTTAGATGTGCTTTTAATGTTCTCGTAACTGTACTACTTTTTTTGTGAAGAATTCCTGAAATCGTACGCGTATAAGAATTTCGGCATAACAAGAATATATCTAGCCTACCATCAGACATTTCGGAATGAAATCTGCACCTGGATTCTAATCCTCCGAAATGAGCCTCAGATATTAAAAGGCTCGAGCGATTGCTAAGAAGGGAAGCGGTGCCTGAGCAAAGTGTCCCAAGTCTTATCCCGGTGTTGTGGGTCCCTGAGAGGATGATACTTTGAGACGTGGATGCCACTTTCAGAGGCGCGATGTCCATCGGGATCTGTAAATATTGAGTTTCTGGAGTAAGCTTTTTAAGCCAAGGCTTCCGTTTGCCACTGCTGCTACTCTGAATTTACGCTTAAAAATATTTCAAGAGCAGTCAATCTATTCACTTCCCAGCAATCTGTTGCAAAAACATTTTGTGTGCGCAGAAAATACATATTGGCTCGATGTTTCTTTTTCTCTGGGGAAATTATAGAATAGAATAGAATAGAATGAGGCTATAGGAACGAACCTTCGGGCCCATTCTTGGGTCGGATAATTACTTCGATAATTATTCGGTTGTTTACCCAAGTCCCATGCCGTATTTCTAGCCGCGTCAACCATGTCGGCAGCGGGATTCGAACCCGGGTCTTTCCGCTCGCAAGCAGATTCGCTCACCAGTCGACCAAGCTGGTGATATAGACGTACTCTACTTTGCCACATAGACGTACTCTACTTTGTAATGCTATCAACACCTGTATTGGTGAAATAGAGGACCGAAACTCTTTTTTTTCATTTTAATGGAACGGTTGCGTGTGTACGGTTGCGTGTGTACGGTTGCCTTCACTACGCAACGATGTTGCGTTCACTACATGGTAATGTTGCGTGTGTACTTCAAAATGGATGATCATAAAACCGAGATTCATATTAAATCTATAAATTCTAACCCTTTTTCATGCACCAGAAATAGCTAAAAAGGAAACTTCACAGAGAATCTTAGAAGGAAGTTAGTGCGACATGAAAGAATGAAAGCTCTGAGCCGAGTACTGGAAGACGTAGCAATGGCTGGAATGAGCATGCTGAACAACAAGGTTGGTACTATCGAAACAAGTTGAATTATCATGAGCTCACATGTGCAGAAGTTAAAATTTGTTGAAGATTAATAAAATCATTCTTTTTTTTCATCACATTGAAACTCGGCTGAGAGATACTTTTATGATTTTGTTGATGGTTTTCGATGGTAGTGCCACTTATTTTCATTTTATGTTTTTATATTTTGTATTTTACCACAATAAATTTATGTCACCGGAGTATGAATCCATGTAACTTTCTTTACTTCCCCACGATAGAAATATTCTTTGTTAGTCAATAGAATTATTTTTCAATTGAGGTTATAGCAGTGAGCAAGGCAGTGATACAGAGTAAAAATCTAAGCGTTTTTAGTCCCGAATATTTTCAAGGCATCATGCGTTTAGTATCGTTGCATTTTACATATTTCTACTTTGTGTAGTCTCCATGACGAATAGTCGCAAAGACTTTATGGATTACGACCTGAAGGTCAAGTAGCTCTTGTTAGTGTGGTCAAAAGCAGTTAACAAGTTTGGAAGGAAAAGTTTTCAAAGTTCGCCCTGATCATTGGCCATACTTCAGAATTTGAGCATCGTGATCACAAAAAGGAATTTTTAGGGCAAAACTTGGTAGGCAGTTACTCTAAAACTACAAAAGAATATTATTGCTTGGCCTTTTAGCAGTTCGCACAGATGACTTCCGAACAGAGCACTTACCTACACTTTCGATTATGATGAAGCAAAAAAGCAATTGCAGTAAGGCAGAGCACACACTCAAAAACTTTGTAATGATACTTGCGAACTATAAGTCTGAGGTTCTATTGATCATGTTAGCATTAAATAGAAGGGAGCCAGCGGTACACAGCTGAACTGTGACCCCAGTTTTGTTACAGTTTTCCCTTTTGGTCATCATAACCGAGGAAAAACTCCGCCAAAATATCAAATAATTCAATGAAAAAATTGTTCTTTAACTTTGTAACATGAGGCATAATATTAACTCATGCCTGCAAAGTAGTGTGCCAAATAATTTGAAGTAAGTTTTCCTAGAGTGATTTAGATTTTATTTTAAATTTCTTTCTCGGTCTGTTCACGCTGTTCGTTTCAATGATTGTACTAAAAGATATAAGGCTTTCTGAAATGGTAAGGTCGTCCTCCAGTTACTGTCTTTACCGCTAACCCAACTTGCAATTAAATATATTTAAAAATATATATACTGTGAGGCATGTCGTGCACATGGGCATTCATCTTCCGAAATATTTAAAAGCGTTTCATCTTCAAAAATACCGTGTTGTCTGTGTTAAACTCTCTTGTCTCACAGGTCAGAGTATTATTTTCATTCCAATTGAATTGCAATGAAAAGTGAGTTGGTATGTACACCAACGTCAAAACCAGGCCGAAGGAGCATCTTAACTATTTAAATAAGTTGTTCCTCGTTCGAGTGCATTGTGCAAGCCAGTAACTTTTTTACAAATGATTACAAAAATAAAAGTTCATACCACCACTTTCAAAGCAACCTAAGATGAATTTATGATTGATCAATTTCTCGTAGAGTAAAATAGTGGTAAATAACCATATTTTTAATTTCGTTTCCGGACCAGAATAGAGAGGGTTATTTCTTATTGCTTTGCTAAGAAATCAGAAAGCACAGTAGTTTTTCCTACCCAGATAATACATGTGCAGACCCAAAGTTGTGCAAGCGACGTTCTTCTAAGAACAAAACCTCACAAAAGAATATTGCTTCTTTGTACCGACATTCTGGGAAATAAGGAATTCATGCCATACCTACTGTTAGAATCGAGGAATGTATCCATATTTTGTAACTACAAGATCAACTTCAAATTCATGGAGGAAAGTTAATATGCTTATCTGTAAAAACACCGCAAGCAAGTGCAAATTTAAATTGAAACTTATTTGTTGTACGCCATGAAAACGAGCAAGGGAATAATCCACTTAACACCCGCTGTGAATTTCGTAACTCAGTTAGTGCTGGTGTTCTCGGCAACGGATGCCGTAAATGCCAAACCTAATGAAAACTACTGCCTATGAAATCTGAGTTGATGGCTCATATCACTTTATTGCTCCACCCTCCTCGCTTTTGTTACGTGCCTTCAGAGATTTTTATGTCGATTAAACTATTATGTTGTATGTTTTACTAGATTGCGCGTCTAAGTTAATGACATTCGGCCAGCTAATTTATTTCTGCAACAACTTTCAATATCTGAATGTAGCTTGTACGTGTGTCTTATACAGCACGCTGATCTTAGTAGAAAGGAATGAGCATAATTTTGTTACAAATCGGGACGTCACTGGACAACGTGTTTTATGCTCCCAAAAGAAAAGTAATGGCTGTTACAGGTAGAACAAAGCAGAAAAACAACTACCACAGAAAAAAGCTAATCGTTCCCTTTTTTTAATTACACTCCAAGACCCAAATTTGAACGGTCGCTGATCGAAACAACTCTTGATGTAATTAATTGCATTGGTGGCATCAAAGCGAGCGTTTCAGTGTAATCGGCGGCGTCATTTTAACTCTCTTCATTAAAACACGAATTTAACACAGGCCGCCTCATTAAGAGCCTGTAGTGACGGCAAACCCGCATTACCTTCCGAAAACAATGCGTGTTGATCATGATTTTAACTAAATTCCATTAGTTTCGTAGCGAGATGTCGGGCATCCCAAAAAATTAAATCCTTCGATGCTCACGATTCCTTTGCAAAGCAAGTAACTGTCCAATTATTTCTGCACCAGTTACTGCACTCATAAAAATGACAAAGACTGGTAGATCTACAGGCAGCGTTTTTTTAATGAAATCGCATATTTGATAATGCAGACCAGAATCACATAGGCAGTGATTTTATTTTTGAATTATAATAATTATTTTGTAGGAGAAAAATGTTCTAGCTTTTGAGACTGCATAATTCTTCAAAATATTTTCTTCTAGCTCGAAACTAAAGTCACTGAAAATAAAACTCTAAGTATGAGTATAGTATCACAAACATTTAATTTTCATGGTATACATTATCTCCAAAATATTAGGTCAAGTTCTTTATTTGTATAAGAACTAAACAAAAAACAATTCATGTAAACATACCACGCATACTACTTTCTACAATATGCATGAAACTGATGTTACAGTACGAATGAATCTGATGTTACAGTACGCATGAAACTGATGTTACAGTACGCATGAAACTGATGTTACAGTACGCGTGAAACTGATGTTACAGTACGCATTAAACTGATGTTACAGTACGCATGAAACTGATGTTACAGTACGCATGGAACTGATGTTACAGTACGCATGAAACTGATGTTACAGTACGCGTGAAACTGATGTTACAGTACGCATTAAACTGATGTTACAGTACGCATGAAACTGATGTTACAGTACGCATGGAACTGATGTTACAGTACGCATGAAACTGATGTTACAGTACGCATAAAACTGAGGTTACAGTACGCATGAAACTGATGTTACAGTACGCATGAAACTGAGGTTACAGTACGCATGAAAATGATGTAAAAAAATGAGTCAAAGTTCTTGAAGTCAGCGCACATGTTAGAGGTTACAGGTAATGGCAGTGCACTCTAAATCTGTAATTGAGGTTTTTTAATATGTTCATCTTGCAAAATAAATACTTTTTAGCTATCGTTCCTACATAATGTTCAACTTTCTACTTTTCCTATTTATTGGAGGTAATTATTCTGTTACGCATGAGGTTGTGAAGTTGTGATCCCATTTTTCAAGAGCTCATGGAACTCGAAATCTGCAGAAATGAAACTCATTGAATAATTTCAGCACAGAAATAGAAATGTCATGCCCCTGCTCCGGCATGCAGCTTGTTTGTTTGATGCTAGTATGTCATTAATACTAATTTCAGAATTATTTGTAATCATTTCTTGAATCCTCTCTCAGAGTACTAGTAGCTATCTAGCGTTTTGTCATTTTTTATGATATTATCGCCTAATTATCTTGCAATAAATATCATTGTCAATGATTTTAAGCGCTAAGTAATTTGAAAAGTATATTTTAATCTCAAATTTTCTAATTTTGAATGTTTTCCAATTATAATTAATTTGTGCTGTTTTTCGGGATAGGAAGTAGGAAAACATTACGACTTATCCACTACTCACGTTTTCATCAATAATTAAGATAAAAACACCATGCATGTTTACATCAGTGAAACTATTAGATATTCATCAACCTAACAGTTGTACGTCATTGTGCAGACATTAATTTTTAATCAGGTTCCTCCAATTTAAATTTTAGTTGACCTTCTCCACAACTGCCGCTTTCAGCATCTCCAACCTACGCTCTAGATGTTATAAATGATATGAAAAATTAACACTTGTGATCATCGAAAATATTCTAAATCTACATTCCTTTTTATATTCAGCATACCAACAATGTTCAACAGAAACCAATTTGCTGAAGAGATTGAAACAAGCTCTATTTAAGGTGGCCAGAATAACCCAGGGAGCCTTTTGTCTAGAAAATTTAGCAGAGATTTCATCTTAAGAATGCTCTTAGTGGCACGAGTTCTATTGAAGCACGTGTCCTATCTGGCCGCAGCTCCGCTCAAGTGCCGCCTGTCACGGAAAAATCAACTTACTCCGGAAGGAAATTTGAATATCCACTCTAATCATAGGTACATTAAAGCGAGCCCTCAGTTGCAGCTGTAGACCAAGCCTTCAGGAACTGACTTTTCTATGGGGGACTTTCAAAAGCTTCTAGGAAATGAAGAAAACTGTCATCAAACTCGAAGAGAATTAAAACTTTCGCTGCTTAAACGCATTCCGACCCCAGAGAGCCAGAAATAGAATTGGGTTCGTATGAGAGTAGTGAGTTCTTAAGGATGGAAAAAAGCAGGGAGGTTGAAAAATATTTATGCTGATTAAGGTCCTAATTCACATTGTTTAGTGTCCATTGCAGTGGCAAAAACGAATCATATCCTGATCCTTATCATACTCAGTTTGAGCACTCTGCAGAGCAACGCGACTCCCTGCTGTATGGTGAAAAAGAAGCAATAATGAGTCATCTTCCCACCAATAATCGTTATCACACTCTCAGTCTGTAGATCGATATTGGACGTAATACATATGTCTAAACGGGTCATACATTTTCCTTGTACCAAATATCGCATGTTTTGTGTTAGGTGTATTCCACTAAAGTCCACGAGATAAGAATGCTGAGATTAGGAAACTAATTGTAATTAGGTAATTTAATCCATGTGAAGTATTGAATGAATGTGCACTAGCATACAACGGTATATTGTTCTTAATTTAAAAGTAAGAGGGAGAGGTGGAGTATGAGGCAAACAGACTGATACGAGGCACAAGGTCGGAACCAAAGGAAAAGAACACTTCAACTGATGGGTAGGTTAGACCTCGATTCAGAAAAAAACAATAAATCAGAGTGTAAAGTAACTAGATTTTATGCTTAACATTTGGTTAGTAAATCGAATTTAGATTAGTTTGCATGCAGTGATTAATTGTTAACCCATGTCTCAAGACATGGGTTGATATTTATTTTTTGACTCAACGTGCAGTACATATTTATGCTTTATAAATTGTAAATGAAAAGGGCTTAAGAGCACTAAAAAAAGGAAACGTGAACTCCACATGAAAAATAAAAATATTTAACATTCAACTGCTGAATAAACTATCCCGTCATCCCATAAAAAGTGTATAAATTTGATTTATCTGAAATTTAACAGTAGTTAAGAACGTCAGTTAGCATTAAGAAATAAAGAAAAGAATTTAGGCACTTGTTTGAAGTCAATTTACTCGTTGAAAACATGGGAACACTGATAAATTGATTAGGAAAATATGCGATCATCGATGCAATCAGAAGAAACGAGAATTTTTTATTGATGACTTCGATATGAATGCGTCAAATTTTTCTTTTGCCAGGCTGTAAATGGAAACATCAAAGATGTAAGATAAACTGAGCATTCTTCCATATTCTTCCAGTCTAAATTTAGTCTCTTAGTCTAAAATTTACAACAGACAGGTGGGTGACAGTATTCTCCACTTGAATGAATACATACCTACTGTATTGGTAAATGTCGTTGTAGTAAAAAAGAAAGTAATAAAAATTGAGAATTTTCAGCATTTTAGACGACTATGTTACACGTACGCTTAAAAAAAGATGATGAACAGAAGCAATTCATTTTCAAGTTTGAGTTAAAAAATCAAATTGCGTTATCTTGAAAGCTTTAAAAAATACTGTATTTAGTTAGCATTATGAAAATTACACTTTTGAATCTGAACTACATAGAGATGACTTCAGAAATTTTGAGTATTAAATGAGAACCTTCAAATTATTCCGGAGTAGAAGAAAAATCCTTCGTAATTTACTGCAAATAGATTGAATGTTTTGATAAAACAAAATTCGAGTCAGTGCTAAAACTTATAGCAAAACGCAAAGCGTCACCCACGACTGTCTAACCACACTTGAACATCTTTTCTGAAATGAAAAAAAGATCCTCCCATTCAGCAAGAATAATTTAGAACTGAAGGAACAGGTGTACAGGTATGTGTAGATTAGAACCGAAGGAACAGGTGTATGTGTGGAGGATTAGAATCAAAGGATTCTAAATTAGAATCGCTTTATGGATTTGGAAGACAACCGTTTTTCTACGTGGAATTGTAGCGTTGCATTTGCATTTTTCCCCAAGAATTGAAGAAAAGATAAATTTTTATACGCAGATGGTTATCCAGTACAATATAGAAGTCATCTAAAAATATGAAACATTAAATGAGTCCTGTATAATTGGCTGTCGAATGGGACATTCATTGTTCATTTTTATGACGAAAAAAAAGTACAGCAACCTGGTACTACCTGGAAAGCAACCTTATGCATAACAAGGGCTTAGAGAAAGAGTATTAATTAATTGAATGACGTAACCCATTTCTGCTCCAGGACAATGCACTCTCTCAAATGTTCGCTTGGCGTATTCTATCTCAAAAAGAACTTGGTGCAGTCATTCCGTCCATTTATTTTTCGACATAGCCTTCCTCTTCTCGCTGACCTTATTGGGTATTAAATATACGTTCAACATTCATACACTATTCGATTACTCGATTACCTAAACTGACCTCCGACTTGAATTTTTGTGCCTTTCCCATTTAATTCAATCGTGTCACCCTGAACATTTGTTTCAATCATCTCTCCTCTACACGTTAATCTTCTCATTGACGCTCTACCCAGTTCATACGCGTGCACATCTTTACGATACATATTATGTCGTACCATATTGTGTACCTTTTGAAATTCACTAACTAATCTCAGCCAAATCTCATCTGGATAAACCGTTATTGCTATGCATACATACTGTGTTTGGAGTCGCGATCAAAGTGTTAAAGTATTTGTGGAACAGTGGTACAGTCAGAGAAATGTTGGAGAATTTGATCAAAATGGTCATAGAACTTCACAATGCAGAGGCTCTAAACCTCCGAACTAACAATAAGAAATTATTGATTGTAGTTTTTCTTACATTGTATTGGAAGCATAAGCATAGATGCTGGGATAGATGCATAGATGTTCTAATAAAAACTTATTTTTGAACACTGAGGCACTTCAGTATAGACCAGGGGTCGGCAAACTTTTTTACCCGTCGACCCCTTCATAGGATATTTGTACTTACATCGACCTCCTCCATGCACACACACATACAAATAGGTGAAAAAAAATGTTAAACCATTATTGACATTTTTGATGACCAAAAATAAAGAGAAATGTTATAAACCAAACCAATCTTACGTTGTACCCTATACAATGTTTGAAGATATATATTAAGAGAAAGAGGCAGTCTCCACTGATATAAAGTAAAAAAGAAAAGAATAGAAGTTTACCTACCTATAGAGAATTTTGACTGTTTCGAACTCTAACAATACTTATCGCTGAAAAATTGATATGAACTTAATTATATAAAACAAATGTGCTACTTGACATTAATATTAACTGCCATGGAAATACGCAATATATTTTTTATCAAAATGAATAATGAAAAATACATTAACTTACCTCTTTATCAATAAACTTGATATTAATGAGATGGATGAGCTTGATGAGCGGCAGCAAGGCTATTGATATTTGGTTTAAAATTGGTTAGCTTTAACCGTAAATCACCACGGTTTTCCAAGTTTAGTCTATTTCTCTGCTTTGTTATAATCGGATTCGCATGGCTAAAACCAGCTTCAACCATATATATCCTTAATCGACCCCCTTCCGACCCTCATAAATTTATCGACCTCTTGAGTTCTGTCCTCGACTCCCAGGGGTCGATATCGACCACTTTGCCGACCCCTGGTATAGACCGTAAAATATGTTAGGTTTTGAGTGCGTTCGAAAATACAATAAAATTACAATTATTCATAGCAGCGGCCACCTTTGCAAGTAAAAAATTTTTCTGCAAGATAGATGTCTCGAACAGTGCAGAAAAAGATACATATATATAGTTTTGGGAGAAATTCGGAGTGCCCAAAAAAGACAATAATTGAAGTAAGTTGGGATAAGATTAGGTGAACGCTTGAGTACATAGACTTGCTCAAGCTGCCACAACCTATGCAGTTTTCAACATAAGCTCAGTCTTCTCTGCAAACTAGATGGATAAATATAGAACTTGGAGCAGTAATTCAATCTGCTCTTGAAGGTGAACTGCAACTGCAGGGGTCGCCAGTATGCAGACCTGAGTTCAGAACCAAAACTCTCCAGGTTCTTTCTCCTGTTTTTGAGGCATGTAACTCCAGTGAGAGTCCAGCATTTGCATTAATATTTGCTTTATATTAAGCCTTCGTACTAGCATAATATCAGAAAAAGTAAATAGATTCACTTAACAAAAGATTATAGCTGAATTGTTTTGCCAAAACTATTTAGAAAGATTGACTAAATTGAACCAGTTGTTTTCTCACTAACATTTTTTAAGGATTTTACGGGATCGAATTTTGAAAGTTATTTTTTCATGATTCCTTATTGTTTGTTTTTATTTGTGGTGCATGCACGGTGTAAATACAGCATAGTTATTGTTTTTTTACTGTCCCTCAGATGATGTGTGAATAAATTTTGACATATGGCAATTTACCATATAACAAATGTAAATAACATATTTGAAATAATATTTGGGACACAAAAACATAGATATAAATCATGTAGATATATTTGCTAATCAATAAATCTGACATTATACTTCAGAGATGTTAAATTAAGAATAAGCGATTTTATTCGTCTTGGCTATTATGCCGTTGACGTGCAATCTCATAGTTATTGGAACAAGTTATTCTCTAAACGATTTTTCCTCAATAGGAAACATCGCCACCTAAAACTACCTCGTGTTGCGCTACTGAAGTATGTGGAGCATCGACGTCCGACACCGACTAGCTCAGCTAAATCGAGTGATGGAAAAATTAATTTGCTGCATAATCTCACAAAGTAATGTAGCTCATTTTTGTCAATGAATAATTGAAGAATAATAGCGTTAAAAGCTATCTCTATTAATAGTTCTTAAAGCTGATGTACGCTGTTTTTAATGACAGCTGTATAACTATCTCGTTACTTATTATTTAAAATATCTAATGCACATCAAACATCGTTACACGCTTTGATGTTTCGAACTTCCTTACTCATGAAGAAATTATTTTACGCTACTGGCTAGCAGTAGTTAAAATTTAAAAGATGACTAAAAAAGGCAATTGTATATTTAACCATCGGGTTTCATCAATAGCGGTTTATGAATGAATAACTACTTCAATAAGTAAAATAGTTCATAGTTTACTGCTTCATAACTAACGGAAGTCATAAGCTCTCATCACTCAGTGGCCATCAGTTTACTCTATTGACACATATAACTCTGAAAGACAAGAGTTACTTTGTCTCTGAAATAAACGTTAACCACTCACAGTCAGTAAACGTCAACCACTTAAAGTCAGTAAAAGTTAACCAATCTCATTCAACAAATGTTAACCACTCATACTCAGTAAACATTAACCACCACAATCAGTAAACGTCAGCCACTCATGGTCAGTAAACGTTAACCAGTCACAACACGTTCACCGCCACCGAGCGCTGAGGCATTAGCGCGTGCTGATGTCTTCTATAATAGTTGTTAAACACACAGCGTCTTCTAGTTGTTAAACACAATACGCACACTCCATGCATAATAGTATTTTTCTGATAACATTTTTTCTTATACATGCAAACAAAAATTCTTAATAAATTGTATTTTATAGTTTCTTATAATCTTGAAAGTTTTTCAAAGCAAGCCCACATCGTTTAGGCAGAGACTGCATGTGCGAGTCAGGACACCTGTTCGTTGCCCTGTACCGCTCCGTATCAGGTTACTAGAGTAGCGCTATGCGAGTGTTCTGGTGTTAATATTTTATATCGAAAATCAGAGTTATGATTTATAAATTCCCTCAAAACCTTTTTTTCAATGCACTTATCTTATGAGATGGTCATCCCGGAGCGAAGTGGGAAATGTAAATGAAAATTGTACGCTATGTTTGATTCAAAACATCTTGTTGGACCACTAAATTAAGAGAAAAAGAAATTTACAAAAAATATCATGAAATGATTTGGTTCAAGGTGCTGAACCTAATAAAGTACCAAGAATAATTTCCAAAAGAGCAGTGAAACAGGTTTTTTGTTAATATTTGCCCATAAATAAACTTGTGAGTTAATCACACGATTATTTGATAGGACGGCGGTCCAAAACTGACAATAACTCAGGATTCTTGAAGGATATGAGCCAAAGTTTCTAACACATCAGTCAAGGTGATGAAAGTTCTCGGTTATTTGATACTATAAAACTAAATTAGAACATAAACGAGTTTATTTTATTCGAGGAATCTTATTTTAGTGCAGATGACTCCTGGATATGACGGTTAAATATACGAGAATAAAAGTTATTTTAAACTGAGTTCATCTTATCACCTGTTCATCCGCTCAGTCCCTCTTTGTGCGAGATGAAAATCAATTAAGAAGACTACATCACGTTGAAAATAAAAAGAAGCATCTATTTAATTACACTTCGAAATGTTACCGACGCAAACACAAACTCTGTCCCAAATGTTTGACAATAAGTAACATTTTCTCATCTTCAACCCTTGATAGTCTGAGCCCTACATAGCAACACCAGAAAAGTTAAGCATCCTGGTACAAAATTTTTCATAAATCCCCTGTAGTAAATAAGGAAGCCAGTTAACGGTCGCACAAGGATGCCTAACGGGGTGTGCTATTCAGATATATCTGCTTTAGTCACTCGCTATTTGTAGGCTCTGTAACACCCTTCTTTCAAACGTAGCCTTTAAAAGATGGGAGGCCGTAACGTCACAAAGCGCACCTATGCTGTTCCCTTAGGCGTAGCAAAATACTGAAGTTTTTATACCTAATTTTATGACATTGCGAGATTTTGGTGTTTATGAAATATAGTGACAACTGAACCCATGTTTTCTTTTACTGATGGCGTTCATCATTCTACTTCTTGCCTTCTTTGCCTCGTGTTCCTGAACAAAAACTTTTCTCAACAGGTAATGTCTATGTGTAGTCTTATGCAAGTAATTTGAGTCCCTAAACTTGACACTCGTTTAAATCGAATAAATCATCAAAATTCGTTTGAATTTTATCAATCATCAAATTAGAAATTTGTTTATAGTTATTACATTCATTTTTCCTATTTTCATGACACTGGAATTATAAACAATTGTGACTGACATTGAGTGTGACGATAACTACACTAGGTGGGGCAATAACAATACATAAATTTGAACTTAATCAACATGACATGCTTGCCTTCGGAAGGACCCCAACCTAATGTTTAAAAAAGAATAATAGAGACATGAAATTGTTAGATGGCTGCTGTGAGACGGATATCAACAACACACGGACTATACTTCATTCTACAAATCACGCAAAAATGTGAAACTTATATGAATATAACTTGCTCGCTCTGATGAGACAGTTCAAACCAGATACCTGACCTCCTAAATAATTGGACACGGTACAGTGAGAAATTATTACTTGTCCATTGGAACATTTTATGCGATAGCTCATCAAAAATAGCACATAAGCTGATGTAATTAATGTCTATTATGCGTGAGATTGTACATTATGTGTGAGAATGTCTATGATGTGAGATTTTCTATTAAGTGTGAGATTGTCTTTTATGTGTGAGATTGTCTATCATGTGTGAGATTGTCTATTATGTGTGAGATTGTCTATTATGTGTGAGATTGTCTTTCATGTGTGAGATTGTCTATCATGTGTGAGATTGTCTATTATGTGTGAGATTGTCTTTTATGTGTGAGATTGTCTATCATGTGTGAGATTGTCTTTTATGCGTGAGATTGTCTTTTATGTGTGAGATTGTCTATCATGTGTGAGATTGTCTATTATGTGTGAGACTGTTCCTCTCGAGAGAATGCATCTCACTTAACGTCGTTTGCGTTTTTCTTTACACTATACTTCAATTTAAACTTTTGTAGTCAAGATGTCACTTTTCTTAAAATATTTGTGTAAACTATCTCTGGTTATTAAGCCAAGATGAATATCTTTAAGCGACTGGAGGGCATTAGACTTTTTATCGTTTACTTAGCACTACGAATACTTATTTAAACCTTTTTATTTTGCTACGTAGCCACAGTAGTAGAATGGAGTGCATCCCCGCTCACGATGCAGGGAGACGTGGGTTCAATTCTTGCAGCAGCCTTGGTCTGTTGCAGCGTGGTCATCGGTGGACGCGAAACAAGTCAAGCATGCTGCCAAGCTGGCCGCCTGGAGTATGACTAGACCTCCATTAAGCTTATCGAAGCGCCCCTACGAGCTTCTATTTCTAATTTCAAAACAGAGAACGGGAATAGTCGTTTGGAGCATCATCACTGTTCTTTAGATATTAGCATCAGGAATTAAAAATCTAATGTACCCATTTTGTGTACCTGATTGGAAATGAAGTGTCATTCTTCTTTATTTCTTGGTTTCTGAAACAATCTATTCATGCAATGTCGGGCTTTACTTGGCTCCAAACTTATCCTGAACAGAGATACTTTGTATCTCAAATTGAATTCAATGCCGTCTTCGAATTCTTTCACTACAAGAGTATTTCACTCTGAGATTTTTCGCGATGTTGCGTGCAAATTCACCCAAAAGAGAGGTACTTTACGACGTCGATTCTTAATAATGTCTGGCACAAATCCTCCCGCAGCAGTGATACTTGCCATGCCAAACCAGCTTCAATACTTAATTCTTCTGCAACAGAGCTACCTTATTCACGGGATTCCCTGCTATGCCTGGAGCCAAATTCTACCAGAATACAGAAGAGATACTTCGCATTCAGAAGTCTCTGCAAATTGGCAGTGCTGCCTCAATAAGGTTCTGCTAATTTGCTAATAGCTAATTAGTGAGGCATATATTTTAAATCAATAAAGGAAAAAACTTTATCTCGACATACATATCATAGGGTTTAGATCTACAGTACAAAGAATCGGGGTTTCAAATCTTAACGTTAACATCTTACCGCCAGTGGTGATGTTATGGCAAATCCTTACGTGGTAGGTATTCTAAGCATAGTAGGTGATATAACAGCGATGCTAACGATTATTCCCTACTATACACACCGCTTAAAATTACAAATTATAGAGCACATCTTTCACCGCAACAAAAGGTTAACAGTGCAAGTGTTTAATTTGTGAATGGCAGTTTTCACTAACTTTAAAAATTAGTGATTGATGAATCAGTGTCCGCTAAGTTTAAACTCGTTTATAAAATTCAATTGAGAGACTGAAGTATGAAGAACAACATACATAACATAAAGTCGATGAAGAAGTTCAGTCACAGCAGGGCACTTTAATCATTATATGATCTTAGCATGATGGTTAAGCTATACTCTACCATTTTGATTTATTTAATATTTTTTGTACAGCAGATAGAGTATATTGTCTGAAAAATTATTGTTTAAATTTATTTCCTCGTTTGATTATTTGCCTACATATTGATCATGATCTGATTTTGGCATGACATGCTTAGTTAGAAAGCGATATATCTGTCATAACATGCGATATATCTGTCATAACATGAAAATTTTAACTCTTTACATGTTTTTAAAAATTTCAGAGCAAAAAACCCAAACCGAAACTGAAGTCGTAAAAGAAATAGTGTTACCATTTAACATTAATTACCGATAATTTTCTTACATGTATAGCAATTTTCAAGCTAAATTTTTAGTTATCAGATTATTGAGGCTAAATTTTTAGTTATCTGTGCTCATCACTGCCCAAATCCGTCCACTACAGACATACCTGAACCCGAAACTCCCTAGAATACCAGCCTTTATACCACAACAAAAATAATACATGATACTCGAGACTCACTAGGATGCTCGGCCTAATGTCCTCATGTAACAAAGTGCTGTCTTTAGTCATGCTGCAGCCGTGACAGTAACTCACAGCAGGGGTCCGAGTGCATCCATCACTCTCGTATTCAAGGGAGGTGCGGCTGTCTGTCTCCCTTGATTTATTCTCTCACTCGACCCAAGTCCTTTCATCTCTAGCCTCCAGGGAGAGCATTATTTTCAGGTCATCGCACAAATTTCAACTCAAAGCAGATGCAAGACAAAACCTTCAGCTTATTATCAGCAACTGCGCTTCTGGAAGGGAACTTAAAATTTATTTTACCATCTCTCACTAGCACGAGTATGTCATAATTATCATATTACGACGGCCTAGGAGACGAGTTTCTACTTAAAGAATAATTAACACTATAGCTGTTACGACATCAACAGGAAACTAAACTGAAAATGTACAGTCATAGAAAAATAAAATATTAATCTCTATAACAATAAATACTGAGACATTCAACTAGGCTAAAAAGCAACCAAAAGACCAGTTATACTGTACATCTTTCATGGGAAATAAAGTCTCAAGTTAAAGCCCAACAACAAACTGATGTCGTTTGAATTGAACGTTTCCTCATGGCTGATATTGATCGTTAGGGCAAAGTTCACTTAGGCCTATGATACATCGAGACTTGAAATTCGAATAGACTTTTAAATTTTGGCGTGAATCACAACATCATGACCCGTTTGAAAAAATTTATTTGTTTAATTAGTAGCATTCATGCGTAACTTCCAGTGAAATAGCTTACAATTTTTTCATTTTTGCTGCGCTGAAGATACAGGACGCACAGGCAGACTGACATCGCATACAGAGAAACTAAAATCAAGACTAAGATGCTAAAGAGACCAGGAATTCTACAGTATTGTTAAACAACGTACTGCGTTCGACTCTATTTAAATGTGCAGACATTTTTCGATTGTAACTGCAGACATGAAAAATTTATAATAGATCCAATAAAAATTTCCATTAAAGATCAGAAACTGGAATTACGAAGCATAGAGCTCTAATGGCTTCTGCAGCTTCGTAGATGCGGAAAGTATTCAATAACTGAAGCCTAAATCTCGCAGTTTAATACAAATGTAAGACATTAAATGAAAGCTTACAATGGACTTTGAGCCAAAAAAAATGTCGTTTTCATGGAGGTCAGAAGCATATTTTATCCAATTAAATTCATAGGTAATTTTTTGCGAGCTTAAACATTACTCTGCCTAAGTACAGACTTGAAATCTGGAAATAAATAATGACCATTTGTTTTCTTTTGTGTTCAGATAGGTATGCAAATAAAATTGTGACAAATAGTATGAAACGCCTAAAAAACAAGGGCAGCGATTGAATATTTAACTCAAGTCTACCCTACCAATGTCTTGCTCTTTTCAACATTCTCAAGACGTGCTGACATTAAGGAGATAACAGTTAAGTTCATGTAACTGTTTCAGATTTTCGTATTTTGCTTGTTGAAATTACTAGAATATCAAAACTAAGCCGCACACTGGCTTTAGGAGCACAATTCTTCGAGAGAACTCCATCTTGGACTGACGGCAAGGATTGCTGTAAAGTAGTCCTTGGCTGACGGACAACTCCCTATTGCTCAGGAACGCACTCCCGTAAAAATCATCGAAAGAACATTCGAAATAACTTCCAGCTTCTTAATTACAGCTGCATGAGTAAAAACTGCTGAAAGGATACGAGCATTTGGTTTGTACAAAAGTGAACGGCTCTTAATTTGATTGTGTCTTTTGTTCACTTGGAGCAAAGATGTTTCTGAGCGACCTCGGAGAGCAGAAACCCTTGGTCATGAGTAAACTTCACCGTGAACCAAACGCTAGGTCATGAGTAAACCTCACCGTGAACCAAACGCTAGGTCATGAGTAAACCTCACCGTGAACCAAACGCTAGGTCATGAGTAAACCTAACCGTGAAGCAAACGCTAGGTCATGAGTAAACACCATGAAGCAAACGCTAGGTCATGAGTAAACTTCACCATGAAGCAAACGCTAGGTCATGAGTAAACTTCACCGTGAAGAGTACCTGGTGAATGAATGAGGTTGTGCTTACGAGTATGAGACTTTCTAATATTAATGGAAAGCTTAATTTTGAGAATAATAATACTTTTAGAAAAGGCTACAGTGTAAGATAGCGACAGTGCCATCAGACGGTAGTTGTAGAAGCAACCTTCAAAGATTCTGAAGAAAAAAGTTTCGAGCTTGATCCTGATTTACTTTTTAAGAAGAATATCAGAAGTGACTTCTAACATGAAAACTCACTTTAATATCAATTTCTTTAGGGCATGGTCTTCTCTTTTAAAAATTTTTTGAATTGATTGCAGATGATTAATCTGAACTCTTTCCGTGTAGCAGTAGCTGGTTTTCTTGAAAACAGACTGCACGATTTCAACTCATGGCAGCATTCTGATATGGTAAAGCAGTTTATAACATGTGAAACTGGAAGAATCTTGAACCTCTCAAGAATAGATCAAGCGGCCAAAATCAAATGAATTTTGAAACTCAGAAGTAACATCTTACACAACACGAGTCAAAACATACAGGCTTCGCAAACCTTTGAGCTCTGTCCCAACTTGTCTACCAGTCCACCGCTTAACGCAACCAGTCAACAAGTCTACCAAACCAGTCCACCAAGATGAGGATCGTACCAGCCATCTCAGCGCACCGTCTCAAAGAAGCTTTGTGCAGTGAGATGCAATGAAGTTGTCTGCTGCAGCACTGAGTGACAGAACAGAACTCTGTCTCTCTCATTCACTTTCATTCAGATCACAAGAGTTGTTACGCCAAGATACAATCATGACACAGCGTGACAATACATGGCAGATCTGGATCATGAGACATGGTAGTCTCAACACGTCTCCAGCCCTCATGAACATTTTAAGAATTTACATGACTTACGCTGACAAAATATACACAGCGATAAAAATTAACTGGATTTGGCAAGCCTAGAACTCATGAATTACTTAACTGGAACTAATATTTCTTATTAGCATGTCTGCATATGCTATCTGACAGGAAACATTGACGCCTTGACGTCAGAACTCGCATGTTCTTCATGCTGGAACACTTCTATTATAGTTCTACTGGAAACTCAGCAAAATACCAAGGCAGGTCGTTTTTACTTCAGAGTAAAATTTTTAATTCAACCAATTTCGATAACAAATTACTTGTGGGCTTATAAATTTGTGAGGCTTGAGCTTTCATGTCCTTCAAAGGAATTCAGTTCGTCTATTAAGACATTCCGTAGGAAGTGAAGGCAATTTGAGCTTAAATTATGCGAGAGAGAAGACAGAAACCAACAAGATTGCGAATCTGAAAAGGCTCTGTCTTGAACATCCGACGCATCATTTTTAGCTGAGACATTTTTGTAACTTTGGGACTTTGATAGTTCTCTCCAGCGATTATTTTTAATGACCGTGTATGAAAGTACGAACATCAGGCACCGGCAAGCTTCGTTTGATTCCTGTGACGGAGAATATTTTGAAAGGCAGCGTAGTCGTGCCCTGCGAATAATTCTTAAAGAGGAATTTCAATTTATCTTAAAAATAGAAGGAAAAATAGTGTCCCTGAATTTCATGGATTTAATAATTCTGACGTTGTTGCACAAGCGTTGTTGCATAAGTTTAATACAACTATTTATTTCTATTCAGTTGCTGTGGACTGAAAATTAAGCGTTTCACAAAAATTAAATAGAATCTTGAGAATCAAGATTTAATTACTCTGTTATAATATAGGAGGCTCAATCGCGAGACACAGCGGTCAAGTATATACAGTATTTTTTCTACTTTCACAGAATTTGAATCTATTGACAAAAATATATTGAAGCTGTTAGTCAGGTTGTATAGAGGTAGAGCCTAAGCAGAAACTGTCGATAAATTTTTTACCTAAAATTAAGTAGTTCAAGTCTATAGTAGATAGAAGTCTATTTATATAACTTATTTCACATTAAAATTAGACTGTATGAGTAACTTGCCTTAAGATCAAAACAACTTCCAATGCTCTTTCAAGAACAGTTGAAATCACACTCAATAAGAGCTCCTGTTTCGAAAATTTGTACTTGAGTTTACGTCAAGGACTACTATAAACAGGACGTGCACCGCCATATAGCTGACTACGCTAGCGGAGGCCATTGCATTCTTAGTATCATAACATTTTCTATCGGACAAATTGATCAAAAATTACTTCTTTCAATCAATAGCAGCGATAATAAGGTTTTACAGTGAATTTTAAATGGTTTAAAGCACTGTAATGCTTTGAAATGCCAATTTTAACCGGACTTAACATGTATTATTATATGAGCTTGGTGGCCACTTCATAGAAAGCCGAGTTGCTGCAGTTTTAGACTTTACAAATTGATTATAGTTAAACCTTTTCCAATGCAAACAATCAAACATACAAACATTCACGCATATAAACAAACAGATATAGAAGCAAAAACCTACCAAACTGCAGCGATTAGTCAGCCAACCGGGCCTTCTTGACAGAGGTCTGAAGAAGGACTACATTCTTTTGCTAGTCTTTCTCTGAGAGGTTGACAGCAAATTTGAGGGGTTGACAGCAAATTGAGTGAGTGTAGTAGTCGTCAGAATACTGCCTTTCTTTGACTCGTACAGTTCCTTGACGTCTGCAAATGATGCAGTGTTTCATTGTCAAGACTGATCTTCTGGCCCTTCTCACTGATCCAGTTGTTGCGGATGCAGTTGTTCAGCAGATATAGCTCCAGCTGTTTAGCTCCAGTTGTTTAGCTCCAGTTGTTTAACAGATGTACTGTGTCAAAAAGGAGAAACCAGACACGCTCGTTGTCAAGAGGATGCTTGGCTGTGGTACTGCAATCACCTAGTGATTAGAACAGAAGTGGCATTGCAGTCTCGGTTGTTCTCGGCCATGCCACTCAGCAACCCACCAGAAATTGAAACAGTTGGGCGAATCTGTACTTCATCTACCAGGAGAAACACATTCTTCAGTTGCAGTGTCTGGACTTTGTCAAATGTTTCCCTCAGCACCTGGTCCTTGTCAATAGATGAAGTGATGTACTGCAGCTTGCGTTTGCATGGCGGCACCAAGAAGTCTCTGAGCTGTTCATAATTACACTTTGGGTATGATTGAAGAGCAAAAAAATAATCATTCATGGAAAACTGCTTCTGTAATAAAAGTTTCAGCTGATGTGTCAAAAATACCAACTTTTTTACCTTCTCGGTGTGGACACAGGCTGCTGTGTGAGTTTGAAGAAGAGTGACAACATTTTGGATCGTTTTGTCAAACGGGATGTCATAGTGCATTGCCAAGCGCACAGTTTTGTCGAACTGAGTATACGATCTCAAACCATTGTTGGGATGAAGTGTCTTAATCAGTGGTACACTAATGCCGTTCTTGAACGCACTGAGCGTTAGTGGGGAACACAAAGTGGGCTTGTTTTCGACAATCACAAACAGGCTGCACTCACTGAAGTAGCCGTTTATAAACATACGCACAAGCCTTTCTTTCGATCTTGAAATAATCAAGTATTTATACTGTTTCTACAGATTACGTTCAGGTTTAAAAGCATCAAATGAAGTAATCTTATCCTTCTGAAGAAAATACCTCAGTTGTTGGTCTTCAACTTTCGCCGGGCGAGGTGCAGGTTTTGGAGATGGCAGACATGAAGCAGACACATTGAAGATACTGGGAGGGATTTCATTTGTTCACACAACCCCACACTTGTTCCGCATTTTTAATACATATAATTAGCAAAAAACTTTGCAAACAAACAATATCCACTTAGAAATGCAACAATGTGCCTCGAAACAAACAACAATGTCCGATTCAAACCGAGCGACAGACTACGACAATGTTCGCGCTGTGACAGATGGGGCAAACTGAGCTCAGTGAACTGGCCTCCGCTACCGTAGTCAGCTACATGGCGGTGCACGTCCTGTTTATAGTAGTCCTTGGTTTACGTGTAAATCAAACTCACTATTCACCAACTGCCTCATCAGATGAACTGAAAACATGGTTTTGGAGTGTCATTTAAATGACACACGTAGTATGAGGCGACGTAGGAATAAAAATGATGTACCACATGAGGGATGGTGTAGTGATAAAAATAGCTGTTGGTATTGTGAAATTTCAATATCAACTCTTTCTCTCTTTCTCAATGTCTAATTCTTCTACCTCTTAACATATATCTGACTAAATCTCGAATAGGAGAAGTCTAAGCTTTGAGAAAAAAATAAACAAAGATGCACACTTTATTGAGCGACGCACTAGAAATATTCACGTTCTCAACAAATGTGTCCACCGAAAAGGAAGGGAAAAATTAGAAACATAACTATGCATCAATAAAATTACTAAACATAGATTTCACAAACGAGAGTAATGGGTGCAGTCTTATTTGTCCAATAAAGGGATAATTTCGTCTACTACAAAAAACTGGTGCAGTTTCTTGTTCAAGTTTTTAAGAAAAACGAATAGAACAACCTCAGGGCTGGGAACTTGACGTCAATGGGGGGCAGACCCGAGTTGCCTTAGCCTGCTTCACCGTACGCAGCCTACATTTACAGATGCCAACAATTAATTACTTAGTTTTCAGGTGGTCCATAAGGCAGCAATGAATCTCCACCATTAAGCCATTTCAGGTGCCAGAGCTTCTACCTCCTCTGCACTATACAAATTGCATGTAAACTATAATAATTCCATGTTCTTTCCCCCGTATATATGATACAACAAGCCAATTAGGTCTCTCACGACACGCATTCTTCTCTCATCTTTGCATGTACGATGTCCATGTGGATGTTACGACGGAGCGAGACAGACACCTACCATCAATCCTTTGATGGTCTCTGCATTACGATATAAAACTGTCGAAAAATATGGTTGGATATAACTTCTTTGTTCGAATCACATCTGGGTCTAAAAGGTCAATCTCTGCAGTGCGCCTGCTTTACAGACTAGCTCATACCAAAGTGGTTTGTTAAGTTGGCCTTTATATGCTCTACAGAAATGGCAGCTAATGAAAAGGCCCGTCTTTATTCTTGAGCACAACCGCACGCGTCTCGAGGGTCCAATAAGCTTTCCAGGAGTAGCTCAGCCTGCAGGAGGCCTTCTTAAGAGGAATTTATTGTCAAGAACACACGATATTCCTTCAAAGCCAACCACTGACAGACGACTGATACTTTTTCTAAGTCCTCAATACAGCAGTCATACATTGACGCAGTGGGACTATAATAATACTAAGAGAACTAAAAAAAAGTCTTTTTACAATAATACATTGTGAAAAGGAATTTCGTTTTTACAAATGTTACAGAAATAAAAATTATTTACGGAGTAATTAAAGAAAAAAGTACTATTGACGCAATTATTAGAGGTAATGATTACAAATCAAGGACTTCCTTTGATTCAGTTTCAGTTGGATGTGGAAAAATTCCAATTTTTAAGATGACAATGATGGCAAATAGTGCAGTCAGCTAGACTAGACTTGAACGACAAACCGCTAGATAAAGCACGGAAAGGACTAAAGTAAAGTTATGGGTGTTATGGGATGTCAGGCAGATTTTGCGGAATTCTATTTTTGCAAGGCCCTATTTTGGGGAAATATAGTGGTACTCGTTATAAGAATTTAATTCGTTGCTGGAAGCTGTTTCACTAACGGAAACTTTGAGTTATGACCTAATTTACCCATAAATAAATACAAAGAAAAATTATGTGTTTTAGGATCTCCCAAACTGGATACTCGAAATTCAAAATGAGCTTTAACTGTGTGTGTTATTGTACATTTATTTAAATTTTAATATCATAGAACTAGAATTAGTAATAATAATTCATACCATTAGTGAAATTTAGAGGGAAAGATGTTTAAGTTTACTCGTTGATGGGCTTGGCAGAATGAGGTGGAAGAGGCAGGTTAATGGAAGCGTTGAGAGGTGGAACCCCCGCATGCATGCAGTCAAATGTGTACACACACGGCAGTTCAGGCGTTCAAGTAACATATTTTCTAGTTTAATGACTCACTATTTTTCATACGTCTTGTTCGAGCAACAATTTTTTGGAGAACCTAGCAACAGGTTGTTTTAGAAATTATTAATAACAAGTATTTGTATTACTTTACAAATGGTCGCGATTTTAGTTAATAGGAATACAGACGTGCACGAGAGTGAGAAGCATATGATACAAACTAATAGAAATATGTCTGAGAAAATATGTTCCTCATGTGTATTGTTCCTTTTCTAAGCAATTCTTTTCTGAAGGAAAGCGACCGCACCGCGTTCTTCGACGGTCGGCCGAGACCCTGATGCATGTAGCTGTACCCTGATTTGTGTCGGGCCGGCGATCTCATTTGTCTGGTGTCACTGGATGTATTTGTCTGGCTGTATAGTTTGTCTGGTGTCACTGGATGTATTTGTCTGGCTGTACAGTTTGTCTAGTGTCACTGGATGTATTTGTCTGGCTGTATAGTTTGTCTGGTGTCACTGAATGTATGTGTCTGGCTGTTACAACATAAACCAAAGAAAGGAAGGATTTGGGAGATCAAAGAAGATTTATTGTTTATAGATATAATTGTGAAATTTGTGTTTGTGTTGGCATTATTTTCAACTGTTGTGAAGCCTTGAATTCAGATTTTCAAGGAGTGACTTTTTCTGTCGATATTTTTTTGACTTGCACATTTTGTGTGAATGTCTCGAGGGCAACTGTGTACTTCTGAGGCTAAGGGTTTTACATTATTTTTGGGAAAACATAGTCTGTTCACGCATAATACAGTTTCTCTGACCTTTTTATGTATAAGTTTATTTTTCGGAGGAATTATCTTTGTAACTCGTCAATTTCAATACCAAAAAAATGTTAGTGTAGCTTATTTTAACGATGGAATTCTGGTCAGAATATCAACATCATGAATATGGATGACTGGACTGGGGTTATCTTTCACTGATTTGCAGTCATCTTTGAACTTAGTGAACCAGCTTAAGACATTTACTTCCCAAACCTATTTCTTAGAGTTCATAAGTTTCTGACACTGATGACCTAGTTTTAAAACGAAAATTTGCACAAGACCGTTGTTTCAAATTTCCATTCATTTTGCGAAATTAATGGTTCACCGAGAACAGAAAACACATTTTCACTCACGTGGAAACGACTTTTTACTGAACGCAAATATCGCAGTGATATTTTCTGGACAAAACAAGTTTCCCCTTCTACACCCGCAGGAAAATCTGGCCTCTATTAAGCAGTGACAGTACCAGTCTCCAAACTTTCCATTCACACCTCGTATTTATGATGCGATCATTATCTTTAACGTGAGTCCTCAGCCTTTTTTGGAGGGCTCCAGTACTACCAACCAACCCAACCTTCCGGTACGTGCATCCAGTAGTAGTCCGGTACGAGCATCCAGTACCGTGCCTCCAGTAGTGGTCCTTTACGTGCGACCAGTACCGTGCATCCAGTACGTGTTTACTGATGGTAGTTCCAGTACGCTTATCCAAGACGGGATCCTTGACGTCCTACAGTGCCTGTTTGTGAGAGATGCACAGCAATTCAATGGCCAATGCTTGTTGACATAACATTGAGGGCATCCACGAGCGTGTCGACTGTTTGGTTTGCCGCCACAAGGGTGAGGCAGAGAGCTCTGCAGGCAGATTGAAAGCAATAATATTTATCTTATGGTTGAGTATCAGAACGGCCACCCATGACTGAGTAATTTCTGAGTTTATTGGGTTGTCACTAGTATTTCTAATTTTTTGTGTTTTCCTCGTGCCAACAAATTCCGAAAAAAATGTGTGCTTTTATTGAAAATATCAGAGCTAAAATAATAACGAACGGCTTGAAAAAAATTAATGAGGGCAAAAATAGATATATGATCGCTTTGGCTGCATTTTCCAGAGGCAGCTTGTAGTGTAAAAATTTTAGCATTTCGTCTCACGGGTTGGAAAAATATACTGGTTTTTGAACAAAAATTATCCTTCACAATGCAGGCATTTGATAATAACATGCTTTTCTTGAGCATTAATTTCTGTGTAAAGGCTTGAATCCCTCTCAGTGATTATGTCATGTCAGGCCCAATTAGTTCTTACTTTTTAGCATTGATTACTACATCTAATGTTATTCTCATTTCATTTGTTTGTATTCCATGGTATTATACCACCCTTTTTAATGTAAAGGAAACATGCAAACATAGCTAGTGTAATTCTTAACACCACGAATTACTAACTTATAGCATCTACTCCAACAATAAGTACAACTAATAAGCTTCAGCATCTATTGGAATAATGAGTGCAGTCAAATCGACATCATATGAATTAGATGCTAGGGATGTCAGAAAACTATTGCCCTTAAGTTTCACTTCATTGATGCATTTTTACTGACCCTACACATAATGCAATTTTGTAAGAGCTTCAAGAAAAAACTCACGACTGTAACAATTTTTGTACACCTTATCCTTTGATCCTGTAGCTCGTATTTGGAGCTAGACGAAACCAATTTTGAAATGACTTTTGCAGCAATTGAGAACTTTAGATCTTTCAGTACTTGACTGAAAAGAAACAAGTTGTCGATGAGGATGAAGGGTAGCTGAGGAATGCTGTCATCTGACTCCTAAGCTCTTGCCTCAGTGACTCAACTTGTCAGACACAAAGGCGTTTTTTGGATGACTCTCCACGGAACGTAAACCACTCATGTACCACATTTCACTGATTAATTCTACACTTTACTACCAGAGGCACAGCTCTTGAAGTTCTTGTTTTTTGCAAACAAAGGGACTCCAGTTATGAAGTTGAACGCAATGAACAAATTTCACCACAAATTTTACTACAGAACCGAAGAGTCTAACAAATGAAGAGTTTTATCACTGCATGCTGCAGCGTAACCAGAATAACGAGTAATTGTGCATAAACATGTATTGTTAACTGGCTTGGTTTGTAGAAACAAGACTAACTTCGCGAATGTGAAAATAACTCGCCTGAAAATATTTTAATGTAAAGATATCAGCGTCAACGCTTTTTTGGGCTGGAGTTTCTGAATCATGAACATGCTCTGTTTTTTAGCGAACAGTCACTGTACAACCAAACCTCACCATTCTCAAGTCAACTGATAAATCAGACAATGTTTATGACAGAGAGAGGAGTTTTCTGCACATAGCAGATCAAGAGGAGAAACGTGGAAATTTAAGACCAAGTAAAGTGAAATAACTCCCTGCTGGAAACTTCCAGCTCGTAACCCAGGACATCAGAATGTAATAATAGTGGTGTTATTGCGTCGTGTTTTCCGAACCTAAATTTATGGCTCTGATAAAATGAATTGAGCAGTGTTGTCAGTAACTTCCAGCACTCATGGCATCGAGTTTCAGGGGAATGGAGGCGAGTGTCGCATTTGTTGCCGCCGCAAAACAAAGAATTCGAAGTTTTGCTGTGAGACTCAGTGAGTGATGCTGATGGCTTTTGCTCAGCGCGGTTTTTTCTATATTTTTTGCTCTCCTGAGTTTATATTTTCTCAGGTTTTTTATTTTCAACACATCTGTCCTCAGGCTGTATGGCAAAATGTGCTGCGTGCTCTTTTGTGTTATTTCAAGAATGATTGAATATTTAACATTTCAGTGTAATAATTTCTTGCTGCTGGCGAACAAAAGTTCTGTTCATAAAGCTCATTAAACTGTGAAAGTTTTGCCTCTGAGAAACGCCCGTGTGATCAGTATTTTAACAGGAAACTTAATCGGTAGTGTTAGCACTACGAATGAAGGCACGTTCATATACCAGTGTGGCTTTATTGTTTCTCATGAAAAATTGTTCACTGATTAGTTGACCTTTCCCTTAAAAATAAATCAGGATATTTCTTAAAATGGTAAACCCATTCCTGATATTTCCTTAACTTGTGTCAATGTAATATTCTAGTTCAATTAATTGATTTTCTCAGAGCTTCCCCTGACCTAGCTATCTCAATAGGCATGGCATGAAAGTAATCGAGATAATATTATACGAGGGTCTGATATAATTATTCAGGCTTTCCGATATCTAACAAAGTTGTTCAGATCACTTCAAGCGAACATGTGCCAGCACTTGTAATTTTCTTAATGTGTGCAGCCGCTCTCTAAAATCCAGAAACAGCCTACAGGAGAAACTGCTATTTGTACAATTATAATTAAAATGAAACGGCTCAATTTGCGATTCTTTATCGAGAGAAATGTGCATTGAAGTGTAATATGTTTTCATGTGTCTTCAGGGTCTGTAGCCACTGATTATTGTTTAAAAAATTATTTTGAAAAAATTTGCGTACCATAATATATTTCCAGTTACTATGTAATTACTTCAAATAATTGCTATAACGAGGGACAAACTCCATAGAAAACTAAGTTAAAGCAAAACATTTTGAACCTGTTTTCTCAGTTTTCATCTTATCAGAACTCTCTGTTTCAGGAATGTTGAGACACGAATGCAAAAATCATCAATAAAAACGTTAGCAACGCTGACTGCTAGCATGCCGTACAATATTGTCCGAAAATATTTTTTAATTTGAGAGCATGTTAATTATTGTAGAGTTTGTTGTGCAAGGTCCATAGCGATTTTGATTTAACTTAGGCCTCAGTAACCGCGTAAAATTTCGTGTTAAACTGAAGTTGGAAGCTTCACTACCGCCGCTTCTGAACCAGATCATCCAACCCCTCTTTTAGGTACGGCATGGGACTTGGGTATCAACCCAAGAATGAGCCAAACGACTCGTTCCTTTTGCCTTATTCTATTCTTTTACCAACTGTACAACACATGAGATACAGCATCTCTAATTATACCAGATCTCTCAGAACGATTCTTATTTCAAAAGGTATCTCAGAATGATTCTTATTATACCAGGTCTCTCAGAATGATTCATATTAAACCAGACCTCTCAGAATGAACACTACATTTGAGCTTAGCATGTCTTAGCATGTCTCGTCAAAGAGGGAAAATAGCTGAACACAGGCTGGTATTAGAAAACAATTATACAAGATCTGGTTTCTCAAATTGCCTAATATTTGGATGATTTTAGCGCACTTAATCTGGCTAAAGGCAGAAAATTATTGAACAAAGGCTGGTGCCCTTTTTTTATCAGTCTTATATTTAACAAGTTTTTTCATTCGCGTTTTTTTCCAGACACTCTCGCAGTTTCAATATCATTTCCGCATTGCTTCACTCACCTCACCATTGGCCGGTCGTTTTTCAGAGACTCAAACTCGTGTAGTAAGTTTTCTCATTATTCATCATCCACTTAGTGGGGAGACGTAAACTTTAGATTTCAGTGGACAAAAGAGGAGAGAATTGCAAGAATTAATATCTGGAGATCGTGGAAGCCACTGAACCTCAAGACCTAAAGCAATGAAGGATACAAAAGACATTCTTCAAGTGATTTTTCACTATGACTCGTTCATAAATGGGAGCACTGTCCTGTTTCCACGAAATTCCATTAAAATAAGTGTACGACGCAGGTATTTAATACGGGCTGTCCTCTGTCAGCTACAGTTTCTCCTGACTCTCACTTGACTGCATAAAGTTGTTACAAATCTAATGTCCGATTTTAAGGCCTATATATTATTGATTAAAAAGCTCATGATTATAAAAACATATCCTGCCAGTAAGCTTTTAAATCCACGCTTGTAAAATTTCTTAGGTTTTATAACAAAATATAAATCTAACTCATTTGTGACCTTATGAGGACTAAGTGAGCTAAAGTCGGCTTTATATTACGCGATTTGTTGGGATTGAAAAGTCAGTAAACATTTTTCTGAAACATTCGGTATAAATTGTACAAGATCCTAGGAATTAAATTATTCAGGTGCAACTCAGAGAAATACCGCCGCTGCGATGACAGCACAAGCGTATAAATCCAAGTGTCAGAACAGTTTGTCAACCAGAAGAAAAACGAGCTGGGCATTTTTATTCCATTCTTAATAAATATTTAGTTTGAACTTCCCAAACGAGAACACATGCGCTTCTTTTATTAAATTTTAATCGTTGCTACTAAGTGAAGCATGGATTCCGTGCTAGGACGCATGCGTGGGCTTCTCTGTTCCTGAGTTGCGTTGAGTTCAGAAATTTGTATCGTGCTCCACTACAAGCTCGATGAAACGTGACAGGAACTACATTTTCCTCTGCTTATAATTACGAGTAAAGTACTCACGAACCTTGATCGCAAACGCTTATCTACACTTCATCAAACTTTAGGATGAAGCATCGTATAATATGTTGTTGAAGACGAATATACATGCGTAATATTCCTTGTTGATACTCCATTAACTATTTTCTCCGACCGTACCCTATATATTTTTGAATGCATGCGTGTATCATACTTTTAAATTGAATTTCAATAGCATCAATTCGACACACGTATCTAAGTTATTGAATACTATTTTATTATAAAAATTATTGTACTAAGATAACCCTTCAGCAGATTTTTTCGCAGCTCGTTCCATATAGTTTATAAATAACAATCATTACAACAAAACAAACGCAATAAGACATTGAACCTCTGTTACGTGACAATTAATTACTATACACTATCTAACTATGTAATTCACATCAAGATGAAACTCATCTCTCGGCGCCCCACTCTTCCCCGTACTGGCAACTTCCTTCAGTATCATTTGAGCGATCGAAGCTGAAGATGGTCCACTGCCCTGCCATCCTGATCCTCTAGACTGGCCTGTTGAACTGAGCTGAGACACATCTCCTGAACACAGCCCTTCATCCAAGCTTTCAACTTTACGAGCTTCGCTAATCTCAACACCGAGAGAAAATCCTGCATGTTCAAGACCTGCCAAAGCTTGAGTTGTTGTCAAACTCTCTGGTTCCATAAAGAAGGTGAGCTAATTCTGCCACGCCTGCAACCACAATATTTTCAAAAAGATTACGTTCAGGGAGTGCTCTTCCGCTGGCGGCTTGGTACGAGCTATTTTGCTCCTTTTAGATACAGGAAAAGCAAAGAAAATAATTCGTGTTTTCAGAAAGCGAAGAAATTTTTGATCGGGCATGTTTGCTCAATACAAAAAATGAGGACTCAGAAGGAAAAAATGAAGCTGTTAAATTAGCAAAGAACATATTAAGGATTTTTATCAAAACATTGCGTTTGCATAAAAAATTTTCCCCAGATAGAAAGAAGACTTTATTTTTATGATTGAATTGTTACAGTACGAATATTGTACGAATAGGGAACCTAAACGTAATAATTTTGAAATAATTATTTTACGCTCAATTAAGATACGTAATTATTGTAAACAAGCAACTATTTTTTATAACCTAATTATGAGAAAATTGTGTTTTTTGTGCTAGCAATGATGGGAATTTTTACAGAAAGCTAGGCGCGACGCTGTTAGATGAAGCTTGAGAACATTAAGAAAATATTAATTGAACGACAAGGTCGCTCTCGCGCTACAAGAAAATAAAAATTGGTAAAATGCCCGACAGAGAAAAACTTTGAACAAACCCAAAAGGATCCCTCGGAAATTTAATAAAAGAAGGAAATAGATCCGACGGAGCCATGTCCCCCATTCTCCACAAAGACTTTAAGACCTTCCTTAAAAAACATCAAAAGAAATAGCTGCCATCTAAAAAAACTGTGAACAAACTTCTTGTAAGGGCTGAAATTCTTCTCTGTAGTGTCTGCAGGGGCACGCTACTAAACCTCGCGTTCAGTAACGAAAAGAAACTTGGTGTCCAGTAAAAATTTGATGTATAACTGTTCAATTTCAGTCTTGAACTGGTGAGCTTGACACCATGGTTTCGAAGACAAGGAGCGTCGTCAGTGATAGTTTGGGCCGCAATCACTGAAATCGGAACAAGTCTATTAGTTTGTGTTGAAGGAGGGGTTAAAATTAAACAAGAAATAACTGCAACGGCATTCTCAAAGAATCATTGTTGTTCTAAAAATCATTTCAAAATATGCCATTGGTCATTTCAGCAAGACTCGGCACTTTCACATAGAAGGAAGAAAACGTAAGAGTGATTAACTTTCAATATTCCTCACTTCGTTTCAAAGGAGGAATGGCATTCATCATTGCTAGGCCTGAATCGCCTTGATCCTAGCACAGAATATTGCCTACATTTTGAACAATAAGTTGGAGACTTAATAAGTTATATATTTTGCGTATAAAAATATCCATACCACGTAGACGAGTTCATGCGTAATGTAAGGATTTTTTGACGACTCTCTAGTAGATTACTATTCAGGGTTCCTCTTAAATTATCTGATGGCATATACATACCTTTCGACTAATATTACAAATTATCTCAAGACACACATCTTCAAGCTGGTCTCAAAACTCCTCCTGTGTTCGTATAACTATACGCTTGTTTGACATATTTTCTGATGACATATGCTTGTCCTATAATTTTTCTAGCGGTAAACAATTTTCAGACCCTGTCACATCAATTGTCATCCGCATAAATCTTTAGTTTCATTCTATAAATTCTTCACTGGTACGCCGTCTATTGGTTTGTTGTATGAACGCTTTCGTAATAAATATCCTACAGCACGTCCTACAATTTTTCGTCTGGCAATTTTTCTTGGGGCAACCGTCTTGAAGCTCGTCCATTTTTTCCTAATCGCATATTTCATGAAGTTTGCCCAACTCATTTCCACGAGTTTGTGCAACTCATTCTGAGAACGCATCACGATGCTTGTTTCACAAGTTGCCAAGCCCAATCTTGACGTGCTAGAAAGTCATTGATCTCTCGTAGAGTTCACCGTGCGAGCGCGAGAAACACGCGCTGAGGTGCAAGCTTGTTTGCCCGGCGCTCGAGCTCTCTGTTCTCGCCAGAAATGGGTGCAACGGAAGCAGCCGTCACGGCTGTAGCAACAAACGACGGACCTAAAACAACGCTCGTGACTGAAAGCACGCCCGAAATAGCCTTTAAAGCGCAATAAATAGACCTTTTCTTACTTATTTTTTCCGATTGGGCTTTTGACATGATTACCCTCGTCTTTAGTTTAACGACAAGCAGAGCATGTCTATTGTCTCTTGTTTGTCCAAGCTTCTGCACTGATGTTGTCCAATCCGGTGAACGGATAGAAAAATTAATCATTTTACCTCAAGAAGATACATATGTTTCTAGCCATGTTTATCTTGCTCACAAGACCATCATTGAACATTAAATTAGGCGTAACTTCTTCTCATTCATATTTTATAATCATCCCATCTACGTTCTACGTTCCGAAAAGCAGTTTCTACATTGCTTGTAGCATTACAACCTCACATTTTGTAATACTGAAATCAAAGACGTGAAAATAAGTTCTCGATCATAAAATAAATTGGAACATAATGTTTTCCCTACAACCAAGAAGATTACGAGGACAATTCATCGGAACCTATAAATATTTCAACGACTCTAACGATGTTACCCTGGAAGGGCTTTTCTGCAAAAATGATAATGTGCGAACCAGAAATAACAACCAAAAACTAAATAGTAAGAAACTTCAAGACATTCCTGGCTCTTAACTTATTTCCAGTTAAAACTACCAGAACCTGGAACCAGCTATCCGAAAATATCGTTTCTGCTGGCATTGTGAAAACATTAAAAAATCGTCTCTACAAATGTTGGATAAGGAACTCCCCAGTTCTGTGTCATGTGAGCCAGGTGATTATAATGTAACAATTGTAGACTGATAACATGATTGGTACCTCTCCTCCTCTCATCGTTGTTAACTCTAAAGCCTGTGTATAACTGAGATACATGTATGTGACTGAAGTGTCTGATTAAGGTCCCTGTACGTAATTGATACCTTAAATTTAGACGCCATGGAACTTGGGTAGCCACTAATCAATATTGAACGGACCAAACGGCTCGTTCATGTTGCCATATTTTATTATATTTTATTCTATTTATGGTAAACGTATTTGAAAAAGATAGCTACATAATGTTCACTGTCATTTGTTTGTGCTTCAGGCCGTATCGTTCTTGATTAATAGTTTTTAATATCACTCCAGGGTGTTAATTACCGTTTGGGATTAATAGTTTTAAATAATGCAAGTGCATGATTAAATGTTACAAGAAGTTGGTAACATGTAGCTAACATTAACATATCTAATTATATTAATGTAAAATATTGTAACATTTTGATTATAAAAACATCAGCTTATCAGCATTATAATCTAAATGAGTTCCTTTATGGAACAGTTCTTTTTGTTTTGCGTTTGGATGTGTTCACTAATGTGAAAACTGTTTTTTTCGCGTCTAAATGTGTTCCCAAATTTGATAACTTTTTTGTTCACATCTACTCTTTATCTGTGAACTTTTTTATGTTCGTCGTCTTTACATGTCATAGGTCATTACTAATTTCATTACAAGCTATTCAGTGCCGTCGTCACGTAACATTTGTTCACTCAAATCCTTACCAATGATTTCTGTCATGTGATCAAGTAGAATCAAGTAGAATATACGATCAAATAGAATTTTCCGTATGTCTTTTTTGTTGTAGCCATGAATATCTATGTTAATTATAACTCTATGTTAATTATAATAAATTGTTTTTCAGATGTATTCTTAAATTTCTATTTGCGGAATTGTGGTTAAACCTTTGTTCTTCAATTTCCGCTAGCAGAACTGAGATTTTGGCAGGTTTATTCAGCAATTTTTACTAACCGAACTGTGATTAGTAAATGTGAATTTTAAAAACAAAAATAGAATAAGAATGGGTGTAAAAATTATTAGTCTTCAATTTTGATAGCAGAGCTATTGTTCTTGAAAATATTCCCACCAGCGTCCGCTAATAAATCGTAGTGATCAAAGGAGTTTTTCACTTCATCATATGGTACAACACAGATGGAAGGCGTATTTTTAAATTTCTGAGAACAAAACCGTGCTAATTAAGGGTTTATTTTTAGTTAATTCCCGTCAACCTAATTTAACCAGAGTCATGCTCTCCAGAGCAGAGTTCGCTCACTGAGCCGTGGATATCTAACTGGTCAGGTTCATTAGTGTCGCTGAAGAGCATCAATCACCACACGAGCACCAGCATTCAAGGCAAAGATGGCTAAAGTAATTTCAAATTTTACCCTAAATTTCCACAATGATAAAACTCTCAAAATATGACTGTAAATTTTGAAGTATTTTCTCATCAATCAATACCGATTTTTGTGCTATCGATTTTTACCGGAAATGACATTTTTTTTGAACGAACTTTTCAGGGCAGAGCTAGAATTATGATGAAAGTAATTTAGATTGTATAAACTATTTGGCCTCAAAACTGTTCTGTTGATATTGTTTGTTCCACTGAAGTTAAATAGAATTCTCCAGGGCGGTTTCATGTTTGCTGGTGTTCATTTCTCTGGCAGTCGTTCCGAGGTCTCGTTTAACTTGGCCGGAAGAATGAAAGTTTCTCTGCCTAAGTTAGCGTGACCTGGTCTTGTCGCTGTCTCTTGAAAAATACTTTATCAAAGTCAGTTCTGACAGCGCTGTGATGATTCTTAAGTTTTAATCAAGAAATTGGCATAAATTTCGATAGAGCTATTATATTTTCTCCGTTTTTAATTGTGAAACTTTGTTTACAATTTACTAAGGGGATCGTAGTCGTTTCGTAGCTCACTTGAATTGATCGAGTTTTCGATCAAGCTCCTCTTAAGTTGACGACGAAAGCCAGGCTAAAGATTTTAACTTCCACAGACAGGTGAACAGACACCTCAGTCAGGACCAATGGCAATCTTTAGTATTTTATGAAAATGACACATAAATTGACTTTGTAGTCAATGATGAAATATGTGCTCTTCGATGTTACGAGTATTGCCTAACTTGTATGTTCTAGATACATTTTTCATTTTTGAGAGACATTACAAGTTCTATTCAGCGTAACTTATATATCCGAAAATCTGTCCTTTGCTTGAGCAAATAACGTTAAAAAGTACGTCTAAGATCACTAGTTCATTCATTAATAGGATTTCAAAGTCTTACTGTTATATCATTGGTGTTAAATACAATGAAATGTTCAAGATTCTCTGTAGTAATTATTTTTAGAGAAAAATCTTCATAGTTCTCTCAAATGTTGTTAATTGTATTCAACAAAAGAGTCTTACATCAATTCTCAGCGGTAGTATAAACAACCTTATCAAAAAAGGGGTATGTAAAACTACCTGATGAAAACACCCACATTAAGCTTCGTATAATTCAGACAATGAATAGCGGTAATTATCTAGTAACTGGCCCCGAACAGAAGAGAAAGCGCCAGAATTAAAAAAATATTCACGAATCACAAATCTATAACCATAAAGTTCATGAAAATGAACAAGCAATTCTCTACCAAGTATTACCATACTAAAAAAATTCTGCTTTTAATGTAAACTCAAGAAAGTCAAGCAGGTTGGCCCTATTGACGCTGTGGCCCGTGCACCGTCATGCATGCAGCCGTCGTCGACAAGGAAACTGCTCCAGTGAATTATCCACTATATGATAATACACCGTTTGTTGCTTACTTGCTTGCTTGCTTGGTCCATTTCTCTGTCACGCTCTTAAGGATTTAGATACGAGAAAATTTGGTAGGGTATACAAGGATTCTATTGTGGATACCAAAGGCACATCCTTCATTGTGGAAACTCCTTCGCAAAGCCAGCACTGGCAAATCAAACAAAAAATCTCTAAAAAACAAGAGAATTTTTTCGTGTGGATCTACTTGTATAATAAATAGAGGCTAGGTGTGTCCATAAACAGATGGTTAGATGTCAGATGTGTAGATGAGCCTTTTAAAACAAGGATCTTTTGCGTTAACTTATCCATTATTTGATCGAAAACGCTTTCGTTTTTTTCTATTTCATACTTCATATAGCTAAGGCGAACTTGCTGCTGTTTAGAGTCTGCTGTACAAGTAATAAATAGGGTCCATGACGTTAATTTTTCTGTCTTTTTCGAAAGAATTTCTTTTTAATTCAAAATTCACTCTCTCTTTCTGCTGTCATGACCCAAAGACAGACACGTTGTAGCTAGTTTCATTATAGTCATCCGCTTCCATTCAGAGTGTCTTGCACGATCTTAAAAAAACAATGCATCTCGTGTTTGTATCATCTTCTCCTCAGAGCACCTGTCACTTTAAAGTCTGCTTTAGTGAGTGTCCTGTTAATCCTTTAGGCACCTCTGGAGCAGCTCTATCTTGTGCGCAGAAACTAACGTCCATTAAGGCAGGTAGGTGTTCGTTCATTGGATTAGAACACTTCTTAAACTGAGTTCCTGCAGAGCTGTGAAGAGGCACAAGCTGTCTCGAGTTCATGTCTTGATGTACTGTGTGCTTGGAAAGAAATGTTGGAGAAGGACCACGCATTTACTGAAGCATACCAAGGAATATTCCTTCAGTGATATGGGAAGAGAGATATTCAGTTCGTCTGCTTCCACTGCATCCGAGTGATGCTTCCACTGCAGTCGAGTGATGCTTCCACTGCAGTCGAGTGTCTATCGTAACAACACGACCTAATCAGCGAGACCAATGAGATGCTTCTCCGTCTGGAGTTACATATCACGTTCAAAAATGGCTACCCTCTAGAAAAAGCAAAAACGAGTTGTTCCTTTTTCATTATTACGTTAAAATTTAATAGTCTTCGTAGTCGATTATTGAGGCTATGAGACAACTCCCTTTATACAAATATTTAGAACAATATCTCTCATAAAATATTTCTGAACCTTTTACCGATGTTTATTTAAACATATGATATGCAGCACAATAGAAGTATGATAGGAATGCTTTGATATGCTTCCTCCTCCCAATAAAAATGGAGGGCAGAAATTAACGCAATAGTTTTACTTGTACTAAAATATTCATCCAAGTTTCGACAAGTCGACTGGACATAAAAATATAACCCCCTTTTTCGTCAGTGTTCTTACTTTTAAATGCCCATTAGTTTCACTCATTCTTTGTAGCATCAATTTTACTTGCCTATATTTGTACATTTGAAATATCTGTGAGTTCTGTGACTGCATGGACACAGTTTCAAGCTTCTCAACGACGCAAGAAATCTTCTCTTCAATATACAAGGTGGGCACTGACTGCTCAGCACAAACATTGTATGCGCGTACGAAACAGAGTCACTAAAGATATTCCGACTAGTATGTGTAATGCTTAATACATATGCTTCATTTAAATATCATTAAACTTAATCATATAGATATGTGAGACATAATTTCAACTCCAGAGTTAAGCATGATAATTGCGTGAGACGGAGTAAAAAATTATGAAAGTAATTTATCTCTAAACAGATGTAATGAATACAATTAACATTCTTCTCATATGTTTCTCATATTAGCCCCCATTCGGTTATCTTGTGGGCTTCGGTAGCTAATTTTTAACTATGATTGGGACTTCCATTCTATAAACTTTCAATTTCAAATGAAATATATTTATTTTGCGCTGTTATGAACGCGGGTCTTCAGTAGTTTTATTTCGAGGTCGGAAGCTTTGAAAACAAGCTCAATATAAGACGCTAAAAACTGCATAATGAGTGTGAGACCTAAGAAAATTCAACAAATATTCTTTCAGTGTCCAAGAAGCTTAGATAAAATCCTGTGAGACGCGACACTGAGTCGCTCGTTGCACTACAGGTGTCGGTGACAGAGCAAAACCAGCAGCAGGATGGAAACAAAAACCTTCTTTCAAAAGGATTATTTTGAAACCAAAACAAACTTAAATTTCGTCTAAAAAAATTAGATAAAGTTCTCCTAGTAGAGCCCACTAATTTCATTTCTGTACTGCTAATACCTAAATTTTCCCTTAATTAATCAATTTAAAAATTGTATTATAATCATGAAAAATTAACATTACAGCTTTAACACTGATATAACAAACTAGCTGTGTCCTCCTCAAAGTCACTGTTTCCTAAATGACCATTTTAGAGGTTGTGACTTTCAGCAAGAGCACATTTGACATTATTGAAGAAAGAAACATGAAAAACAAGACATCAATCATGACCAACTACTCAGTTATTTTCTTACCACGTTGGTGTTTCCCAATCATTAACAGAAATTACTGACCTGAAATTTTTCTGATGTGTGATATGAGCTTTCCTACTCCATATGATAAAGCACAGTTAATTTTAACTGTGCTAAGTATTTGTTTGTTCTTTTTTTCCTCCTTTGCACTAGTGAAAAATGTTTCTTCTTTACAGTTATGGGACGCTGGCCATGAAGAATGTTCGACCCTTGAAGAGGTTCCCTTCATCTATTTATTAATGGTAAAAGACAGTAAATAATCTTAAAACATGCGTAATAAAATAGTCAGTTTGAAACCAACATCAAATCCTGGAAAGCTTCTCTTATCTACGCCAAGTAAATATATTTTCTTCAGTAGATCTCTCTTCTGATAATAAAAATTGGCTATACTCCTGCTAACTGCATGTTGAAAGATAATACTATTGGTATGAAAGTGTAGGTTTATTATGGTTTATTTCTGTGTGATAGATACAGAAAATGGTAAGAATAACAGGGTTTAGGTATGGGTACTTAAATTAATTACTGTATCACCAGCTTGGTCGACTGGTGAGCGAATCTGCTTGCGAGCGGAAAGACCCGGGTTCGAATCCCGCTGCCGACATGGTAGACGCGGCTAGAAATACAGCATGGGACTTGGGTAAACAACCGAATAATTATCGAAGTAATTATCCGACCCAAGAATGGGCCAGAAGGTTCGTTCCTATAGCCTCATTCTATTCTATTCTATTCTATTCTATTCTATATTCTTTATACGATTAATTCAGTCGTTTTCTTGAACTCTTGTTATGATGTCCATCACTTAAAATGATTTACTAAGTTTATCAAACAACACACTTATGTGAAAAAATATTTTACAGGGTTTGGGAATATGTTAGGTGTGCAAGACGTCTACTCGTGTATATTCAGAGATAAGTTTAATTTCTTATGAAACACTCTGTATATTTGATTCCATCTGTAACAAACCTGAACGAGGTTGTTTACGTGGAAATTAGTGCTTGAAAGTGTTCTTCTTTGCATTCTGAGGTATCAGGTAAATCTTCAAAATGTTTTTATGTTCTGTTATTCAAGCTTATTTTGAAACAAGCAAAAGAAATTCCAAAATTCTTCAGTCCCGAAACACCTTCGACTCGAAGCGAAGTTCTCCCAGAACCGGATTGTGATTTTAATATAAATATTGAAGGATATTTCGAGTTTTACACCATGCTGTTAATGCCATGAAAATCTGTTTCGATTTCTATTTAAATAACAAGAGAGACATAGACGTAGGTATTATAGGTGTAATATTTTATCTCACGCGTTCTTCCTGTTCTCTCGGAACTTGAAATTATGAATAAAACTCGCAAGAATATTTGTCAGATTCTTGTCCCATATTTTATTAAGCTTTGATGTTAATTTTGAGGTTTCAATTATGTATTTTCGGCAGAAAATATTCGACGTCAAATAATCTCTTACACTAATGTTATCTGTTTCAAATCATTTTATGCTTATCGTATTGAATCAATTCTGGTGGAAAGAATAACGCTGACCTTTCAAGGACTACAAACGTGTCATGTAGTCTAATGAATCAAGGCTTACAATCTTTCAGAGTGTTGCACGCATCAAAGTGTGACGAGAACCTCAAGAAGCAATGAATCCATCGTGCAGTATCCCCTCTGTGCAGGCGTCTAGGAACTGCGTGATGGTCTGGAGCTGCATCAGCTGGACGGACATCAAGCTGCAACTCCTCTCTGCAGCAACAAAATGACGTCCCGTGGCTATTTTCCAATCGTGCATGACCAATTTTTCTCTTCAGCAGATTTATATTTTATTGATGGCGATGAATTTTTCAGGACAAAAACTCTCGCATCCGCCGAGTTAACCTCGTCTAGAAGTGGTGCTCTGAGCACGAAAGATCATTGCAGCACTTTCAGTGGCCCCTGCAGTCTTCAAATTTAAACCCCATCAAAAATTTATGGACTGAGCTTGCGAGGAACCTACATGCATGCCTCATCGACGCTTCTATTATCATTGGACATATTAGGTTTATAGCTGCTGCAATCGCAGTCAAAAGAAAGCTGTAGAATAAACAACAGACTTTAGAATCAATGCTAGTTCGAAAATTCGATCAAAAGAAGTCCGAAAGTATAGTAATGAATTTCTACACTGAGTGTTTTAATGAGGAGAAGAAAATAAACATTGAAACTCAAGAAAGGATTCAAGTCACTGGAAATAATTGTCAGATCATTTACTTCATCATTTAAACCCATGTGCTCATGCGAAAAAATTACATTAGTAGTAAAGCACTTTAAAATTAAGAATACGAAAAAGTTACTTTTATTCTTGGTATAGAGACGTCACACTTTCAATGACAGCTATAATCGTGTTTCCCACATTTTGTAGTTGATTTTGCGTTTTCTTCTTCGTCGTTCTATTTTTAATATCTGTTAGTAAGGCTTCACGTTACATTTTTGTTCTTTCTGTTAAAGTTTTAGGCATCCGATATACTTCAGTTTTTGCGTTTGAAGCTTGAAAAAGTAGCAAAACTTAAGAGAAAGCATTACGGCAGTTATGTAGTAAGATTCAGAGTGCAATTTTGTTTACGTACGGCCTGTTGTACTCGATAACTGTCAAACAGGAGGAAATCCTAACACGAAATTAAAGTTAGTGATCAGAGACTGCACTTCCAGACAAATAAGTTCGTGTTTTATTTCACTCCTGAAGCTGCGGATGATGACTATGCGGTCTATACACGCCTGAGTGCAACTCAAGCCTCACAACTAATACCATTTTGTAGTTTTCAGATCGTAAAACTCAGGAACCTGAGTCCCCACGCGTAAATCGTGTCTCCACGTGTAAATAATACCCACGCGTAAATAATGTCCCCACAGATGGATTGCTTTAAAACTATGAACGTACGTTCCATCTGCTACTCCTAAATTCTTTTGTGGTTTTTGATGCGATTTTTTATCCTTTGAGTGCAATTTTTCTTCTGCCCATCGAGTATGATCACGATTGTCGAAGTATACGTGTCATTTATATTCACAGTATAATCAATAGGCTATATTAAACGTGAACCGTTAATCAGTAATAATTTTACAACGTTCTCGAATAAATTTTCGTACCTTTTTCGGCATAAAGTTTCCAAAACGTTTTCATCTCTATGAATTCAATTCTGAAGGTTTCTTAGTGGTTATTGAATGTTTTTTATGATATTAATAGGAAATCTTTTCTTTTATTCATTGGAATCTAGTGAGATAAATATGACATTCGCAACATGACCACAGAGTTTTATTAATATGATAAAAATGAAACCGAAAGATCGTTGAAATATATCCAAATATCCTGGAGGGAACATGATTGCTTATCAGCGACCATGTTTCCTTGCACGGTAGCTAGCATTCAAAAGACTGTCAGAGTTGCTGTTTGTAAATTGTATAGTCGGAAATCATTTTCGTTCAAGAGTTGATTCTTCCTTATTTTATGATGTGTTACTGTATGCAAATCTTGAATTTTTGATGTCGATTCGCGTCAACTTTGTACTTTATACCTGGAATTTCAGTAATAAATAAGAAAATAAATTTTGACTTTAAGTAGCTCGCCTAATATATAATTCCAACGTAGCTAGCAAGTTAGTTTGTTAGCTCGGCCTAAGAAGAAGCCAATACACTGAGTTGTTTTTATTTCCTGATATATGGGAAAAACTTTAAAGTGTTTACATTATGTAAACTACAGCAACTAGGACTTTCCTTGTTAAACGCCTTACGTCGGACCGTAAGAGCGGATCTCTGCTGTCACTCAAGGAATTCTGTAATATACCTACGTTCTGTATATATCACATACGATATATACACATACGATATATCATAAATAGTAGAAAAGTATTCGATCTTTCTTTTAACACGTGCATTTGAGCGATAATAAGAGATCAATTATAATGTGACTCGTAAACCTCATCATAATTCACCTACTTCACAATTTTTATGGATGTTCTGCATGAAAAAAGTTGAGATGACCTAACGGCACAGATCATTCAGTGCGCTATGAGAGCAGCACCTTTACGTGCCTCAGCAAAAGAAATTAGCGTGCACTTACAAACAGTTCCCGAAATGGCAAATTTAGCGCAGCCACTGACTGAAAGACGATCGGATGTGGCAAAAATAGAACATGAACAACCGCGTAGAAAATTCTTGCCTTTGTACATGCAGAACATGCACGATGCTTTCCATCCCAATACCACTTATGGTCAGGCTACGAATAAAGTCTTTTGTACCTTTTACAGACAGATCCAATCTCTTCCCCATTGTAATGCACAGATATATCAAAAGCGCTCCAACATTATATTTTTCGGTGACCGTCGTTTGAAGGAGAGCACTACAGCGTGAAATTCTTAAAATAAGTACGAGTATGTCGATAGCAAAGCACATAAGGAATGGAAGGAAAAGGGGACTTGTCAATAGCAGATGCAGATTGTCAAGCATTTTAATGCAGCATTATTTTGTGACCAAATTGGAGGTAAGTAAAACAATTGAGTTCCAGTATTGTTAACAGGATTTGATGTTACCTCATATTCAACAAGCGAAACTCATACCGCAGGAAAAGTTGTCTTTGATTCCTAATGAATCGCCATCTCTGTCACGCAATAATGAGTGCACGCGTATTTTAAAAAAATTGGCGTATTTCCAACAGCTTCCAATCCTGAGAAAAAACATCGGAGGTTTTATAACTTGATTGCACGTCGTATTATTTCAATGTAAAATAAAAATTCACAGTCGAGTAAAAATTCAAAAAGCCCCGCACTTTAACATACCTGAGAATTCGCTACTTGTCAGAATATTTGAGATAAACTGAATACTATTTAATTTATTCTCTAGGTCTCTATATGGTCAAAATAAATTCTAAGATCAGATAATGATTCTTACATTTCAACGAAATTTATTTACAATATAAGTCGAGAACATCCCTGGAAGTTCACAAAGGTCTACTTAAAAGGTGAAATAACTTGCGAATAACTTCTACGACACTCAAGCCTCCTGTAAAAACCGTGCTCTTTACCTAAAAGGAACTATAATTTCACAAAATGTTTTAATAAATATTTTTAGGCTAACACTTCCAAATGTCAGACGCATGTCGTATCTCAACTATTTATTTTGAGTGCCCAAGTACCTTACGGTCAACGCTTTCGCGAGCTTCTGAAAATGCTCCGTAAAATTTAATCCTTGAAGTACTCACATTTTCTTCCCTTTCGTTGAGGTCGGGGAGAAGTGTATTATCCATGTTTTCACAAAAGTTAACACAAACCCAATGCTCATTTCACATTTTTGAAAAGAAAGTTCAATGGCTTTCACATTGACGGATGTCTACTACAGTTATCTCGTAATTAAAACTAAGGAATAGAAAGCTACTCTTCGATGTGACTAGCTGCAGGACACTTTCTTGTTACAACGTAGATTTAGCATTCCGAATTCCATTAAGGAAATGTGAAACCTCAAGATTGTAGACTCGATTTACACCTACTGATTAGAATCATTAAATGACCAAACGAAAGCACAGCCTCTGTTGATTCTCAAAGAGGGGTTAATGCTTCCAATTGCTGAAATTGAATTGGTCACCAGTTGTTATTTCAATTTTATGTATCATGTTTCCTAGTTTTTTCAAGATGTATTAAATATCGGTAGTGGAAAATTTTTCGAGGTATTTAAATATGCTACCAACTCAAGGGTTTCAACTGACCTCAAATACAGTGAGTGAAATTGTCATTTTGGTCCTACATGAATAACATTTCAATCAGAGTCTATGACAACTTACACTATTGATACGTGTGCACCAATAGAAATTATATTTACAATCCTGAATTACAAAAAATATGGCTAGTAACAATGCGATTGAGTTGGTGAAAATTTATTTACCAGCTATTTATTGAGATTAAATAATTGACGGTCAGAAAATGAATTTCTAGTTTATGGAAGACTCATGTCGTAATATTGAGCTTATGCTGCAATACATTGCATTGGTATTCTCAGCACCAGCATGTTGCAACACTACCTGAGGCCGATGTTGCACATCCATCACATTATACCAGTAAAAACGTTTAGTTGCGCTAACAAGGGCTGTTAATAAAGATTTGATGAATTCATTGTTACACTTCTTGTATTTCAAATCAAATCTGACACGGTATTTTTAATCACTTTTACACATGAATGCTTACAACAGCTCATAAATTTTCAAAAACAGTGGCTGATAATTTGGCACTCTACGTTCTGAAAGCCCGTGTAATTCTCAGCAGTAAGATCTGTTATTGATTGTTGTGGCGTGGTTGAAGCGGTGGAGCTACCAGTTTCATTAGCCAGGTCTGTTATTCTTAATCAAAGCAATGCACAGGCTCTACCTCGAGATGCTGCAGCAATAACGGCTGAGGTAATGAAGACGATCATGGCTTCCGCTACTCGCAGCCTCGATATCGACCAGCGACTGCAGGTGCGGCTTATGCCTGCACTCGCTGGTCGTCTCTCGGCTTCTCCAAACATTCAATCTTGGAATTGTGGGCCACAGACTGAATTCACATCCTGCTCTGTGGTGAACAGCAATGCTTTCTACGATGCAGAACAGTCTTGAAACCGGTAGGAAGCGACTATTCGTGTACTATGAAAGCGGTCTGCCATTTCTTCAATGTGACTTTTTTCCTTCAGCGGGCAATAAAACATTTTTTACACGGGGGTCTTATTACTCACCCTATATACGGTAAAAAAATTATCTCAGTGTTTTGTAACAAGAGTGGAAGTTGTGTAATCCACTTTTTAAGAGCGCTTCAATATTCAATCAAAAATTTGGTTTCTATAAGAAAATGGAAAATGCGTAATTATATTTATCCTCCTTTGATTGTGATGATAGCAGGTAGTTTCAATCCAAGACATAATTGTGCTTGATTGAATTCTGTTTAATTATATTTTCTGTAGTTGTTATTCGATATTTGATCGACCAAATTTTTGCCTACTCCTGCTTACTCCTGCCTACTTTTGCCTAGTTTTGCCTACTCCTGCCCACTCCTGCCTACTCCTGCTTACTCCTGCTTACTCCTGCCTACTCCTGCCTACTCCTGCTTACTCCTGCTTACTCCTGCCTACTCCTGCCTACTCCTGTTTATTCATGCCTACTCCTGCCTATCCCTGGCTACTTCTGCCTACTCCTGCCTACTCCAGCCAACTTCTGCCTACTTTTGCCTACTCTTGTCCATTCAAAAGGGAAAAAAAACTCCTCTAAAAATTCGCATCTCGTGAGTGCCTCGCCCGAATTATTCTGCTATGTCTAGCAAATTTTTTTTTAGCTGAGTCACACGCACCAAGACTGACAGCCGCCTCTTCTAAAGTCTTCCATTCAAATTCTACAGCTGAGTAATTGCTTGAACGAAGTATTCTCCGCAATGAAATTCTTGCTTAATAATTTACAGCAGCAATACTAGAAGAACCCGAAGTAATAATTGTTTTACACCACAGATCTCTGGACCAACAGTGCAATTTTTTGTCGAAAAAACTAGATACTTTGGGTTAATTTTTTTACAATTTACGTTCGAAGCATTTTTCATACTAATTTTTACTAGAACATACGAAGCGATTAAAAGCTATAGAATTAAGGCACAGGATTTAGTGCACAAAATGTCAATTACAATTAGATGATTATATCACTTCATGCATACTCGTTCATTAAATAAATAAATATTTTATGACCAGGTAATCTAAAATATTAGCAAATATTTTCAAGTAAAAAGATGATTTGGTTTTGATTGATAATTTTTCCCTGTATCAAATTTGATGTTTCTGAGTAATACAGCATCTCAACATGCTGCATGCCGTGGACTGCTGATCTCAGTGCGGACGAGTGGTGTGTTCGTGCCAGTGAATGCACCTGAGCTTCAAGTGATGAGTTTCTACGCCTCTTATGACTTGATTGGCTGTCACATACCCACTCAAAAGGGCAACATCGTACTTCATGCCGCCTCAAAATTACAGGAGCTGAGGCATGGAGTACAGGTCGGTCGGTGCCGGCAGGGAAGATGTGAGAGTTTGGCTCAAGGAGTGCGAGAAGAGGTAAAACGAGAAGGAATAGAAAGACGTGCTTTTAATTCTGATATTTGAAGGTTATCTTTGGGGTTTAGATGAGGATGATATTTTTATGACCAGTCTGGGGTTTGGATAATCTATTTAAATAATTAAGTGCTCATAGTTAGAGTTGGTACATGTCCGGAGTCCGTCTGCAGGTAGGAAGCCGATTGGGGCTTAACGTATCAACAATGCGTCGAGCAGATGATTTTTATGTGTCTGAGGGACGTCTAATGCATGATTGTAAGGTGTTGTGTATTTCAGAACGGAGGGCATTCCGTATGCTTTTATTTTTGAGCTTTGATACGGGGTGATTTTCGTGTGTCCTGGTGTTTTTATGCTAGAATGTCCGTAGCGCTTCTTTGAGTTCGTTTATTGTGATGGCAGGAAAGAGAGTGGTGTTTAGGCGAGTGATCTTACCTGTGTGGTGTGTGATGTCATACAGTATTGTTCGTCTGTGCTTCTATATTGTATATGTGTTCTTCGTTCAAGTTATTATCAGAGCCGTTGCAGGCAGAGTAGATGTTTGACTAATAATGTTGTCAAAAGGAAAAATCTTTGTCCTGTGGGGAGTGTTAGTAGGTGCCTTTTTGTTTGATGTAGGGCATGCTTGGTTTTTGTTGTTACCTTACATACATTTAATGGAAGGCCAAATGTGTTACAGATTTTGGTTTATCTCTATTTTCACAACTGTGTGGTTTCATGTTTTATTGTAAATGCGTTTGTATGTTATCTAATTTTTCTACCTCGGACCGAGTTCCCTGGGTGAGTGTGCCGAATGTCTGTATCTTTTGCATGGGGTTGTAGATCTGTTGTTTTGTCTGGAACATGAGTGTTAATTTTGTGTATTGGATGCCTAGGCTTATTCTGTGTGTGATGGTTGGGGCTGGTTGAAGTTGTATATTGTGGCATGTTTGAGCGTTTGTTGAAACTAAGTCGGAACTGGTGGAACAGTTATGACTGAACAAGATGGGGAGACTTAAGGCTTAAATATCTTCAAAGTAGTCAGAGGCAAGTACATTCATTAAGAGAAATCAAGAAACAGAGAGGTTAATTAAGAAAGTACGATAAATATGCAGGGCAATCACTTCTGGAAATATAAGATTTATGATACATGCATTACCATTTCTACGCAGTGAAACTAATATACAGAAGGACGTTAATGAGCTATTGATGGGCATCATAACAGAAATACGTACATAATAGCACTTTAAAAACATAAAATACTCCTTCTTAGAGTTATGCATGCATTCCCTGACGTGCATCACAACCTTCTTCAATAACATCAACCGTAAGAAATACATTTTAAATGTCCGTGCTGTTCCTGATACAGAGACATCACATACATAATAATACATATGCCAGTAAAACATTAAGTATGATTTGATTATACGAACTTATCATCGCCAACAATATTAGCAAGAATTCTAATAAACTTCATAATAGAACTTGAATAAGCTGTTCAATCAAGTGAAGAATCTTAAGAAGTTACGGTGCTAATTACAACAACTCGCACAATCATAGGAATAGGAATTTATTGATGCTATTAGGTGTTTCACACAGCATTTGTGCATAAGCGTGAGTAGCTAGTTAATCTGTTTCATCAAAATATGTTAAACTGTAAAATTTAAACACCTGTTGTGACAGGAAAAATCCTGATAGTTCTCATCAAAGGAACAAGGAAAGAGCCAGCGTGCCCTTGTTGGGAAGAGTATACACAGTTTTAGAGGCTCTGTCAAGAACAAGAGTGGAAAAATGCCTGCTAAGGAGTAAAATTTCAACGCTTATTTGCCCAGAAGCCTTATACATCCATTAATTCTGCACATCACGTAAACTGAGCGGGATAAACTTAGCATCTCGTTGAGATGAACTTAGCCAGGGTTCATTCGATTTTCCTTCTGCTAAACTCGGTAGGATGGTAATTTATCCTTCGTTCTGGTAGGACAACGTAACGAAGCAATCTTTCCTTACTACCCGCGTAAACTTAACAGTTCCAGCTGTGAACGAAACAGTGTTTAATTCTACTTGAAAAGTTTTAGTGGCCTAAGAACCACATATTGTCGAAGAAAGTCGGATTTTCTAGATCTGCATGCGGAACAATTTTTTCGTAATCTATCAATTATGGCGAGAAAACACAACATTGAATTATGAAACAATGTTTTAGCAAAAAAAATCACACAAAGCAGATCACAAGAGCTCTGCAGTAATTCCCCGCTAAAATTAAAGGCAGATGCCACGGTGAATTTAAGATGAAGCAGCTGAACACAGCCGTGATGTGGATAGAACAGCCACCTCTGACGAAAACACCAATAACGAATCAACTCCCGCTCGTAGTGGCTCGCTGCCTAAAAAACACACCGAACGCCCAAAAATTTTTACTGAAAATCTATACGACGCAATTTGAAAGCTTAACTGGCATCTCGAGGTGGACAGTCAATGTAGGTAAGATAGTAACCTATCATTGCGTAGTATTCTACGCGAAATATTTGATCACTTGTGACCGATAATTTGTATAGTGTTGCATCGAAAACGACATTTAAATATCCGAAGCATTAATGGGTACGGTGTACACTCGTAAATTTTGATTAGTTCATATTGTTTTTAATTCTGACGCAGCTAAAGAGGAACTTTTAAGTGATGAGGTGGGAGATATGCGAGGAGTTGCTGCAACATTGTGCTTTATAATTTTACGGCTTGTTCCTGAATGGATTAAATTTTGCTATAATTTTTACATTTTCTCACTTACGTACTATTTGTGTAATGGTAATCAGCGATATAAACCTAAATTAAAGAAACATAAATGTTGCCTGGGATATACGGCTGAAGATTTTTCAAACTGAACTCCTCACTCGTACAGCACTTATCGGCTGATTTTTAACTTTTACTCGGGCTGCTCTGAATTAATGGTGAGCTACACGGACAGCTCAATACTTATTATTAGTCAATGCTTACAATCATACCAAAGGTTGATTCAACTTTGGCCTTTAATTAATGCTATGATTTATGTAGAACTAATGTCGCATGCCACTAAAAAGAAATAATCCTGAGAAAAAAGTTCTTACAACTTTAGCAGTCGTATTGCAAAAACACTGAATCTATATGTAAATGGTTGTAGAGCGCGTAGGTGGCTGTGGAGCACCTACGAGGAATTCGGTACGGGAATAAAATAAAATATAAAATAATGTGGTCAAAGAAAATCCTATTCGAAAAAATAAGAAAGAATATAAATAAAATTTCATAAATGTAAAAGAGCTGCCTTTTTGATTTTTACTTCTTCCAGAAGTAACGTAAACTTCAAAGGGAGTTTGTTTGAAAAGATGCAAGCAATAATTTGATGACGTCAGTGACATTAACTAATTAACTTGGAATGAAGCAACTGCTAACCATTGATAGTAGAGCATTGATGGGTTAGCTAGTAAATATATTTGAAAACTGAACACGTTAAATTGACTGCGACATTATGAGTTATTCAGCAGATATATTTGAAAACTGAATGCGCTGAATAAACTGCTTCAGGGAATATAGAAAAATATTGATTTTGTTACGTTCACCAAGTTACGATAAAAAAATTATACAATTTTTGACCAGTGTCATTGCTTAAAAATGTGTGATCTGACATGAGGCTGTGCTTCTCGTTGAGGATCATCTGAAAACATTGGCTTGATATTGGAACGGGATTTCTGATGTAGAATACATTAATTTTTCAACATGGGAGCTGCAGCTGCTGCTAGTAGATTTTTCTAACGTGTTAATCCAGTATCAAGAACTCTGAAATACAAAATAATATTCAGGGGAAATTTTATTCAATATAAAGGAGCGAACATGAGACCGAAACTAGATGCCCTCACTTAACCTATTCTGCAAGGCATCTTTTGTTACTGCAACTTTCTTACTCTCGGCTGAATGGGATTGTAGTTTAGTGATGCAAATGATTTGCTACTAAGGAAAAGAACTCGTCTGTTTATTGCTGAATGGAAAGATTTAAGACTGAATTTGACGAAATGAATGAAACGTATATAACTGATGTGCAGCAGCCATGACAAACAAGGATCTCACGAGGATCTCAAAAGTTCTCAAAAGGTTCTCTCAAGGATCCTACAAGGATCTCACAAGCATATCACAAGGATCTTACAAGTATCTCACAATAATCTTACAAGAATCTCACACTCATCTCACAAGGATCTTGCAAAGATCTCACAAGGATCTCACAAGGATCTCATAAGGATATCAAAAGGATCTCACAAAAACTCACTTTACTCTACTTACCTTGAAGCAAGCTCAAATTGCGTGTTGAAATTAATAAACATTTTTATTTTACAGTGCAACAATTCAAATGATCAGAATAATACAGGGAAATTTGTTTAAAATACTTTAAATCTATACATTTCAGTTTTCTTTTATTGTGTCTTTGGAAACTTTACTGCGTGTTTTCTTAAGAGAGAATCCAGAAATATATCTATATTATATTTTTTCACTCCTGCGCTTTATTACCAGTGAAATATTTTATATTTCTTCCCATATTTTATTTATATCTATCATTATCATTATTTTGACATCACCTTCAGTCTTCTTTAACAGTTTGTCAATAATTTCTTCCTCAGAATTTTAACCGCGTTTTGATCTATAATTTTCCTGGGTCTTTGATGTAAAGTCCTTCAAAAACCTGTCTGTAGCAACTCCATGGCTTTTACGTTCCCTCCTCGTGAATTGAAGTTCACTTTTTCAGGAATAATAATTATACTTCACTACAGGAGGGCACCAGGATTTTAAAATAAATTAGGTGGGTCATGGGATTAGACTTGAAATATAATAGCATTGTAGGAGAATACTTGCTGCAAGATCTGAACTCGTGAAATTTGGAAGCATAGAATACTTCATTTATTTTACTTAGCATATCGTTAGCAAGTTCTTCATAACTCTGGAACAATGTTTCTAGATTAAAACTCAGTCATCTATTTTGGAAATTCATTTTTTTGATCGAATGATAAACCTAAAAAATTTCACTTCACAGTAAATTATATTTTTCAATTAACCATCTCACTAATAGATGCTAACCGTTCATCTGAAATTTATTTGCGGATACACTGGCATTACTGCGTGTAGTGGACTCATGATGATGATGAAAATAAAATAAACGTGTTAATCAAAATTTAACTGTCTTTCCCTTTGGAGGAAATTTGATATATCTTCAGTTTTCCAAGTACAGACTTTACTTAAATGAAAAGAAATCATAAGGCTACGTTAATTGCTGCCGTGGTAGCAGGCTAACTCAATAATTTCAATCAGGTAATTTGAATACAAAGGAACTGCGAGGGTTTTGCTGCTCCCAGAAGACTTACCTTAATGGCCGTGTAAGCGCTATCGAATCTCTTGAGGATAGCAGCTAATTTGCCAACACAATTAAGCCCGGAAGCCATTATTTAACATCTTCATTACAAGCGAAATGAGGGTCCAGGGATCCTGATCAAATCATTCTCTTGAGAGATCATTGCCATAATCATTTGTGACTAATAGTTCCATAGCCCTAACTGGGCACAACTGTAGTGGAATAAAAAATACAATAATGTACATTAATGTTCCATACATCTCTCTTTCACTTGCTACTATGAATACTGTTTACTATCATACTTTCTGCAATTTATTCATGTCACGTCCATAACGCTCTTTATTCAGGCTATCATTTTGGAATCCCTCTCACTGCATTTACTCCTGCTGAACCTTTTGAAATATTCCTTGTTCAGCAGATCCATTTGGTAAGACCGTAGTTGTGTCACTGGAGGGGCTTTAAAATTATTTCATGCTTCTGTGGCACAAAATTGTGTAGTTTCTGTGTTTATCAGGAAGTTACGTTAGAGAAATTCATTATATCAGACTTGGAAAAGGGAGAAAATCGGAGAAATGAGAAGAAAATAAAAATGGGTAGTACATTTACAAAATGTGGTATATAGCTAGAATATCAACCGCAGCTGCTCCTGCTCGAGTCTTCAAAGATGGACCTTTCCCATAACCTCAATCTAGTTAAAATTATATGTTGAATTACTATGTTGCATGTACATTCATCGCATTCCAATCAGGCTAGAATAAATAGCTTGAATATAAATTTCTTTATTTCGTGTGTGCAGCCTCTCTTCTACGAATTACCTCAAAATGATCAACTCTCACAAAACGTTATGCGCTGTTCAAAAATTTAGAGCCTTAGACAGGCATAAAAATAAACATATGAGTATGGTTTAACAAAGTAGAATGCAATGTGTAAAATTAGTGATAATCTAATAATACTCAGGTTCACAGACACCTTCCTCGATGAATTTCAGTCGTAAGAACATGTGAACACGTCACATTAATATTCATTTATTCACTGAAGGAACACGTTGTCCGTGCTAGCTGGCTTTCATCTCATCGCGAGTGTATTAGAACAAGCTTTTAGTTTGAAAGAATTAAGATTGTATTATGGACTAGAAAAATGTCCAGAAGGCGGGATAAAATTTTCTATCCATCTCAGACATTTTTAATATTGTTGGAACAGAGTGACGTACTTGGATAGAACAGCATTAATGCCTCTTGCATAGAAAATACAGCGTCAAGTGAAATAATTTTCATCAGGTAATTGAATTGAACTCTCACTGGTGTCAAGAATAGAACTGCAAAAAAATGTTAGGATTGTGCAAACAGTATATTTACCTAATTATGATGTATTATGTAGAGCTTCATTCGTACATGCTTGAGTGTAAGTTAAAAGTATAACTTATTTTATGGGAATTAAATAATAGGTGATTTTGCTGTAATAATAATGTTTCTAAGCTTAATTTTCGATATTTTCCCTTCGCCATACTGGTGAACACAAACTAACGAACGTCATACTGAAAACTACGATGTACAGAGGTAAGATATTCGAGCGCTGATACAGTTTATTGACCTCATGTCTCACACATTACTTGCATAAATTCAAACAATTTTAAAACTCTAAAGGAGAAAATGTCACTCTAACAACTGCAAGATGATGGCTTCTTCATAGAATGCAGAGTCAACATATTCTTGTAAACATAATGTTTATTAACTTTGTTGTTCTACTAATCTTCTGGAGTCTCTGGCACACTAAATACACTGGAAATATAAAAATTTACCATAGTTTCATCAATTCATACAACTTGATAGCGCAGTCTAATGATCCAACATTATATTTTTCTTGGTCCTGACTTATCTCTCAAAAAAACGTAGTCCTTTAATGCAGTTATGTTACGTGTTCTTTCAACTCGCAAGAATGTTTAGCGATCGAGAATAATTATTGATTGCCGATATTAAAGATAGATAAGGAAGATAGGATTACACATTGGAAAGTGCTTATAGTTTCAAAAACTATTCCCAGAATTGACAATAAACTATATAAGCGTGTAGATATTTCCTAGAATACTTTTCCATAGACTCGTATTTCGGAAATTAGATTAGTTCACCAACAAATGTTTAGTGCCAGTAAAGACTGATTGCTTTAATTCGGTTTCACAATTCGGTAGTAAAAAAAGTATTCTCCCAATAAGATCATTCGGGAAAATGTACGACCATTTGCTTCAATGAACTTATTTTTAATTCATGAGACAATGAATCTATTTTTATTTCATTAGACAGTGTTCATGCTGCAGGCTGTGGCCCTCACATAAAGCCCCAGGAGTGAATCCAATTGGCAAACTTCTGAAGAAATTCACCTGGAATTGCTCGTACTTTTCATGAATCAGGCAATGACTAATTCTTTCACAGCTATCTTGCCTAATTGAAGTCTATGGCTTTAAAACAAATGTGATATCCTCAAAAAACATTCATGTATTATGTGTCTTAATTATTTATCAAAAATATAACTGAGGCCTACTAGTAAATTGTTTATCGAATAAAGGCACCTAGTTGTGCCTAAAAGTTTTAACATTCATCGTATGAGGCATCGTATCTGGTTTCTTTTCTGCAGGAATTCTCAGGTAGGCCTTCCAGATTAGGTGAACGAGATGGTTGTAAGTTTCCGATTCATTGAACGAACTGGCGTAAAAGCAAGCAAAAGACTGGATCCTCAGATAATACACATGTTGTCTTGAATAATGTTAAACTATTACATCATTTGACCTAGAATCGATATAAAATTTGTTCAAAAAACCTAGGATTCAAAACATGGCTTTCACAACTACAGTATATATCACAACTCTCTCGTTCCACTCGTGGTTGCCTCGAATGTTCTTTAATCGTTATTTGGTGACATAGAAGTGAAATTATATTTTACCTTCTGTACTCATTTTTTCATTTTTGGAAAGTTTTGCATTGTTCGCCGCACCCCGTCACGATGACAAGACTTTATCTCAGAATGAACTACGATTAAGGAAGACTAACTATCCATTGGAGGGCACCACCACGGAGAATTTTTTAAGAATCTCCAGTGATATAAGAACCGTCTGTTCTTAAAATAGTTCACTCGAGAGATTTTGCCTGTTGAATTTTAGAATATCTGTCTGCATGAAGATGGTTGTGCCTCAGCGATGGAAACTTTGCACTTTGCTAGCTCAACCCGCTGCCACTGACACCAGCTGTCAAATTTTCCTTATATTCTTGCGATTACACGACATCTAATCTAATACTAAGAATAACCATCGTGTGTTTATATACTAATTTATTTATATTTATATATACAAGGTGTCCCAAAAAAACGATAAGCAATTTTCAAGGGCTGTAATTCAGAAACTATTAAACTTAAAAAAAATTTCAGTCACATTTTGTTTTCTTATGCTTTGGTATCAATTGATACGGCTTCAACTCGTAAGTTGAATTATGTATGAATACGAAACTGTGATCTTAAACTATTCAAGATTTTTACCGATCGAAGAGCCTCCCCATTATGCAACTCACAAAAGAAGAAAGAACATTCATCGATGAGAAGTATTTTCAAGCGAAAAGTTTCCAACAGGTCATTCAATCATTTCAAGAGAATTTTCCTGAAAGACAGTCTCCAACAAAGATGACTGTTTGGAGAAATGAAATGTTTCTAGGTACAGAACCGAAGGAACAAGCCTGAATCTGAACAAAGGTCGATCAGGACGAAAAAGAAAGGGGCGATCAGAAGAAAATGTTCGAATTGTTCAAGGAGGACTTACAGAAAATCCGCAAATCTCTGCAAGAAAAAGTGCATTGGATGTTACTAAATCTACATTCAACAGAATTATAACTTTAGATTTGAAGTGGCATCCTTACGAGATGCATGTTCGGAACAAACTTCTCGATAACGATCTTCCTCGGCGGCTGAATTTTGCTCAATGGTTTTTTGCAAAGAAATGTTCGGTTTCTGGACGACATTGTGGTTGGCGATCAGGCCGCTTTTCAATTGAATGGCAAAGTAAATAATCACAACGTTCGCACATATGCACCGAAGAACCAACCTCCTAATTTCAACTTTGACGTAGGAATTTCGAGAGAGAATGTGTCTGTGTGGATGGGACTTTGTGGCAATGGACATGTCATCGGTCCTTATTTTTACAACAATAGCTTAAATGGAGTTGAATACCTTGATCTAATAAATAACAGGATAGTTCCAAGACTTGAGAAACACATGGAAACAGAATCAATCGAACCTGGTGGATTCAGGACAGTGCTCCTGCGCATAGAACTGTTGCTGTAAGGGAAAAAATGAATGAGCTATTCGGCAATCGCATTATCGCCTTGAATCATCGTATCGAGTGGCCCCCCTGATCGCCTGATTCGACGCCGTGTGATTTCTTCCTTTGGGGACATCTAAAGAGTAAGGTTTATAGCTCTTCACTGCGCGATACCGACGAACTCAAGCAAAGAATTGAAAATGCGGCCAATTTGCAGCAAGGAGATGATGCTCTCGTTAGACGAGTGATGGTGGGAATGAGGAGACGAATGCAACTGTAAATTGAGAGAAACGGAGGACACACCGAAGGAAACGAACAATAGGAGGAGCATTTCGGTTGTTTTTATTTTAGTGGCATTTTCCAATTAATTAACGGTTGAAAGTTATTAAAAACATGGTTTTAATGTCATAAAATTCGAAGTTTAACAAAAGTGTGCAAACAGGTTTTCAGTATCGGTCACTAAAAATACTGCTTAAAGAAAACAGTGGGATCAATTCTTCTGAAATTTTGTACAGAGATGGAACAAATGTTAAAAAACAAAATTTGACTTTCCAATTTTTTGTAAGTTTAATAGTTTATGAATTACAACCCTTGAAAATTGAGTATCGTTTTTTTTTGGGACACCCTGTATATGTATTTATTTATTTATTTATTTATATATTTATTTATTTATTTATTTATTTACTTATATGTTTCGTGTTACTTTAAAAAAATTAGAGAGATCTAAAGTCTTATATACTCGAGTCTGTATCGTGGATACCGAGTTCGGTGGGGTATTGCCCTATGATTCGAGTACATTGTACCCGAATATGACACGAATTGCAAAGTCAATTGTAGCGGCAGAAAACTAAGTTTCTTAGTTTTCACAAGGAATGTTGTCATTAAAGAAATACTCAATTAAAACGTTTGTCCTTTGTAAATAAATATAAAACTAAATATATTGCATTACGTTCTTATATGTAATTTTCTTTAATATCATTCCAACAGTATTTGCCATCATTTTTGATGGCACGGGTATTATCACAAAATCTCTGCCGTCATTTTAGACGGCTGGGTACACTAGTTCATACAATATTTTACGCGGGTCACAGTATTTTCGTTTGCCTCACAGTCAAAGGTAGTGATTTCTGACGTGATTTGTAGTCAGAATTTCCCTCTGTCTGAGATATGACGCCCCGTTTGCTGGAGGTCACGATCACGGAGGAGGGCCGCCTCGTCTTGCTCTACAAAGTTTGCATGTTAATTATTTGATTTCAGTAACCACAAGAGAGCAGAAAAATTTGGGAATTGAATGACCATATTTTACTCATAAAAATTTGTAACTCTCTCTACAACGAAAACTAATTTCAAAAGCTACCTAGTGTACGCTTAAAATATACGAAAAATAGGAAAAAGATTTCGACTCTAGCAGCATAAATAAAATGGGTGATGAAATTTTTCTGCAAAATGTTTTTTCATCCCCTGAAAACAGATGTACAAGGAAAGAAGTGAAAGTCACGCAATTATTGATAACTGAATGTACTCTAAATATGTTCTTCACCGTACACACGTATGGCCGCTGCATGCTCCTAATGTAAATGTTCGAGCGATGGGCAATGATGATTTTCAATACGCTCTTAAATTCGAATGAACTTGGCCTCGATTAATGATTACTCTATAAATTTTGCTGACTGGTGCATGCTTTGTACATTTTAATGTCAAACTATGGCCACTAACTTGTCTTTCGATCGTATAATCGATTTCAAACGTTGATGTGGTTAAATAATGTTGATAATCCTTCCTAAACAACAAAACTATAGGCCTCATAATACACGCATATTCTGTTTTCTAGAACCTACTCATCCATTGCATGAATAAAGTCAGGAAGACATGCTTAAAATTCGTGTCTCTGTCTCGACATCCCTCTATCTCCCCACACGGTTCTTGAGTTCCTCATTTGCCTTTCCACACGGTTCTCGAGTTCTCCACATGGTTCTCAAGTTCCCAACATCGTTCTCAAGTTTCTCACATGGTTCTCGAGTTTCTAAAAAGGCTTGCAGAGCAGAAATAAATCTCGCAATGTCGACCTTCATTTGCACGTATTTATCCAGGCTTCATGTGTCAAGGCTCCCAGGACTTTCAAAATGTTTCCTTAAGAGCAAAATTAGCCACAAATGTATCATGCACTTAGCATTAACTTTTTTCTTTATGTTTTTGCCACGTCACTCGCATCAGTTAGATGGGCTATAGAAGTGCAAACATTTTCAAATACTGTGCATTAAAATTTTTCAATCACAAAATTTATAACCAGAACAGATAAAACATGATCCAAGATGAAATTTAACAGTTATTCGAGTCAAATTTGATCTCATGAACAAAAATTTATGATTTCAAAAAGTTAGTATGGTTTGCGCTGTTTATGAAACTGCCGACGTTATAACTCGTCACCTCGTTCCCATTGTTACGAGTCTGCGTAAGAAAGCATGTAAAAACTAGGTATAAATGGTCTTTAATCAAATGCTTTATGTGACAAAAGCTTTTTTACTCGTGTATTTATTTTAATTCATTTCATTCATCACTTTATGACTGATTACACGTAATAAATTATGTAGTAGAGATTATGATAGGCAATATGACACACTGAGATTAACTGCTCTACATAGAATTAGGCGTAATTTATACTCTAAATATTTAACTGATTTCAACGGATCATCTTATTTTTCATGTATTTCTCAGTACAAATATTTAACTGTTATACTACAAAGAGGGGAATATTTTTGGCTAACATACTATCATCGCTACTATAAAGCCCTTTTTCTCTCACAGAGGATACGTCTCACCACTGACATAAATCATGAAAGATTGGTCATTGATATTTATCTTGATCCTCAACATTTCTCTTGACCGTCGACATTTACACCGGCCTTGTTCGACCTAGTAATTCAAATGCGCAAATGAAGTCTGTCATATCCTTCAAAAAGGTGACTATGATAGAAAATATTGGTGATTGGTTCTCTCTAAAGAAATCTCGGTAACATTTTGGACGTGAAAGCAGACGGATATTAGCTCTATAAATAATTTCTAACAAACGAATTTTGTCTTTCAGAAAAAGAATATTGTAGGTTTCTATTAGACCTGCAAGTCTAACATAGTACAGTCAGAATAATGAGTAACGTAAAACCTTCACAGGAAGTTTGTGAAATGAACACAATCTAACGAGAAAACGGTGCTTGACTTTCCCTTGTGTTCAGCAAGAGTCAGAAGAAAATGTTTTCCAATGTCATGGATCTAGAGCTAAACGAAATAAACCTAGAAATTATTTAGTCACAGGAAAGAAGACAGAAGCGTCAAAATCACTGATCCAATTAAAGGAATGAAGTAGTGAAATAGCGGGTTGCTGTCAGGCGAATCATTCCCTTTTTTCAGCACGGTGGCTGGATTCGAGTAAACGAGAACCACGTGAAATTTTCAATCCTTTGTGCATCACACAAACCGTGCAGACTTTCCATGACATGCTGTAGACCTGGGACGCATCATATAGTCAGACTTAGGATCTGCAAGCTTTTGTGGCAACTCCACGTATAATTCTCATAAGTGTTTGAACGTCTAACGTGATCGGGTACGTACTTTTTTAAATATTATTTCCTCAACAGATCTTGTATATTACAAAATGACAAAGGTCGCGTCCACAAAATTGTTGTAGTGTATTAATTGTTTAGAAAATCAATTCATTATTCGTTTTCAATAAATGCTAGAACTCAGATTTCAATTCCATTGAAAACTACTAGGCTAATTAGGAAGCAGCCAAAGACCTTGATAACATTTCCGTCTTCGCTAGAAAATTCGCTTTTATTTTCATTTTGGTCAACAGTTCCTGTAAAATTTTTGCAAATGTTAATAATGTTTGCGCAATTAATAGAGTAGATGATTTTAAATGAAGTACGAGTTTGTAGCAATTAATATTAATAGGGAAATTTTCATAATCGGGAAAAAATGAAACTTTGCACAGAATAATGTCGAATAACGACCATGGTTGTGTGTTAGTCTAGTATTTGTACAGCAAACAATGCAACTACAAGAATGCTAGTGGTTTGGTTTTGGATTACTTGTTATACGGTCTCACGTCATGGCAAAAACATTTAGTGTGCAGCTGGAGGGACTTTCATGTAGAGAAAAATAAATATTATTTCGCAAAAAGAATTAGGCCGAAGAGCTGAGCTGACATGAAGGTATCAACGTATAACGCATATGGGCAGTAGGCTAAAAATATGAGGAAAAATCTCAATTCAAGTCAAAATATACAGAAGAGGGATATGAAAAACCTGCACTGAAGAGTTGTCCACATGTAACGGACAAACCAGTGCAGGTTTAATAATCATTGGTAGAGAGCAGCTTAAGTTAAGTGAAGGGAGGTACGTTAAAGCGATAAGTGGAAATCAAAGGGAGGAGCTTAAGGTGTTATCTGAAACTAAAGAAGTGGGTTTTAGTCAGCTGAGTCCACAGAAAATCCTGGAAATTTTATAAAATGATTAATTGATCTTTGCTATTGGATTCTAAGTTTCTACCATTTGAGACTTTTGAAGTTATAATAATATTTCACATGGAACTAACAACCTTGTTGAATTCCTAAAATTCTAAAATTCCGATCTAAGTAAACCTTTTAACTGATTCAATATTCGGAATTACAAATGATATTGAAACATTTAAAACGAGTTTTTCACATTTCGAACTATTTTACTCCTGGGTTTAATGATTCATTATTTCCATTTTCCCAAGCAAAATGTCACAACGCATTTAGATGTTCCTGTGTCTCAACCTTGACCGAATGTTACGAGAGAATGCTTAGAGAGAATGTTCACCGGTCATTCTTAATGGTCATGATTGCGCAACATATTTTAACACTCATTTTCTGTTGGCAAAGTTACCTTCAGCGTATGAGGGGAATTACCCATCTAAAGTTTTTAGACTGCAACTAAAACTAAGTGCAGACAAATACAGTCACCATTAGCTGCGTGTACAAGAAATCTCTTAAGTAAACGCTCTGCACTCGTCAACAAGACGAGTTCAATTCATATTAACACAACACAAAATTCAGGCACGAGAAATATTAGACTTTGGCTGATCTTTCCTCCCTCATCCATGATCTACGTCAGACATTGCATGGAGGGATTTATTTCTTTTTCGTTCTCTATGAACTGCTCTGAATAGCAAAAACCTTTCAAAAGAAAGGTTCGTAGACAACTTTTTGAGCTCCTATTGAGGTTGAATCTTACCTATGAGGAATTTTAAAAAGCAACCTGCTAGACCACATCAGATGATTGACAAATATGGCAGTATATTATTTATCAAAGTTATTTGGTTGTTTAGTTATGGACTAATAGGTATGTTTAATAGAAGAAGAACTTCTTCACTGCCCGACATTAATATTAAAGCACTCTGATTGTTATAACGCTCTAGCTCCTCTTCTAATCCTTGACAGAATTTTGCAAACGACTGCTGGTTGTATGATAACATTTCTGACTTGCCTCATAAAGTGACTATTGTAATTGAAAACTATCTTCCTTACTACCAGTTGAAAAACTTACATTTACATCGGAGATATTAACTTAGAGACAAGTACTGACTTGCATCTAGATGAAAAAGTGATATTTAATGCATAACGGTTTCTTACACACGAAACGCTATCGTTTCGTTGGTCTCTAGATTAAACAAGTTCTTTTGTGATCTCGGTCTGGGATTTAAAACTTGCTGCAAGCGTAAAATAATTAAAAGCTTGGTTATTTGTTGCCATGTGATGTATCAATTGGCCAGAAAATCAAAGTGAAAGCTTACGTAACATATTTCTTCAACTGTGCGCATTAAAATCGTTCAAAAATTACTTTCGTTCCGTGCAGTTTTAGAAGAGGTATTGGAACACAGTTTTCTTTCATAAGGACAATATCGTTATTTAAAATGCTCCTTAATAGGGATATTTGTATTAGGGGAATTACTTTGTATTTAGCTACTCCCAAATAGACTTAAAATGTTTCACAACTTCCTAAGAGTTCTCTGCTCTCATCTTCTCTCAGGGTCCAGATGTGAGAGCTACTGCAATTTTGTGCATCCTGTGAATTGGGCAGAGGCACCAGTTTTTCCAAGCTTTTCTCAGCGACTTCAAAAACTATTCAAAATCGATAAAGATAAACAAAAGTAAAGAAATGGGTCTTTTCAACCTCAAAAGTATTTGAGAATGACAAAGATTAGCAGAGATTTTTCTCTAGGAAACATAAACAATCATTAATACCGTAGCTCCGCACAGCAGTGTTGTATCACATTCATACGGTAGAGCATTTCTCCAGCAGCGACTTCCAAAGAAAAGCTCCGAAATACCACAGAAAAAGAAACAAGAAACTGAATCTGCCGAGACAATCTAAACTTGGCGTCCATCGAAAGTTTTGCAATTAGTTCGAGGAAGGAGCGACTTAGTATTAGCAGGTCTTCAACTTGTGCCATAGTAACTCAATTAGCCACAACTATCATGAGAATGTCTTTACAGTAACTTACTGTGTACTGGTGCATCAAGATGAGTGAACTACTTACTCTTGTGCTAAATGAGCCAATGTCCCACATCGGCTGAACGATTTATCAGTGCATCACGAGAACTAGGCAACAAAAACGAGTAAGCCAAGTGCGTTATGTATTTCTACCAAGGACTACTATGGTTATAGTAGTCCTTGGTTTCTACATAACGTAGGCTATAACACGGAGCCAAAAATATTAATTAAATTGGGACTCTCCTGTGCAGAGAAAAGACGTCAGGGTACATACATATATTACTTAATTTTGTTATGTTTATTTTGTTTACAAAATGTTTTATAACAAATTTTGTCTTTTCCCGAAATACAGTCTATTTGTTTCTGTTCAATTACCACATCATGTTCCATACAATATTTGTCCACTTTTAGTCAGCCAGCGGAGACTGGAAGACAGCGGTCGTGCGAGTTATAAAGACAGTCATGGGACCTCATTAAATAGTTCCCTGGGAATTGAATTCTCCTTCGTAAAGAATTTCGTTGGTGAGCTTTCGATGTCAAAAGTCTGACGAGCTTTCATCATTTCAACATGAAATGGCGCAAAAATAATTGGGGCAATTTGGTTATGATGCCTGTACAAGCGCTCATTTCCAGTCATTAGCTCTTGGTCTAAGAAGCAATGAATTATTAAAACTGAAAACTTATTTCTAAAGAGGAAGTTAATAAACAATCATTCAGCTAGTGAGGTTTCTATATTCTACACCTATCGCTTAATTAGTGTACAATTTCTTTTATCCCATTGAGGCTAAAATTCCCGTAATTCTCTTTTCCGTCTAACCAGCAGCTTCAATACAAAATTTTGCAAGTGACGTGAAACGTAGGAATTTTGATCAATCGAATTCATGTTATTTTTAGTCGTATTGACTTCGCAGGAACAGCAGTGAGTAATTAATAAATTCTAAGCTCTATGATCATTAATTACTTACAATAATTTTTAGACTGAGTTCTAAAACTTACTTTTATGAAGTTTCATACATTCATGGAGACCCATATGTTCTGTCACGTTTTGTGACAAATTTTGTTACAGAATTTATACGTCACTTTATACGTGGATAGAGGTTTTGTTAACTAATGTGTATAACTTATACTTTGCGCATACGTATGTCGACTATCTCCGTTTACTAATATAACAATAATAGTGTATATGTTTGTAACAGGTATGATACTATTAAGGTTGGTGAAAATTGTGCGACTGATCCATCCTTTTGAGTAACTTCCAATATACATTTTAGAACGCAGTTTTACATCCTTAATTGAAATTCTGCTTTCAATTATATTTTAGAGCTGATGTCCTGTCCCAACGTACACTAGTACTTTTATGTTAAGGTGATGCTTTGTTTCAAAATATACAGGCCCTTTCTAGCTGGGGGGACGATTACAGAAACGAAATATTCGTTGAATAGGTGATGGTCCCAGTCTCTCCTTCGTATCCTCTTCAACCCCTTAACACAGAGGTCGAATGAGCATCTTGCAGCTTCAGCAGAAACCATGGCTACTGTTTAATAAAACTTTAACCGTTGCACAACAGTTACAGAACTCATACCCACGTGAAGTTGCCGTCAAAATTTTTATGGGAGCAAAACAGCAATTTCAAACTTCTATGTTTAGAATTCAAATTAGCAATGATCATATCGGCATGGGACTTATCGGTACCAAGAATGGGCCAAACGGCTCGTTCCTATTGCCTTATTCTATTCTAAACGCATGCCACTTGAATAATTTTAACTAGATAATTAAAAACATTTTTTAACAGGAAAAAACTAATTTCCTCATTCCTAGGGCTGAAAAGTCGTAACATTTGAAGTGAAAAAGTATGGGAATGGAATGCATGCAGCGTGTTGAGCATTCTAGTTGTCTGACTTCACCTTTTTCTGCAAAATTTTTCCTCAACGTGGCCTAGCAACATGATGATCCGATGCGTCTTTTCTTGCTGATCACGTAAGCTGGATGCTTTGCTGCTAAAATTAGTTTTCCTCTCGTTCGAGTACTTGACAACACAGACCTGCGGTGATGTTTCTTTCTTCTGTAATAATTCATAACACACATTACTAGTTTCTTCAGCGTAACTCCGCTGCTTGGCGAATGACTTTACTTCTCATCAAGAGTGACGAATCATATATATATTTCGAAGATGCGTCTTGTATTTCACGCTACATCTGTACCTCAGGGGACAGTCCGCAAAGAACGACATTTTCTTTTTTGTAAACATTTTCGATACGCTTAAAATTATCCATCGCAATAGAGAGAAGAAATTCGAACAAGCTTTAGTGATGAGCTTCGAGTGCCTTTACAAGGAATCTCTTCAAACGCCGCTTCTAAAGCATCATTATCAAGATCACTTATGTCCACTTGTCCATCTGATGAACTAAAATTGCTGTTTTCAGTTTTAAAAACATAAATTCCTATGCACCAGAATAATACACACAGTACATCATAAAAGCATGATACACATAGTTTTCCAATAACAGTACATGCACATAGTTCTAATGACAGCATGATACACGTAGTTTATCATAGCAGCTTGATGTACATAGTTCATAGATTTTCAAGAGTTTAAGCTGTTGAAGACAATGACCCACATGACAACATGATGAAAAGCCCTTTAAAACTGTCATCTAGACTCAAATTTATTTATATTATCTCTCAACTAATGTTTTCTCAAAATGCAACATCACTTACATATTTTATATAACATTTCCAACATTGCTGAACTCACACTCAATTCAACACTGACGCACACATTAAGAGCTGTTCAAGACTCTGACTAGACAGAACTTTCATCTAAGAGTTCTGTGGCGGGTGAACGTAATTTCAGTCCTCGCATCGTTCTTCAAAGAGAAGCAGCGGTTGAAGCTTCAAATTCTCCCTTCCTGCATCTGGAAGCTCCCTCGCAGCAGCACTTGACGCGATGTTCGTGCAATAATGAATGATGCACGACAAAATAACTTTGAACTAAAGTTTAGAAACTAATTTCTTCACCATCATAGCTATTGACTATCATTGTTGCAGAATACTATTTTCATAGAAAAGAACGGTGCTTTGAAACAATTAACTTTTTTTTAACTAAGCAAGAAAGACGTTAAGGAATTTCAAGTATTTAGTTATAATAGTACAAAAAGTTAGCAGTTAGAACATCAACAATTACACATAGTGGTCGAAAAAACTTTTAAGAAAAAAAGAATACAAACAAAACTCAATAATTGACCAAATAAAATTCCTAAGAAGCTCATGGAGAATCTGTTGGATTTGTGTTTGAAAATTTTTCCTTTAACCTCCTTTTCAGTGGGTCCATAATCCATTAAAGTATTCTTGTCAGAAATTTTCATTGGGTGTGAATAAAAGCAAATTATTCATTTTAACCAGTTATTGTCAACTTGGGACTTTCGAATTTACTACGACAAATTTAGTGTTGAGGTAAATCAAGTACCGAAATAAAAAGCAATTCTGCAATTTAACGCCCGGCAGACAATTTAACGCCCGACAGACAATTTAACGCCCAGCACGATTTAACGCCCGACAGACAACTGTCTTCAACAGCAGAGAGTAGAAACGCTATAAAGACTCGCCTTTAACAAAAAAGACATTGTACGTATTAACAAAGTAAACATTCAAGCTGAACCCTGAATAAATCAAGTAATTCAGTTGATAGAAACTACTGCACAAGTAAACATCTACCACGTACGGTAACTGCGAAGGTAGGTCAAAAGGAAAACGGGGTGCAAAAACAATATTACATGGTATTTGAATCTTCAAACCTTAAACCAAATTTTAAAATTTCCATAATTCACCATATATTTTACGGTTATAGATAACATGTCTTGAATTCAGATGCTAATCGATATTGCCTAATTGATGGTGTTGTTCAAACGACTAGCGATTTTAAATCTAGTCTTTATTATATTATAAGGTACATTCAACAACGAACTGACTCGTGTCACTCTCCGAATAGTTATGACGGTAATTCTTCTGCATTTTCCAAGCATTAGTCATGAATCATGCGTAGAAAGCAGCACAGCTTTGAGGCCTAGCTTCTGGAATTAAAAGATCAACTAAAAGTTCTTTTCATATTAAAATATCACCTTGAAAAAATTATATTATATTATAAAATATTATATTATATTATATTATATTATAAAATATTATATTATATTATATTATATTATATTATATTATATTATATTACATTATCTGATAGCATTTATTGCATTAATGATTTAATGCAATATCGTACCCTCACAACATGGGCATCATTGTAGGGTGCCACTTGTATCTCACACTCGCCTGCAGCGCAAGCAGTCGTGTTTGAATGCTTGTATTATTAAATTCAAGTTGAGGATAAGTAATGTGGCTTATAGTTATCATAATATGCTCACATACATCTGCAAACAAATTGATTGATAAAACGTACGTTTTCAGTTTTGAAAATGAGGAAAAAGATGTACATATGGAAGATAGTCATATTAACAAAACTCTCTGACAGATATGAAAAGGATGACTGATTAAATACATAAAGACCCAAAATTTTCTTCAATGATGCAGTAATTCATGAGTCATTGGCAAGCATTCGGCGTATCGTGTCTAAAGTAATGTGTAAAAGTGTTTGAGTATCGTGTGTCCAGTTATGAGTCGGGTCTATTACTGCTTCTTCTAAACTCGCAATTGCATAATTTTATTAAAAACCACTTTGTACCATCGAGTTATTAAATAACTTCTGATGAGCAGAATGTCTTTTGACTAAAATTTAGTTCATGTTAGTGTATGATAGTTGTAGCCTACAGTAATCGCTCTCTTCTATTCATTATGACCTATACCTGCTGCATTTGAGAAAAACACAACATACTCTTAAGAAATAACTCTAGTCTAGAAGTTGAACTCCATATTTGTTTTTTTATCTTGCTACGCTTCTCAGATTCTTATTACGTAGCACGAAATATTTATCATCATTTACAATTAAATTTCATATAATATCTACTCTGTATAAACAGTCGTTGTCCTTAGTGATGTAAGAATCCATGAAGTTCTCTGTACTGATCAATGTATTACTTGTTGACATATTCACAAACTGCATTTTCAAGTCCACCCAGTTTGAAAACTATCAATGGGTGACCAGTAAAAACAGGAATGGTACGCGTCCAATTTTCTTGTTCACTTATACGTAGACACACACACCATAGCAAGATGAAAGTAGTGATGGGGTCAGCTTGAGCTCTCCAATTAATGGGTTGCACATGACTGGCCATCTAACGCTACCAGGGCGCTGTCAACCGCCGTGTCATCCCTAAGGTCGAGTTTGTACTTGAATTGATATAAAGATCTCCAAAACCAAACTTAGATACGGGCTTAAAGGTAAAAAACAATGCTACCTAGCAAGACCTAAAATATTTGCAAATAGTTTTCAATATTTTGTTCTAAGGGCAAGCACCATGAAATATTGATTTGCGGTAAACGTGATGCCATAGTTTACACCAGCGTTCAGCTTACATCAAGCTTCATTGACTTCCATCAATGGTTCGGTAACCTTTGTTATGATCAACGCAACCCAATCGAATAGTTTTCATTGGTGTTATTAGGAAGAACAAAATTTCAATATAAGTATGATAAAACCGTTAAAAACAGTAGCTGCTATGAAGGCGGTCACGTGGGATTGCACTGCAGTTTGCATAGCTATCAAACGACCGTATGCTGGCGCAGCTCCAAGGCCTTACACGTGTTCACGTGTGTTCCTAGTAATCGTCTCTCATTCTATTCAAAAAAGAGGGCATCTAATGCTTCATTTAATTAAGAGGCGCTCCAAGTTTTCAAAGCTCTCCAACTGTTTGAATTTTTTAAAAGCTTACAGCCTGTAGTGCCATTACGGAGAGCAGCCCCACGCGCCTATCCTCTCATGTTTGAAAATTCTGAATAATTGAAGGCAGCGACCCACTCTGCCATGGTGCACAGAGAGAGGCGTGCCGGACTGAAGGAGCACCAGTTCCTCTTCTCTCAGCAATAGACTAAGAGCATTTAGGTATAACTTGGAAAGCAATTAGTATTGATGGCTGTAGAGTCAGAAGGAACTCGTGTTGGACTAGTGTTTTTCAGCACTCATTTATCCATTTTTATTATTATATGAAGATTTACAGATGAAATGACTGATAAAGCTTCCAGGACCAAACAATTATTCAAAGGAATTCAAACAACGATGAAATTACGCCGTCACTAAACAATGACTTGTTTGTCCCTTGTATCGTTCTGTTTTTGGTTGTGCATGTCGTAACCTGAGATGACCTAGACTTTAGTGCAGGACTATGAGTGGAACGACGTGGAATCAAACGTAGACCTGCTCGAAATAATGAAGCCTTAGATTTCAGTCGTTCTAGAGTGCGGAAAATAAAGCACCAATCTCTAAGGTTGAGAATTTCCGTTCTTCCCGCAGTATTTACACGACAGAAATAGAGTACTGAAGTATTCGAAGATGATATAAGAATAAAAAATGACCTATCGTTCATGTATAGTTCATGTATGATATGATCTTTACGCAACGCTTCAAACTGAACTGCAACTTTCTAAATGAATTATTCCTGTAAAGGAATAATTTCTGAGCCATACAGAATAGTAAGAATCTGCGTATGATATTGATCGAGTATAGTGTTACAAGCGGCAGCCTTTGAGGGTTTCCTCAACGTTGGAAAATACAAAACTGTTTTTCGAAATGCGTCCTAGAAAACCGTATTTATGTTACCACTCGTAGAACCAACACTGTAACCTTGGTGGGAACGAAAACATGCAAGATTTCCAAAATAAATATCGCTCGTAAAAAGAACTATGAATTATGGAGGAATACAGAAGTGGTAGAAAAACATCAAAGAGAAGTAAAGGAAAAATCTAATTAAGTAGTTTAGACGTGAAAAAATTAAATTCTGGTAGAGCTCAAGGTTTTAACTTCATTCCTTTGAATGATTAAACTTTTGTCTTAGATTCAAGTAGCATAAAATGAATTATCATTCAAGAGTTTTACTTCAGAGAATAATACATATCTAAATTTTCCTTAAACGCTTCTTTGAAATAAATGTTTTCATCGGTGAAGAGTGAGGAGAGAAGGGTGAGAGTGACTCGCTGTACTGAACGAACGAAGCATCAAAAATATATCACAAACAACCATTATGATACGATACTTATGTGAATACTTCTCGTGCACTGGGGTGCAACAAAATAACTCGCCATTAAAATCGAAAATATTCGTTCCATGAGTAGTTTTTCTTCCTACAGCGTGATTAAGGTGCATGTGCGTGGTTGATGCCTGTACTTTAGGCAACATGGGAACTGAGTAGCAACCAAAGAATGGACCGAACGGCTCGTTCCTTTTGCCATATACTTTTCTTCTATTCTACATACTCTTCAAAATGAAAGGAACACCCAACAAAACTTTTATACAATTCCTTTCACACAGGAGTTATGAAAATTCTTATAACATAAAGTAAAGTACTTCAATCACTTTGTGCAAGCCCGGTAATGTCCATTACCGGGCAGTTACGTGTTTCTATTATTCGAAGTAAAACTTAGGTGTTGTGAAGCACCTGTGAGCATGAGGACTACAGCCCGGAGGTCGGTCACTCATCAGCTGAATTATAGCCTGATGAACGACCCATATTTCAGAGTGTATATGACTCCTGCATTTTTCGTAAATACGTAATTCTCTTTATGCCATAGGGTTTAAAATTTTATGGCTATACGTTATTTAATGACATATATTTCGTTTTCTTGTCAAAGTATTTATGAGAAAAAATTTTAACGTCGTACTCAATAAGTGCAATAATACAAATATTTTCTTAAACCTAACTTGTGCTGTAGGTTAAACCTAACTTGTACTGTGGGTTAAACCTAACTTGTGCCTGTAGGTTAAACCTAACTTGTGCCTGTGGGTTAAACCTAACATGTGCCTGTGGGTTAAACCTAACTTGTGCCTGTGGGTTAAACCTAACTTGTGCCTGTAGGTTAAACCTAACTTGTGCCTGTGGGTTAAACCTAACTTGTGCCTGTAGGTTAAACCTAACTTTTGCCTGTGGGTTAAACCTAACTTGTGCCTGTGGGTTAAACCTAACTTGTGTGTGGGTTAAACCTAACATCACCAGCTTGGTCGACTGGTGAGCGAATATGCTTGCGAGCGGGAAGACCCGGGTTCGAATCCCGCTGCTGACATGGTTGACGCAGCTGGAAATACGGCATGGGACTTGGGTAAAACAACCGAATAATTATCGAAGTAATTATCCGACTCAAGAATGGGCCAGAAGGTTCGTTCCTATAGCCTCATTCTATTCTAATCTATTATATTCTAAAAATCGTACTACTAGCCGTGCACCTGGAGTTTTTTCCTGCGAACAATGTTGGGAAAAACTAAATTTATGGTACAATAAGTGATGAAGTTCATTAAAATTGCTCTCAACTGAATCCAAAAATAGAAAAATTGTGAGAGTCAAAAGATTGTAAATTATTTTTCCGATTACTATAAAATAGTTTGTATATAATGTGAAAGCATTATTCAAAAGTTTTGATTTCATTCCTTGGTTTAAAATTCATGATTTTCTTATAATATCTTGGATATGGAAATAATTCGTTATTAGAACATTAATTCGAGTTATTCAACTTCCGAGCACGCTTCTTTTGCAGCGTGCACATGAGCAAGTTTTTTCACTGCCGGTCGTTTTAGTTGTAGCAGAAAATTTGCTTTCACAATTGAATTCTAAAGCACGTAATTGTCCCCTGCACCGCACGCTCCAATGCCACGCTGCAAGGTCCGATTGTGGTCGTTATTACAGCGCTTAGAGCGTCAACTTGGAAATTTTTTATTTTGGGCCGAGCAAGCGCTGAGCGTGGGCTGCAATAAAACGCGTTTTTACGCACAATGAAATTTCCGAAAAAGTCCGAAAAGCATTACAATTTGTTGTTCACTTTATATCCAATAAACCAGCACATTAATTTTTATGCAAAAATAGCAAGTCACTATGTCGGTTGATACCACAAAATTAAATTACTTTGAACGTTTGTTTTATGGTGGTGCCCATGAACACCAAGTGACGGAGTGTGAAGGTTTCTCTGGTCAGCAGACAGTACTTCTAGTTTCTTGTAGAGCACCGCTCGTCAGGTGGGTCATTACGTCATTAATTAAAGTGAGGAACAAAATGAAACTAATTGCGATCATTCAGTCATCATTCGTGCAAGTAGTTCAATCTAAAATTGCGAATGAACACTCTAATTTCATTACTAGCATATGTACATTCTTTGCTTTCAGTTTTGACACTAGATTTTCGCGGTTTTAACCGTTTTCTCTACATTTGTAAATGTTCCCACGTCCAAACAACGGTCAGCTCAAGGTCATAGTTTTGACACAAGATTACTGCACAAGAGAACTTATGAGAAGCGGTAAACGTGTGCACCACTTATGCAATTGTAATGTTCTGAGGCCACCATGACAAACAGATGATGCGTTACGGTGACGACCAAAATGCAGTGTCGTTTTAACACCCGTTGCATTAGATGAATGCTCGCTTTTCTGGCCTCTATGTGTACGAATATCCTTGATTGAGAACGTATGTGTAGAGGGATAGAATAAATAGAATTCAACTTAATGAGCAGTAGCTATATCTAGCTATGAAAGGCTGGAAATAGATGAATTGTCAACATTGCAGCACGTAGATTTGCCTCAGATACTCAGATTTTTGTAGAACAGAGACCAAATTTGGCATTTAAGTATTAAAAAAAAAACAGAAATTACTGAAAATGAATTACTGCTTATTAATTGTCATGCCTTCATTAGTAATTAGTTCTGAAACTGAAGTCATTGAATGGGATTCTTGATTTGTCGGCATTCACCATGGAGGCCTTGCACCATGGTGCAGGGGATAAAATTAACCCTTTAGCGACCAAGTGGACTATTCGGTCGCCTTTCGCGGTCTTTGGGAGAATTGTTCTAATAATTAAACAGTGAGCAATATGAGGTTGCTACTAGGTTTGAACGATTCGGCATGTTACAGCGTCGTTCTTTTGGCTGCCTGGCTCTCAGCATGCTTCATTGTATCAGTGTACAGACGGTCATTGTGAGCTTAAATGTAGAAACTAGAAAAACAAATTGGTCGCTAAAGGGTTAAGGACTGTTAGAGAATAATTACTCAATAATTGACGAAAATTGTGCTGGACCATTTACTCTTTGTTCCTCGGCAAATACTTCCCTATGAGGTAGCTCTTCCATAATGAGCAGTCAAGCGATAAATTGGAGGGAATTAAAAAATTTTCCCGCATATTCACTCCACTCCAATGTACTGTATATTTACTCCACTCTAAGGTACTGTACCATGAACATACTGTACCATGAATTTTTCTTTGAATAGAAACACATTGTTTTGAACTTACCTACAAATTGAGAAATTCTTTTTCTCACACACATTGTTCTGGGAATACTTTATTTGCACCGATTACGTTCTCCAAAAGTAGTTTTTCATGATAGTGAAGTGAGATTTGAAAGAATTAAGTTAAAGATGACCATGCGTCTCAGCAATGAGCTGATGCCAACACGTGACTTTGATCTTATTTGATGCAATTGATGCATGAACTTGATCCCACACCCAGTGATATGCAAAACGAGCAGCAGGTGGTTTGGCTGGTTGAGTCAGCCTGTGTTCGTGTCGTAGTTGCTTGAAGATGGAGGATTTTATTCTATTCTTACGGTGTTGTGAACTTTTAAAAATACAGTAACAAACTCAAAAAAATCAGAGAATAACTATGGAACGATAAAACAATCTAGCATGATTATTTTTCGTTAGTTGTTATTCGAACGTTGTTTTTCGGTTCATTATTTGCAACGTAATTACAAGCAAATGTTTTCTACGCTTACATCCTTGTGTTCATTTCATATGATCTAGTTCTTTTATACCGCGCTTGACAATTCAAACATAGGTGATCCTTTAGGTTTGTAGTTTGAGCTTAATCTGCATATGAGCGTGCTCAGTGCTGGCGCATCGATTTAATCATGAATTAATTCCTATCTTGAATCATAACTCGTAAACAAGTCTGGCAGCCTAACTAATGATATGAAAACCTGTGTCTAACAATTAAAAAATCGGCTTAATAACTAAGTTTCTGTATTAAATCCAAAAAGAATTCCCCCAAGTGACTAATTAACAAGCAGTGAGTGGAGAAAATCTCAGTTTTCAGAAGGAACGCAACCGACGACGTGATCACGTATACGATGCAGTAACTTTACCACGCAAGATACCTAGTGTAAAAATTTCTAAAGGGAATCTCTTCATTCCCTTTCTTTCAAGTATGTTAAAAATAAGTTGATAGCAACAAATATTTGAGCTAATTTTTTCGTCTGACTTGTTTAAACCGATGGTGTTTATTGATTTTGTTCTTCACATATTGACATACTAATGCCATGGTAAAACCGGGGCTATTGTATCCAACATAGTCACGCTGTCAAATTAGAATACTTTCCTTTAAGTAATTGCATTCATTTTGTATCCCCTTACAAACACACGGTAAGTGCATTGGTGGCACTAGACATCGTACACTGGTGATTTGACATCTGCTGAGAAAGACTGACACTAAGAATAACAGCAATTAATTCTCTGGCGTGGCAGCAGCAGGAGTAGAGATAGGACGCTCTCCGAAGGGCTGGCTTGAGCTGTATAGTCCACTTCCAGCGTCGGCCAGGTCTTATGTTCACCTCACTTCTTGTCAGCCAAGTTCCGTGCTGCATGGCCTCGTATCGACGTGACATCCAACAGGCCATTGTTCTACTTGAAATTTTACCTTGTTGTCGTGTTGGCCGTCCCTGTACTGCCGCAGCCTATTGTTAGCCCTACTTAAATCACCTCACTTAGGAAATGAAATTTTAGCTCCAGCTTGGTGCTGTAGGACTACTTGAGTGGAACTGAGGATCTGTATGAGTAGTTTGTGCATGGCTGTTTCAGTACAGGGTGTCTGTAAAAATGCATTTTGATTCCATGATGTGATGGTATTCAAACCAATTTAAGTGTATTGATAAACATGTTGTGTATAGACTCTTCAACAACAGGTATTTCATGTTTTCAGGTGATTAGATATATACGATCTGAAAACCCTAGAAGAACATGGAAATTTAACATGGCTGTCACCCCACAGCAACGCACATAGTGTACTCGTATATTGAAATTTGCTGAAAGAGACAGCGTTGTGACCGTGAAACGTGCTTTCACACCCAAGTATTGTACGATCCACATACACCAACTCCATTCGGAAATGATCGAACTATTTTAGTGAAAAATAAATAGCTTTAGTCAGACAAAGGGATATTCTGACAAACCAACAATCTAAGGTGAAGTTGCCAGGCGATTTCTCATTGAGCACTTCTCAAATGGATGGACTGGTCATTACGAAAGAAATAAACAGATGTTCTGCGCGGGCCTCGCGAAGTCACCGGATCAAACAGTTTGTGATTTCTTTCTTTGGGGGGTACGCAAAGAATACAGTTCACGTACCACTGCTACTTGCTACTCTGGAGAAACTAGAAAATCAATCACTGAAGCAGTTCGCAAGATCACTCCAGATTTGCTGCTGGGAGTCTGAACTAAACTGGACTATCGCATTTATGTTTACCAAGTAACCAGAGAGGAACTCATTTAGTGTTTTTTTAATGCTAATCAATACCACATGAAACTAAATGAAATCCTGCGCCTGAAGCTATCGTACAGACTTAGACAAATTATCACCATGAATTTAAATCATATACCTGCATGAAATCAGGGAGGATTTTGTGGGTTGACTCCTTACAACTCTCATCATCTGACGCTAAAAATTGAACACAAGTTCAACCATCTTTGTTCATGTTAACCCATAAAGAACTTCAAAACTCAATTACCATTACATAGGTTCTCATTTCAATTTTAGGTTTTTATTCCTAGAATACTTACTTTCCTCAGTTATGCACAAACATTGTTGTGCATATTATGCTGCGGAATACGTGGGTTCGATCGCCAGAACGCTCAACTTGTGATGCGGAGCATGCCACAGTATTCTAATCAGATGTTTGCTTGCTTTCTGTTCCAATGCAGCTGTTCGATGCAATGCAAGAAAGTTCATGTTTGAGAAATTTATAGATTGTTTACCTCAGTTTCCAGGCCTGCTACTTCGCGAATTTTAGAGTTCCCTTGCGCTTTAGAAAAGCAATCGGTTTTAATTTCGACTGCTCAGCCTTTCCTTCAACATTTCATGTATAGGATTATGATAGTACAAGTATTTTTATTTATTGATTTTCATATTCAATTCTATAATAAATTTGTTCCGAATGAGTTTAAAGTTTGATACACTTGTGTGTTACACAAACTGCTTATATCTTCTATTATTCTTTCTTATGCTTCTTTATTTTTTTCTTATACCTTTATTAGAAAAGAATTTTCAATGTACAGGATGTCAATTGCTAAGTTTAGGTTTGTTAACAAAACTTTCATAGGAATCTTTATAGTGTGACCAGAGAAACATTACGCAACGATAAATGTTGAGTGTCTTGCAGTATAACGACAGAGACCATAATCACCTTATTCGTCAACCATGAAAAACGTCAATTTGGTGATGCCCAGCAATGTGGGTGTTTCATTGACGGTATCGACCAGAAGTTATGGCAGCACCAGCAGGAGGAGTCGCCCCACTTTAAAGGTCGATATTGAGAGGTAGGGCCGCTGTTGTTACATTGAGGTCCCGCTGTTTGTCCGCTTGCCCTAACTGAGACCCCGACTACAATATGCATGTTGCACTCGTCATAGAATAGAATATGGCTACAAGATGAAGCCGAGAAGTCCATTAATGGGCCGCTACCCATATCCCATGTCGTCAGACACCAATCACGGACAGGCACCAGAGTAGAACCCGGATAGGATGGAAGAACAAAAGGTCACAGTCACACAAACAATAATCAGCTGTCGTGCAGCTATTGTATTACTCGTGATACATATTAATAGCATAGCATGAACTCAATAATTCAATGACTCATAGTACAGAGAATTATATGGCTCATAGTATGCACTAGTTATATGCCTCATAACGCACAATTATTATATAACACGTGATGTACAATAATTATATGGTTCGTGGTTCACAATGATTCTCTGATACATAGTTCTCACACCTATCGTCTATGGTAAATGAATGTTATCACTTGAATATCTCTTATCTTTTAATATTTTATGAGACCTTTTGAGGATACCTCAACTTACGACATTCATGAAAATGTGTGAAAGTTGCGAAAAAATGTACCGAAGTTTAAAAAGCAAGAAAAAACTTTCATTTTAAATTGTAACAAAATTTCAGCATGCGCCCACTTTTTGACCCAAGCTTCTCTACCTGTGTGACAATTTAATTAATAAACAAGTACCTGTATGACAGTTTAATTAATATACACGTACATGTATGACAGTTTAACTAATATACAAGTACTTGCATGGCAGTTTAACTAATATACGAGTACCTGTATGACAGTTTAATTAATATACAAATGCCTGTATGACAGTTTAACTAATATACAAGTACCTGTATGAAAGTTTAACTAATATATGAGTACTTGCATGGCAGTTTAATTAATATGCGAGTACCTGTATGGCAGTGACTAATATACGAGTACCTGTATGGTATTTTGAGTAATTTTTCATCAATTCATCAAGTTCACAAAACTTCATCAACTGCAAATATTCTCTCGAACGTCAAACCTGCTCAGCAGAATTGCAAATTCATATCAGAGAAACCAGTAAATAGTATGCTGAATGATATGACCTGATTTTTAATAAAGAATATGATACACTGATCGTAAGATTTTACTGGTAAAACACATTGCTGCTCGTCACTGTCACGGTTTCAGGGTTTTGAAAGAGGATACACAATTGCTCCTTGTCGTGATTTTTGATGCTAAGAAGACTGGCACGGGCCCTCAAACTTTATCAAACTCGCCAGTAACACAATTCTTGCATACTCTCTCTGGTCAAAATCAGTTGGTGCTCAGTCATGGAAAATATTTTCGCTATTAGTATTTTTGTTAAGTGTAATGTACGACTTAGAAGGTATAATGTGTGAGTTAAGTTCTTAGACCTTTTTTCTTCTGCTCGAATTGTTACCGACCAGAAGGAGTATAAATTTAATATCGTTAATTTGTAAGGCGCAAAATTAAAAAAAGTGTTGTCTAAGAATAAACACTCATGATTCTCTTCTGGTAAATTTTTCAGCAAAAAAAATAATATGAGAGTTGAAAAACTTAGGAAAGACTGTCCAAAGTCAGAGTATTAACACAGACAGCGCTAAAAATATGTACTGCTCCCACTTTATATAGATAATTTCAGTACTGCTCCACTTAGCCAAGCCGTGGTATAATCACGAGTCTACAAGTCAGTCTGATATTGATGAACACGAGCAATGAGTACCATCATGATGCCTCAAATAGAATGATCTAACTTAGTCCAAAATTATTGGTCTTTTGCATCGATGAAGAAGAACTATTGAGGAACAACGATGTATTTATTGCCTCGCGGAAAGAACAGGGCTTCTAGTTCACGTTCCCCTCGTTGCCTACTTAAGTTCAGATCTACAACATAAATCCTACGACTGATTTACCGATGATAATACGACTGCGTGGAAAAGTCGCTTTATGATAATTCATGCGACTGTTACTGCTGATTGTCTTCCATAACAAGTCTTGATAATTCGACGTATGCACAATATTTCATTACGGGTTATTGTTCATCGTGAGTGGTTGTTATAGTTACATAATTATAACCAGTAATAGCAGTAACATTATCGAAGAATAAGAGTACCTCTTATATTCCTAAATTTCTATCGGTAAACCTGCACTGGATTTGCATATGTTCGTTATTGAGAAGCTTGTCAGATTTGAACTAACGTACTGCAACTGATGAAAATAGCAATCTTTAAAATTTTCAGAATTGTCTTTCAACTTTAATTCAAAAAGGGTCGTTAGAGACCACTACTAAAACAAAATAGAGAAGAACAATATAAAATTCTTATGCAAAACCACTGCACTGAACAAAGGAAGAGATTTGATTTGAATGTTCGAATTCAATACTATTTAATATAGAACGTTTTTAAACGTGCATTTGAAAATGCCCACCACTAGTCGGTTCATTAATTTGTATCATTTTCTATGATGCCATTTCAGAAAAATTTTCATTGAACTCTTAACACTACTGAAAGCGCCAGCCAAAATTAATGCTTTTGCAGTCTAGCAGGTGGAAAGTTTGAAGTCTCCTTCATAATATTTCTTCCTTTAATGCTATTTTTTCTTTAGTTTTTGTGAGAAGAAAACCTCAAAGCTTTTGAGGAACGACATCACCAGAGGCCATCAATCTGGTGATCGTGTGGAGGCTTCTTTTGCTAGAAAACCTGACTTGGCTGTAACTTTGATCCACCTGACTTGGTTGTAACTTTGATCCACCTGACTTGGTTGTAACTTTGATCCACCTGACTTGATTGTAACTTTGATCCACCTGACATGGTTGTAACTTTGATCCACCTGATATGGTTGTAACTTTGATCCACCTGACATGGTGGCAACTTTGATCCATCCGACATGGTTGTAACTTCAAAAGTGAGTGGAAATGGAAATATGCTTTCAATTCTGTTCTTTATTCTCTACCGCTTAATACAATTTATATTTGTTGTTAGTTTAAAAATAGTGTGTCAGTTCTCACAGGCACATCAACATGAAATACACTGTAACTAAGACACATTTAAAATCAAAGCTTCAGTAGTTTAGTATGAATGTCATAATTTAAAAAACTGACTAACAGTATCTTTAAAGATACAAGGAGAGTTTATTGGAAGAAAGCTTTCAAACGCCTCAATCTCTTTCCATAAGCTCCGAACCTTGGTCATTTTTCTCTGCGTATTCTCCTGAACAAATTAATCTACAGCAAAAAATGTATAGAGCAAAAAAAGAACTAGAAAAACATAAAAAAGGTTGGAATAATATACAATGGTAATCCATGAAACTTCGATTTCCTGTCATATCCTTGTAAAGCTTTGAAGTAACGAGGTGGAGGAGGCCGCTGATGAGAAGCGAGGGTTTTTTTTACTTATGATTGATTGAACATTCATGAGTAATTCAATTATTTACAATAACATTGAATTTCATTCACAATATATTTTTAGTAACAAAATCATATGTATCCCAGGGATAATATTTATTATAATGGTGAAAGATTTCAACAAAATAATGGCTATTATTTAGAATTGTACGAGGGGGGAAACCCTGCAACGAATGTTACTAAAACCTTTAAAGTTAGTAGAATGATCGTCTAAAGAATGTTGAGGTTGTTCAAAGAGACTGGACAAGTAAAGAAAAGACTTGGACAAGGCTTTCCTTGCATTGCTAAAATATCAAAACTAGTCAAATCCTCCAGAGAAAATCTGAGGAGAAATTCAAAGAGATCCCTCAGAAGTCGAGTAAAAGAGGGGACTGTATTCGTCGGAAACAATGTCAATCGCAGTTAACTATTGAACATCCTGTACAGCATCTGGATGCTGTCAGTGCAGCAGACACTGACACAAAGTTCTTCTCTGTCTAGCAGTTCTCCATCTATGGGTGCATTGAGACTTGGAATTTATTCTTTCCTTAACAACGGCCAATGGATAACTGAGCTGATTAGATGCTAACTATTGAGCAATGCTTAGCCAATTGCACACTACCTTCTTCCCATCCAAGCCTGTATGGTCATTGGAGGATGAAAATTAACACAACAATATCATAGGTAAGAAATAAAGACAGATACTTAAATAAGAAAATAATAGGGAACATTTAAATCTTCAACTAATCTGTTGTGGACGTTCGGAATCAAGTGTTGCATCATGCTATGTTACGCATAGTTTACGTTATACAAAGTGAATGTCAGCCTTCATCCATGAATACGAGGGAAAAACTTGCATTTCGTAGATACACACACACACACACACTACGTGGACGAAGCAGATTTGAGTCTTCTCGAAGGATGTTTCTGGCATAGAACATTGATATGTTCAGCTGGAAGATTGTTAACGTGGCACATGTTCAGCAATTTGGGAGCTGTTTTGTCATTGATGTGTACCAAAAATCACATCATGAACATAACTGTGCATACATCAAATACATCAGAGTTAATTACTACCATCTTCTGAACCCTCATCTGAGGCTACAGTGTATGTTTTGTGTGACGATATGTTGTTTTAATAATTATTCTGTTGAAACTATCTAAATTATTCATTGAATACATACGCATAGAGAAAATTATACCAATTTTAAAAAACATAGTTTGGAACATTCTAGGCTTGTACTCGTATGTAGACTATCCAGCACTAAAAAAGCGTGAACTTGAATTTTTGGATCAAGTCCACGGAAAATAAAACACATATTTCATTTACTCACTCATCGACGATTCATCTAATTTGAAGGTGAAGTGAGCTTTAATACTGTCCCGCTCAGCTTGTCAGTTCCAAAATAAGTGAGAAAACGAATTAAGAGATCGCTGCAGTTCAAAGCACGAACACAGCAACAAGTGGTTAGTGAAAAGGAACAGCATTAAGCAACCAACACACCTTGACCGCTGCTCGCAGCATACTGAGCCTCCGAGTCTCCAAGCCTCTGAGCCCGATAACAATTTCTACGACGGATAGATAATTCTCGAATCGGAAATCTGAAGGCTTTGCATGCATTTTTTAATGAAGGAGACTGAAATATCTTTTTTTGTAGCTTAATAAGCAACCGAATTTATTTTAGTGAAGAATATTGCAAGCAGGATGAACCCAAAAGATCATTTACCGAATCTAAACTTTCGCATACTACATTAATCTTCTCATGCGCAGCACCACTCCGGCGCAGGAAGTAAGGTTTGGTGGCTCGATACAAATCACGGATGACAAACGGAGTAATTATTTGAGTGACGAAGAAAGATTCTTGATGAGGGGAGCGGTGTAGTTGTGATTCCTCCTGAGTGCCTTGACCTGTGTAGGAACATTGACGCATATTCAGCCTCATTCCTGAACTTGCAGTGCAAGTAAGTGACATTTCCATCAAAATTTACACCAGGAAAAAGAATGAATGCAAACGAAGCTCCATATAGTCAGTGTAGTTGTGTTTTGGCGCTAATTTTAATTCTTGTATGATTGCTAAAACAGTTTAATTAAAACTCAGCAAAGTTGAGTGGTGTTTTAACCATCAGCTTTCAAGTGTTTTCTCTATCACACTTAAAGATTTTGGTACATGAGTACTGAAATGAATAGCGGACGAAAATTATTGGTGATAACTGTTTGATCTGTGCGTGTTAGGTGCCCCGTGCCATTATTTTAGATGATATTGCACGGAATAATTTTCAGTATTTTGTTAATTTGTAGTTAGCTGGTAATTTTCAACGGCACGACAGGGGATTATTTTAAACCAGGGGTCGGCAAAGTGGTCGATATCGACCCCTGGGGGTCGAGGACAGAACTCAAGGGGTCGATAAATTTATGGGGGTCGGAAGGGGGTCGATTAAGGATATATATGGTTGAAGCTGGTTTTAGCCATGCGAATGCGATTCTAACAAAGCAGAGAAATAGCCTAAACTTGGAAAACCGTGGTGATTTACGGTTAAAGCTAACCAATTTTAAACCAAATATCAATAGCCTTGCTGCCGCTCATCAAGCTCATCCATCTCATTAATATCAAGTCTATTGATAAATAGGTAAGTTAATGTATTTTTCATTTTTCTGTTTCGATAAAAAGCATATTGCATATTTCCATGACAGTTAATATTATTGTTAAGTAGCACATTTGTTTTATATAATTGAGTTCATATCAATTTTTCAACGATAAGTATTGTTAGATTTCGAAACAGTCAAAATTTTCTATAGGTAGGTAAACTTCTATTCTTTTCTTTTTTACTATATATCAGTGAAGACTGCCTATTTCTCTTAATATGTATCTTCAAACATTGTATAGGGTACAACATAAGATTGGTTTGGTTTATAACATTTCTCTTTATTTTTGGTCATCAAAAATGTCAATAATGGTTTAATATTTTTTTCACCTATTTGTATGTGCGTGTGCATGGAAGGGGTCGATGTAACTACAAATATCCTATGAAGGGGTCGACGGGTAAAAAAGTTTGCCGACCCCAGTTTTAAACAGTCCAGCATGTATCTGTTTCCATAAGCACGGCTCTGGATTGTTTTAAATGTCCCTAAACAAGGATTATTGTAAATATTTTACAGTAGATGTTCTTAAATGTTATTATCCAGTGTACTTTTGGAAATCACAACATACTTTTTGTTGTTAATAGACGTGTTACTTACACGATGACTGCACATTGGGACACGCATGATCGTTGCGAGTGAGAGAATGTGTGGCAATTACGCATACTATGAGTAACCGTCCTCTAAGTTCTGAATGGTTATTGCAGGTAGCATTGCAGATGGTTATTGCAAACTAAATATGAAGAGCTTTTTGCTGGTTATATGGCAAAAGGTTATTGAAAGGTTCCGGACACCTGTATTTAGTAAACAGCAGCAAATTATTATTGTAACTTCTACAACAACCACTGCAAATTCCTAGTCGAAGAGTCGGAGTTGAGCATAAACTAGTACTATTGAGTCGTAGTCTGAGTTTGAGTTAGACTTTTTGAAAGTTCAGGAGTCAAAGTTTGAATTGAAGAAATGAGTCCAGAAGTTCAGAGCTGTGTCCACAACACTTGGTTATTTCAGGTGGCAGAGCAGGGGATTTTGAAAACGCATGATCAAGATTACGTTGCAGGCTTCAATTTAAGGGTCATTGTGAGTCTACCAGAACTCCATTATAATGTGTATATGCCACCTCCTCTATAATTTTTAAATTGAATGGTACCAAATCATTCCTGAATGCTAGACTCGTTATACAGATGTGCTTTGTGATAGCGTTCAATGCAGTATGAAGGAGCAGCGGGAGCCCTGCATCCCAGTCTATGCTTCTATTAATTTACCCTGACTCGAGTTCGTAGCTTTCAAAAACAGATCAATCCCAGCTCCAGAATACGGCTGGGCAGTTATCTCAATGACGTCTAGATCACTGTGATAAACTATCAATGATTTTATCAGCTCCAGACGCTTGGCCTGCCAAATGCCTTTCCATAATTGAAAGCCACAACTGCCACAGGAACTTTCCTCCGATGGCTGCCACTGACACAATACTTTAAGACAAAAGTGTCATTTTTGCCAGCGATACAATATCGTTATTACCGTTTTACACCGTTGCAAAAATAAATAATAACCTCTTTCGCAAACTTTCATACAGTGACCTGGAACTTCTTAGGAAATCCCGCTGCCGACATGGTTGACGCAGCTAGAAATACGGCATGGGACTTGGGTAAACAACCGAATAATTATCGAAGTAATTATCCGACCCAAGAATGGGCCCGAAGGTTCGTTCCTATAGCCTCATTCTATTCTATCAACAAAACGGCTTCTTTCTTGAGTTAAGATGATAGTACAGGGGTCTGAGCGTAAAGATTGATGACTTCTCATTGATTGAAGTGGGTGAAGAATGATGAGTGTGACCACCACTTTTCCTCCAACCTTCTTCTTTCTTCCCTGCAAAACCTCTCAGGGTACTAGCAGTAATGCAAGGACATAGAGAATAATAGTACTGGCAGTTCCTTAACTTACCTTATCTCTTCTACTTCACTTCTACTGCGGTGTCTGTGATCATTGGAGTCTGATCGCTGGGGACTTGGGTAGAAACCCAACAATGAACCACACGGTTCATTCATATCTCTACATTCTATTCTAGTCTGTATTCTATCTTCTATAGGCTATATTCTATATTCTATGTCCTATGTCCATCCTACATTCTACATTTTAAATTCTATTTCTACATTCAAGATTTAAGATTAAAGAATCAACATTCAATATTCAACAGTCAACATTCGATACTCGATATTCGATATTCTATATTCCATATTTTATATTCTATAATATACATATGTTCAACATTAATATTCAATATTCTATATTTTATTCTATTTTCCTCGTATCTACAGATATTGCAAGAAGTTACAGGTAACATGTTCTGATAAGATGTTGGCGTAGTTTAATGTCACATAATATTATATTAGTTCCATAAACATTATTTGTATTAGTGACGGAACTTGGATATCAACCCAAGAATGGACCAAACGGCTCGTTTCCATTCGATTTTATTCTGTTCTATTAGCTTCAGATTTAGTATTAACCTTCCGTTGTAGAATTTTCTCCGTAACTTGAGCTAAATTTATTCATCAATAATTAGAATACAAGGACATTAGAGTTTTGGAAACTCCATCGTACGTGATACACTGTGTACTGAAGGATTGAATTTTAATTTATAACGGTATTCATACCCAGCCGAAATAATTGTGAACTCTCCTTATTGGAGAGTCAATATGTCAGGGCATTTGATACCAAAACTATATTGGCACTTCATGTTCCATTCGCACCATGTCCAGATCTCCAACAATAACGATGGCTTCAGCAAAATGCGATTCTTCCTACATTTTTTTGATCCAAAAGCCAGTAACGAGTTTCAGCGGTGCAACAAAAATCTATCTCTTTTTATGCATTATTGGACTGAGTAAACTTCAGATAGAAAAACTTTTCCCAACTTTTAAGCCCAATGATTTTTAGGTGAGAATTTTCCTCACATCAAGTGTCTCACTGAGCTCAAGAGTCAGGACTTATTTACATAATTTAAGAGTGGTGAAAGATTGAACAGCTTCCTCTCTCGGCAAATGTGATAAAAATTAAACTTTTAGCTACCTCGAAGCAACTTCGATTTATACCTAGCTTTACATTTTTTCTCCAATTTCGAAAAATACAAGGTAGTTTACTCGTCTTTACGGGTCGGTGACTCTTGTGTCAGAAATACGCTTTGTATAATATGTATTTTAAAAGCATATGTAAGTTACTGTGATTGAATTATTCGTTTTCACGTTTTAAAACAACGATACTGTTTACATCAATTTGAAGACTGGAATGAATAGCCTTATGATGTAACTTTAGCTACTATTTTTTATCATGATTCGACGCCGGGCATTTGTTAATTTTCTGGCTATCGTATAGTTTGTCATCTATGCACATCTATCTAATTACGAGGGCTATTAACAAGCTTTTGTGAATTTTAGTTTTACCTTTACAATATATTTCAAAAGTTCTTTTAACATTCTTTTTCAGTTTCCTCTGTGACCTTGTAAGTAAAGATGTCAGTATACCATCGTGTCCGTCTCTCACGTGACAAAAGTTCGATTCTTTAATGTTGGCTTAGTAATTTATCATAGAGTTTTAAGGTACATGAAACTTGATTGTGGAATTATACTTAATGAAAACGCAACCTCGAAATTAAGAAAACTAAATATCCTCTCCTTTAAATGATGGTTTACTTTTAAAATATAGTATGGATCCTCTTCCCGAGGAGGAAATGTCCGAGGGCATCTTTAAATAACACTAAGCGAATTTGGCGCTCTGTTAATAGATAGACTAAAAATAATAAATAATATGCGCGTATTTACTCGTAGTATAAATCATGTAGTTACGTAGGACGGAATATGTTCAATGAGTTAAAGAGATGAAAAAAGCTGTAGAACAACAAAATTATGACGACATCGTGTGCATTGTGTGTGACTGCATCTTCAAATATACAAATTTAAAAACTTGGACAGTTTTTTTAAACATTAATACGTAACCGTATGTAAATGTTATTTGGAATCAAACATTTAGAACATCAAGATTTTATCTCACTGTATACGGCCACCTTAATCTTTAATCACATCTACAAGTAAAGTGAAAATATCTCTTTTTTCAGAAAGATATTAATATTGAAAAGGCAGGAAAAGCTGCATCGAGCAGTTAACGTACATACGGGATGAAAGTGGCATGGAGTAGTTAATGTGCAGAGTGCAGCAACATAACTTCCTTTTTTTCAAAGCGCTTTGCTTCGAAAAAATTAGTTGTGTTGCCATACCCTGTGCATACTAGTTGAATGCATAACATTATTTCGATTGCTAATCATCATCTGCCCCACCAAAATAAAATACACTCCCAAAATACTATACACTCCCTGTAGTATGATTATTTGAAGACTAAAAAGCAATACTATGCAGTTTACAGGAAACAAAATCTTAAATGAGCTATCTCATCTTTTCTTTATTGTCATCGGAGTGAACTAAGACTTTATCCTAAATCTGAAAGAACTTTTGGAATATACAATGGCTGTAGGAATCATATACGAGGATATGTGTAGGAGTATACTTTTTTAACATAAAAATGTGATCAATTGAAACAGAAGCATTGAGCTTGCTCACATGGTCTCGTTCTGTATATGTACAATGATGTTTTGGTTATCAAGCGCGTGCTCTGAAACACATGCCTGAATCAATTGATGCTATACAACGATGGAGTTCAAATCGGCAGCGTTACCTGTTTTAAAGCTCATGAAGTCCTAGGTGGTGGGGGTGGATTTGTAATGAATTCCACAGCAAAGCAGCCTGTTTTGCAGCCCCAAAAGTCCACGACATCGATGGTGGGACATGTCTCCGCCCGTGGAGCATGTTTTGCAACGCTGCAAGTCCCGGCAGCGAGACATGTTTTGCAACTCTGGTCCAGTACCTCGTTTGAACTCTCTATGAACAGCCTTGTCATAACCTTCCCAGGGCCCGCAAACAGGGAATATTTAATTCTGGATGTACTCTGCAAAAGGCGTTAGAAGTCTCCTGTTATTGTTTTCCAATTTCAACGCTTCCATGAATTTGGTTCATGAAAACCTCGGGTGATATGAAATTATATTAAAACTCAATTTCTATCGGTTTCAGACTGATTTTGTTGAACAAATCTTCAAAGTTATTCAAACACAATAAAATCATACTCAAGGTTCAACGTTTTATTCCTTTAGTTAACAATTCATTTTCTGGTATATCTGTAAAACAAAATTTTGCGCATTGTGTACCCACATAAAACCTACTGAGGAACGCAGCAAACTGAAGCCAAGCACTTGTTATCAGCAGTTAGAATAGCTTTTCAGCTACAAATAACTTATTCTTCCTTCCGAAATGGACCGTAAAGGAAATTACAATTATAATAACTCCAATACAGAAAATTAGATCACCCAACTTGAAAATGTGGAAAACTTTGATTAAACACTCATGATCCATAAAATAAATCTCAAATAGAGGAGTAAACTGTATTCAACATGTAAAATACTTATAATGGTGTAACCAGCATGACATTTTGATAAGAGAGAAACTTTTAAATCGGAATGAATTAAGTCATGTTTTACTTTTGACCTAAAAGTAATAGGTGTGTGTGTATCTGAGCAGCCGACTGTCTCAATATTAAGTGCATCAAATGAACTAGGGTTTTTATTTGACGATATTGAAGTATTCGAACGCATTGTAAAAGAGTCTGCTGGCTCACAGTGCATCAGAAAGAGTTAAATAAAGCATCCTAAATGCTAATCACTTTCCTGCTGCTTCTCAGGGCTCTCACAGTCGGCAGTGATAATGCATCTTCTATTGTAATTCTTCTACTACAAAATTCTCATTCACGTGTATAATTTTTGATAGAATCGTGCACAGAGGCAATAAAATGTAAACATCCGTCGCTTCAATCGTATTCTAAACTGAAGTTTGCTTTTTTGTTTTCTTATCACCATAAAAGCAATTACCTCGACTGGTAGACTCCCTGCATTGAAGGCCAATAGGACAAATGGAAACTAGACAATCTCAATCTTATGTGTCCAGATGCCTAAATGTGCATCGTTCTATTGCTTCCTGAATGCGGCAGCAGCTTGCTCAGTTCAACATTTTTTCCTGAAGACCAAGACAAGGATGACCAATTGTGAGATCAGAGAGAGCATACCATTATTTGGCTGAAAGGGCAAAACGGCACTGCTTTAGTGCTGCACAACAAACTGCATTTAATACAACAGCCACTGTAACAGTTGCATCGAGGCAAACACTGTACAGAAACATTTCATAGAGATGTCTTTATTGCCTTTATTGAGAGCTGTTGTATGTGTTCTCTTGACACGGCTTCAGAGAAGAAGACATCTAGAGTGGAGCTATTAGCATGTGAGCTGGGCGGTAGAACATGCTAACTGTGCAGTATAACATGTTAACTGAGCGGTAGGACATGTTAACTGGGAGGATGAACATATTAACTAGGTAATAGAACAGTGAGCCAATGTTTGCTCTTCCGGTGAGTTTAGATTTGGTCTTCAAATTGATTCTTGATGGATTCACATCTGAAGAGGACATGGAATACTGTATTTGTATTGATAAATATAGAGATTGATCAATAATGGTGCGGATAGATATCATGATTATTATTCGAACAGCTTTTCATGAAGTTCTGTAGGTAAATCAGCAGGTTTAACTGCTACCACCTATCGTGACAAAATTTAGGCACCTCATATTCAGTTGTTAAGAGGTGTTGTGAGTTCAGTTTCTACTGATGGATGATATGCTCGTTTTCATAGAGCACAAGTAGTTTATGTCTTCCTGTAAATTTGAGGCCTCATGTTTAGGCCATCTCGCACTCCCTGCTTAAATTCGACAAAGCATGGCTGAGAGACGCTGTATAGGAATACAAGTGGCTTCACCTGATTAATTACTTACCTAACGCGCTGCGAGGATTGTACTCTGTTCTAGTGGGAGAAGGGACGTTAACTCTTTCATGCCTGAATTATCATGTGCTGTCACGTGTAAGATTGAGTTGTTAAGAGATTTAGGGGCACGGAGTGTCACATTACAGCTCACAACTACAGTGCAACTGAGCAAGGTGTATTTTGAAAATGCAACTATGAATACTCAAGTACCCCAAAAATAACTTTGAAGTTAACGTAGACTACAGTCTAGATCCGTATTGAAGAGGTTAATACCTTAAAATGAGATCAGTGTCCTTATTATCAGCATGCCATGTCGTTGTCAGACCCGTGTTGATGTTAGGGGTGATAATACACAATACTGAGTAACGGTTATAATTATCAGAGTCTACATGAGTGCGTGCAATTGCATACACGTCGAATGGAATAAAAGTTTTTTCAGTCTTTTCATTGAAAGCTGGTATTACAGTGTTTAATTTTACTCGGTATATTATACTCAAAGAAATTTCAATTTGTTGTTTTCAGTTTGGAGTTTAGACCCAATGAAGCTCGTTCAGAAATATTCTTATGTATTTAGAATTTCTGAAAGTTTTAATTTTAAGTAGATTTGTAATATGCAACGTGACACGAGAGACTTCGTTAGTGATGAAATTTGGGAAATTTAATAAAATTATGAATTGATGGGATTTTTAGCTTCAGAATTAAAATGTAGCGCGACTGCTGGTAAAAGCATTAAGAGCCAAATAATTGTTATAGCTACTAACGATCATAACTATTTTGTTTACAATTTCTGTATCCATTCTTCTTTTTCAAAATACCAATAAGGATGATTTGTTGTGTGAATCTGATTTTAAAACTTTTTTAATCGCAATAAGAATCGATGGCAGAATTGTCCTCTAAGATGAATCAAAGTAACACACTGATGCTCTCTAATCCTTTACAAGAAATCCTTCATGAACAAAGCTGATAATCTTTGTATAATAAACAGATACTGTATATTGATTCTTTAATATCACAAACACGACAACAAAGGCCCTCTGTGGGGTTTAAACCCATTTAAGAATGTGCATCTCTGAGCTGTAAATCCTCAAATCAGTGAAATTCGACCTTATACTGCGACTCAAGTATACAATTAACATTAATGTACTCGTCTTGTATACATCAACGTACGTTCCGTGCATCATTATATGATCTTGGTAAATTAGAGTTTTCTTCCTGAGGTACATGGTGAAGTTTCACTTTAAAAGCGTGATCACACTACTCACTGTGTTTACAAGTCTTGAAAACAGTTGGCAATAAAAACAAGAATGCAAGATGTCATTCAACTTTATTAGGGCGTTTGTACACGAAGTTAACAGTGTCCTGGACACGAAAGAGTCCAAAATAACAAGTGCTAGAAAGAATGACTTCGTGACTTTACATTTTGGCAGGCAATATCCTACATTGATTAAATGTTCATGGTAGTCATTCATTCTAATGAAAAAGAACATCATAATTTTTGGAATGTCAAGAAGAATGCAGAATACTGGAGAACAAACGTTACGGTGCGAGTAAAACTGAAACTATTTACAAAAGTTTCGACGGCATTCGGCGGCACTACGCACTGACGTTCATATCAAAGAGCTCGTTCATTCGAGCTACATATTCGCTAATTCAACACTAACCGATCGCTAGCGCTCGCTTGACTCAAAGATTCAAGTGTATGACATTATATTTTCCTGTCAAGTCTCGTTTTCTTTTGATATTTCTCTATCGACCAAGCCACAGATGCTCTGTTCTTATTGCTACTCCACTCTTCGAAGTCTGTTGACTAAGTTACGCACATCATGTCTTGCGAACGTAATTAGTTTTCAGATGAGATGTTTTTGACCGACGTTGTATCCCCGGTGTCCCGCAGATCAAAGCATGGAAATTTTACATTTAGTGATTTTTACGAGTACTATATCTTGATTGAATGCCTTGCTGTTTTCATTTCGGAAATCTGAATTATAAAATACACATTTTGTTTTTTGAAGGGCCTTCTTGAAACAGTTCTGTAACCTTTTGATTGAGAACTGCTTGTTTAAGTGTATGGGAGGCTGCATGGCAATTAATCGTGGTGATGATGGTCATCATGAGGCTGCTTGACCCAGTACCCCCAGGGGGCGAAGTGATGGTCCTTGGTGGGACCGCGGTACACTTTGATCTGTACACGAGGTAGGTGGCCGTGACCTGGAGGACACAAAAACATTATTTACACTTTTATATGTAAAATCCTGAAAAAGGTGAAATCAGGCAGCATTCATGAACACTCGATGTGTAACTGAAATAGACGTGTCACATTCAGAGCCTATTTTCTATTAATATAAGTCTTTCATTGTCAGTGATGGAGTATTTCAACAGTGACTTATTCTCCTGTTTTCTACTTCTGGACTGTCTGTCATCCTCGCAGAAACTTGAAAATTGAACAAATTTGAATACTTAGTTTCTTGGTCACAGTCATGCAGTTCGTAATTCCAGAATTTTTCCGAATGTTTCGTAAATACGTCTTCCACAAGTATGAACTGGTTGCTCATGCTGACATACTTTTAGTGCCGTATGCGTTTTTAACTAATTTTCAGTTCGGGAATTTTTATACCACAAGTTCTACGCACCTGAGCCATGAAGTTCCGTAAGTGGAGACACAGAACCAATCAAATTCTCCCTTGGAATTCCGTGCATTGGCTGAAATAACATTACGCTCTACATAACCTTACTAACATTGCAGTTCAAGTCATTGTACTGACTATCATAGCTCACCTGTGGCAGCCTGGTCGTTGTCACCATCATGGTGCTGGAAGGGATGGCCAACCACCACCAATGTCAGCACGGACACCCACACAAGGGCGGACACAACGATGCGGTACAGTGATGCCTGCACAGGTATGCCAGTTACTACTAACTCAGTAAATAGAATGCTGTGGTACTTACCCTCTCTGACTCTGATCAAGCATTACATACAAGACCATTAATGCATCAGGAATTCATGAACGTTAACTATTTACTGAGTGCCTTTTATGATCGATATAAAGTTTAAAAAAGGAGAACTGCTAATTAATAATTTCATTCCATTAATTGTACTATAAGTATGTTATTTCGGTAAAGAAAGTACTATAGGCAAAAATGCTGATTGGTGCTTGAGCAACTTTTTCATAGAGCAATTTGCCAGAATTATGCGTATACTGGATTTAAAATCCCAATAACTGTACCAAAAATAGAGCTAAGCCAATTGGTTGCAAATTATTTTGATATTCTTTTGATAGAAATGTCAATGAACAACCTTTACTGTCAAATTCAGATGATGGAAACGAAGAAAATCTTTAAAGCAAAATCTGTAATTTTGCCCAGAATTTTTTTTACCGATTTTCATGGTAAAAGTTTGTAAGTTCTTCAATGAACGAATTTGAGGTTTCTTCATTGTGCTGGTCATTTGAAGCTACGAAAAACTAAACTACTTCAAATTTTAGTTTGACGGGTCTCTACATTTTTAGAGTCTGAAGAAGTTTATCGAAAATCTGAACATCATGAGTTCACTTTAGATATTCGCAGGAAAAATGTCGAGAAGTTCAATTTTTTTGAAAAGTTTGCCTTCACATTTGGAATTGAGAAAAGATAAATTTACAACTACGTCAGGTTACTTGAGAGTCTTACTCAAACGGAGGGAAAACACTTCGAAGGTACACAGAAAGAAACGAACGCAGATACTCTCCCAAAAGCCGCAGGCTGTTGTTCTTTTTAAGTTTCCTTTAATATTTACTACCGACAAGATATTCTTAGCACATTTAAATATATAAAATTAACAGAAGAAAGTAAAAGCTGACTTGTTCCTTATATGTGAAGGTTGTGAAGGAAGAGTAAAAGGTAGTAGAAAGCTCGAGCAGTGATACATGAGCAATGAATACTTTGCAATGATGATACATCGAGAAACATGATTCATTTCAAATGCAATCAAAACCTTGCTTAGGGAGGGAAGTTTTCCTGTCTAGCTCACGAGAAAATTTATTTATGTCATTCAGAAAAACTAATGCTTAACTTTAATGTGCTGCTGTCACTTGAAAAAATTCCAGCACTTAAATGAAGTGTGGTTTGTCAGATCAAAAATTTGTGTCTACTATTCCGTACTTGATAATTTGAAAGACTTATGAATATCAATTATCAATGGGCTTTAATAAACAATTTTCATGTCATTGAAAATTTCAAGCTAATTTATCTCTAATCAAATATTTTACCAAATTCCGTTTTACTGTCTTCATTCAATACGTATAAAATAGCGAAAGAGAAAACGAATTTCTATCAGTATAGCGAAAAACTTTTCATTTAAAATCATAGACAATCCTAGGAACCGTAGTAGCGTAATGTGCAGATTATCCTCATCTTTACTGTACACATTTCTGAAGATAAAATGCTATAAAATACATAGTACGGAGTCATGCAAAGCACAAGCTGCTGGTAGTATGTCCTGCTACGAGACTGCACTAAATGAAGAAGAAAGTTTTCGTTTATTCGGTGGCAGGCAGAGCTCACCATAATTGTGGAGTATTCAAGAGACGCTGCGGCGCTGTACTGATGCAACACGACTGCCTGCAGCTTATATACACACCAGAAGAGATCGAACAACCGCAAAATATCGCAGGAATTTTCGCTCGCACACCCACGTACTCTTTCGTTTGCACTCGCACTCGTGAGCGTCCACAGAAACGCGTAATTGGAAAATCGTCGATGAACGATACACAGTGATGCACAAAGATGCACATGGATGCACCATGATGCACAGCTATGCACAGTGATGGACAGGGCTACAGAGTGATCCACAGGGATGCGCAGAGATGCACTGTGATGTGCAGTGATTCACAGTGATGCACATTAAGGCACAGTGATACACAGTGATGCACAGTTAAGTTCACAATTGTTCAACATGAAAATAGTTTTCACACCTCGAGAGCGTAATGTATAATAATTAAACTATCATCATTTGTTAATTCAAACTTAAATTTATGATAAATTTTTGCCAAAATGCTTTCAAAGATATTTTTCATTCAGCTGTTCACACTTTCGTATTTTTGAGTAGCTTCTGCCCAGGAAATTCAAATGATCCTAGAAAAAAGCACTTACGCGAGCTAGACACGCATCCCTCAGCAAAATTTCCACTTCGTCAGTTTAAAGTAACTTGTGGCCTCTTTTTGATGGGCAGCGATTATTGGTCTTTTCCAACTTTTTACAGAAAATTTCAGCAGTTTTTTGACCGTGCTTTTAATATTTCAACCGAATGATTTTGAAACTTTTGATAATACCGAAATAAAATATTGTGTTGTAATCTAGAAATATTCTGAAAACAGTCGTCAAGATTGTTTCTCTGATACTCCTGAATTTTGATCGTGAAGGCATAGCTTGAAAAGAAGAGCAAAAAGTGAAGCAAAATTAACTGTAATGCAGTTTCCTAACTCAAATAGAGAATGTAATTCTGAATAAATAAGAAAAAGTTGAAGGCGAGTGATACAAACTACTGTACTTGATGCATCCAGGTTTACGATTTCTAGCCCATGGATGCATTTGTTGTGTATGCATTTTTTTAACCCGTGGCAGTGCATCAGTGCCCCTTCCATTATCATAAAAGCAAGAAGGAAAATATTCTGCAAAATCTTTTTGGCTTCCAATAGGAAATAATATGTCAGCAAAAACAATGGCAGACGAACCTAAGTTTTTCTGGTAGAAGCAGAATTTTTTTGACATAGCTGCATATGTGTAAAGAAAGTTTCATGACAGGCGCTTTCTTGTGGAAAATAATTCACTAAAAAATAATTTTGTTTCAGAAAGCGACACAATTTCGAAGTACGACGAGAAATATATGTACATTCTCTCGTAGTGAAGAATTGTTGACGTTTTAAAATGAGTCCTACAATTAAGTTGAACAAATTATCGTAAGAGGAAAGACATTTTGAAGGTCGTTGAAAAGTAACATTGGCGAAAAAACTCATGTGCAGTACCATGCAGTAAACTGCATTTGAGGCTCTAAAGACACGAAATTTTAATTAAGTTCTTGCTCATTCGTCATCGACATAATTTTAAAATATCACACATAGCTTGACAGAGATACTGAAATAGCAGAACACATCTTTGACTAACAATCAGCCGTACATTGAACGCTATAGTCAGACAGTGTAACTTCAATTTTACCACGACCGGACGACTATTTTTCCTCAGGTCAACGACATAGTTCAGTCTTCTAACACCAATTACTTGGGTCTGTCTGTTATTTCCCTGTATGCACACACCACCCTGATTACTGTTTCTATTATCTGCTTTTTATGATCGTGAATTAGTGCTTTTCACTGATGAAATGAAGTATTAATGTCTGCTAAGCAAATGCTTTGGTATTTTCCTTCACTGAGATCAGCCACCGTATTCTTATCAGGCTGAAACAATTTTCACGAACATTTTAATAACGTTCTGAAATTTACTGGACCTCATTTTACGTATATAATGGATCTCATATTACTATAAATATATGAAAATGACGAAGTGATCCTAATCGTCTAGCCTTCTAGGGCTTAAATAGACTGTGAACGTAAAAGAAAAAAGGTTCTAATAATGTAAATAATATTACGGAAAGATTACAACGCTCAAGTATCGCGTAACAGCATCTAGTCATAATCACAATTTGGTTGCTTTAGTTCTATGGAACTGTCAAACTTCGAGCTGGTGATACTATATGTACATTTGATACTGATACGCAGCACATTGAAAAAAGTGATGTTTGTAAGTTTGAAATGCATGATATTTATTGAATTTATTTGGCACTTGTTTATGAAACTTGTCTCCGATAGTTGGGATTTTTTTCTATTTTGCTGGTAGTTGCAAGACCTGACAGACTGACGTTACCAGAACTGTTTTTTACATTTTCCTATACTTTCCAAAGTGTCATTCTAATTTCATACTGTAGTAGTTGTCATCTTTTTTTCCACGCACAAGCTTAACTTATAAGAGACAGGCCTTCATATTCAGCCATGATGTTCAATCTGAGAAAATAACTGCTATCAATGAATGCTAGGGCATGTACTGTAAAGAATACAACCAAATATACATATAATCTTATTGCTTAGTTGAGCCAGAGTCAGAAAAAACTCCCACTTCGTTACAAGTTGAATTATGAACTTAATCCCAAATCCAGTGCGGTGCTTCGCATTTGGAGAACCAGAAGAAGACTACATCAGACGAGACCTCATTAGCAGTAGTATTTACCAGCGTTTATTCATCAGACTAGAACTCATTAGCGGTAGTACCAGCGGTCATTCATCAGACGAGACCTCATTAGCGGTAGTACCAACGTTGATTCATTAGACGAGACCTCGTTAGCGGTAGTACCATTCATTCATCGGACCAGACCAAATTCGTGGTGGTACCAGGGTTTGTTCATCAGACG